>OY744517.1:584618-949618 GCA_963556195.1 Sepiola atlantica | reverse complement strand
TAGGATGTTATTTGCCATGGCAAGCGGTGGTTGGAGAGGTTTCTTGTAGTTGTTGAAAGAAAGGAGCTTTGTCTTTGCGGCATTAAAAGTTACCAACCGTTTATGACCCCAATCCACTACAGCCTGGAGGTCATTTTCTAAGGATTCAGCCATTACCTCGGATATGATCACGCCTTTTTTGCCAACATGGCGAGAGTAAAGCGTGGTGTCGTCAGCAAATACACCAATCTCAGACTCTGTCATTAGGGAGATTGTTTATATAGATCAGGAACAATAATGGTTCAAGGATAGATTCCTGGGGTACACCAGCATTTATGTCATGTTTAGATGAACGGCCATCAAGGACAACCTGGATTTTTCTTTTGGTTGGGAAAGATCTAATTATATTAAGTAATTGCCCAATAATACCGTATGAGCATATTTTCAGGAGAAGCCCTTTATGCCATACATTGTCAAAGGCCTTGGATATATCAAGCGCTACTGCCCTAGCTTCTCCTGCCTTGTCGAGTGTATGATACATGTGTTCAGAGATGACCGTTAGGATGTCTGCAGTAGATCGTGCTTGTCTAAATCTATACTGGCGGTCAGAAAGAAGTTTAGCATTGACTAAGTGCCGTACTATCGCTAGATTGATTAAGGATTCAAAGATTTTCTCAAAGATCGGGAGTAGGCTGATTGGGCAGTAGTTCTGAGGATCAGTTCTATTCCCAGAATTCTTGAAGATTGGTACCACAGAGGCAATTTTCCAGCTATCAGAGAAGCAAGATTCAGCTAGGCATTTATTGTAGAGTTTGGAGAGGACAGGGGCCAGTTCAGCAGAGCATTTCTTTATTACTATTACAGGTATAAAATCAGGCCCACAAGCTTTGGAGGTGTCAAGGTTTTTTATGATGTCTCTGACCTGGGATGGGATGATGACCAGGTTATCAAGTGTGGCTTTAGTCCGCAAAGGGAATTTGGGGAGGGGGTGGTTATCTGAGTCCAAAGTGGAGTTTGAGGCGAAACGCCTAGTTCAGTGGCTGTGCAAATGACATTGTGGTTTGATAGGGGGGAATCGTTGATTGACCATTGTTCACCACACTATTGTAGATTTTCCAGAAATCGAGAGTACCTAGTTTCTGTGACTGAATGCGTTTTTTTGTTAACTCAATATACCTTCTCTTTGCTTCGCCTATCACGGCCTTGCAATTATTTCTTGACTCTATAAATTTCTGTCTATTAGTAGCTGACTTATGGCGGCCGAATTTACGGAATGCTTGTTGCCTCTCAGCAATGGCAGCTGCACATTCCGAGGTGAACCATTGGGGAGAGTGGGGCTTGCTAAAGAATTTTCGCATGGGGACATAGGCTTCAATGCCTGCTTTGACCCATTCAGTTAATTCATTTGCACACTGGCCGGCAGGGAGAGAAGGTTTCCCTCCATGGGGCGTCACTGATGTGATCTCTGATTGACTCAAAATCAGCCTGCTTGTAGTATCTCGTTGTTTAGAGCAATGGTTCATCAGCTTTTGGACGACTTTTTAGGGTGATATGTATCAATAGCACAATGTGATCAGCATTCTCGAGTGGGCTATGAGCTTTTGTCACACAAGCCTCGGGCATTGAGGTTAAGAAAAGGTCTACAAGTGAAGCTTGCTAATCTACTCGATCGGGGATGCCGGTCAGGAAATCGACAGTCTTAAAGAGGTAGTGAGCTAAGGAGAAATCATACATAGAGTTGCCGGCTGCGTCAGTAAGGTTGGAGAATCACAACCAGTCGCGGATTGAAGGTTGGTTTCACTTAGAGCTGGGATATCTGGAGAGTTTGTCAGGAGAAAGGTATCTACGTCATTGATGTTGGTTCTAAGTCCCCGGATATTTGTGAATGAGAGCCTCAAGGGCGGAGGCAAAAGTGTTTTTTGTTAGGTGTCTGGTTTAGTTTTGCTTTTATTTCTTTGTAATGACATGTTTGATTTGATTATAGAGTGGGTTGGCCAAGGTGGGTACTTGTTTGGTACCAATAAGCTCAAACAACCAGTCCATTAGTCGCGACCTGGTCCATGGGGGTTGTGGCCTCGGGAAAGCCCACCGGAGATAATTGCAGGGTCCCTTTCCATGTGCGACATGGCACACACAACTACCCACGGTATTATGCAACTGATGATGGAGCAGCCGTTCTTAGCGCTACCCAAGAGTTTGGGCTCCTGTCCTGTCAGTCTGAAACAGCAGCCAGACAAGCTGTCTAACCTGTACCCTCAACCTGTCGGAACAAGAGAAACCCAGACTGGTCATGTAAGACTTAGTGACGAAAAAACTTTGCCCAAATAGAGAGAAAGAGAACAGCGTTTATTCTCCTAGTAAGGAAACAAGGCTAGACACTGAGTGTTTAGAGGCGTCCCAGTGCTGGTACCTCTGCGCCTGGCTAATAGACAAAGAAGGAGTGCAAGGACCGGCGATAGGCAGACCCTATCTACTCCTTAAGCAATTGTAGGTTTGCAAACTGGATATTTTGTTCTAGATTCCAACTCTAGGAAGGTTGTCAATCAGGACTAAGGAGGCCTCCCTGCCCAACGGTTTACTGTCAGAGATTTCCTTCTCTTAGATGGATAGCCTTACAACGTTTTACAGGTCCAACACTCCGAGAGGGGTAAAAATAGCCTGCGCCCGTGTACTAGTTGGATATTTCCTAGCCCCGCAGGTTTTAAAAAACAAAACAAAAAAAAAGACTACTATATATATATATATTAATATGTATATATGTAGATAGAATAAGTTCATTGTGTACTAAAGAGGGAACAGAAAGCTGAAGATAGGTTTCCCTCTCGCAAGTAAGTACAAATAAGAGAAATAAGAAAGAGAGGCAAAACTTCAGGCCAGCGTGGGATTTCAAGAATTTATTCAGTGGGAAATCAATAGACAGGTAATAAGACAGTATATATCAATAATTAAACACATTTAAGTCAAACACAGAATTAAGTACATTCATATAAGACACATTAAAATTTGGAGATAATGGTGAGTAGCCAAGAATATGGAAAACAAAGAAAATAAAGAATAACATTTTTTTTTTTAAAAGTGCTTAGTTGAACGAATTAAGGTACAAATTTGTCAATGTTGCACGATAATGTGCGACAGGCTGGGAATATATAATTATTTAATAAATATTTACTTATCCACGTACGTATATGTTTCATCATAACGGAATCTTCAGTGTGGAGATAACTGTTTGTTATATCTACATATTTCGTGAAAGGGGGAGCGGGGGACTTGTTGGCACATGTTCCCCTACTAATACAGAAGACGGTGGAGGCGGCGAAGTTGGTCAAAAACTGTTGACAGGATGTTTGCCAGAGGACATCAGCCCATGCCAACGCGTGGGCGAAAGACTCAACCGATCAGGTGAGGGAATCCTGTTGTCAGCAGGAAGATCGAAAGGAGGAAATAAAATAAAAAAACACGTGGAGTTGATCTCGGACCGGCACGAAGAACGGACGCCTAGACGAAAATCGACTGCTCACTCAGCCGTCAGATTTCAGAAAAATTATCCCCGCACACAAAAGCAGGGAGAAGGTCTCGAACCGACATTAAAAGCGGACACCTAAGAAAATCCCATCAACAAAATTTGATTACGACCGATCAGTAAATCCAATAGCCTCTCCGGCGTCGAGATTATGTATATCTCAGGACCCTAAAGAAATTAACAGCTCGCTATAAAATATCCTTCTCTCCGCCGTCAACAAAACAAAAGAAAAAGGTATATATTTACAAATCAGAAAAAAAAAAAAAATAAATAAATAAAAAAACAAACAAAAAAAGAATCGTATATTAAGTGTCCTAAATCAACTTTCATTTTGTTTATGGTTTGTTTTCTCATTTGTTTTCCTCGAACTGTTTAATTTCATAAGAAAAAAAAGGGGAAAATAACTTCCCTATTTTATCTCCATAACGGCTATAAGCCTTTTTAATTGATATTTGAACTCGTTACGGTCTCTTCACAAAAGAGCATCGTGTCCGCGTGGAAACGCGTAAAAATAACGTTAACATTTATAACCTTTGAGTTTCGACGCAATTATAGCCTTGGTGTCAGGAAAAAGAACTTTCCTATTTTAATTTTCATAAATGCTATAAGCCTTCATATTTGCTACAAGGAACTTTTAATTCGGATCGATTTTCTTCGAATAATAAAAAAACCAGCCTCTTTTTTTAAATAAATAAATACTTGTTATGTACTGTTAATTTTGTTTTGGTTCTTTATAATTTATAATTTGTGATAGGATGTGCATTCATTTATGAAGTACAGGCTGATTTCCTTTCATCGGGTTTTCAACCTGTGCACATTTTACATTCGTGGCTGAACTACGTGTCGGTACGTTCAGAGTCTCACTACCACAGTTATAACATGTTCAAACCAGTTGGACGATTCCAACCCCCAGAACACAAGTTTCCTTTAATTCAAATCTGAGCGCACTAACCGATAACTTTTATGCAACAAGTAGAGAAATAAACTCTATTTATATCAATTCAGGCGAACAACATTGTCAGCTGTTAAGAAACGGTGTTCAACAAATCACGTAGACAGGAACTTGCATATATATATATATTGTGTGCATTTTCAAACATTATTCAACACGGAATACTTCTGCTTAATAAGTATTTTTTTTTTGCTCGATCTTTAGAATGGCCTATCGAGTATTTTTGTTAAATTGTCTTATGTAGGATTTGTAGGTTTTATGTTCCATTCTTCGCAAGTACTTTTGATTCATTCATTAGTCTGGTTTGTTCATATCTGTTGAGTTCGTCGAATGGTGCCGCAATGTATGGCTCTTTAAATGTATGCATGGGTGATGATATTCCGTATGCGGGACGTGATGCAAAGGGCATGACTAATTAAAAATTTTAAAAGTTCAAAGTTGGGGGGGGGGGGTTGTCAGCTAAGGATTTGTTGAAGTCAATTAATAAGCTTTCCACTTTAAGATATTGTGGCTAGACTCGTAATTGATATTGTTGATTGTAAGATGTCTAGTTTTTATATACAATGCTTCAAGAATTTTTAGTCATTTTACATTGGGGTGGTGATGTATAATTTTTGTGTTGACTAAGAGGTGTCTGGATTGTGAATCGGCGCAGTTATGTTCTTTCAAGTGTTGGCAGATTGAACTAGTCAAAGAGATGTAGTAGTGGTGTAACCAATGTAACAATAAGTTTTAGTATTCTCCCAAGGGGGCATTGGAACTGATATATTATGTTGGTTCGTCCTAAGTTTTTAGCCTGAGAGGTGATAATGATATGGTTAGAAGTTTTGAATGTTTTTTGGAGGTAGTTATTTTTTATATATTTATTTGTCAATAAATACGTCTAGAAATGAAATTTTGCTATTGACATTTAGTGAGTACAGAGTTTGGAAAATATTTTGTAATTTTTGTTATTTCGTCATTATTGTCTGTCAGGATAAGGATATCGTCCATGTATCTGGCATAAATGGAGGGTTTAGTTGTTTCTGAATAATCTTTGATTGGAGGAGGGTCTTAGTGTCATGCGTTTCCTGAAGACCTTATATGGCATTCAACAATTGACTTTAACTTTCTCTCCTACTTCATGTAGTTAAACTAACCAATGAACTGTCTACTTTTCAGATGGGGTTCTAGTTGACTCTAGGGTCAATAATCACCTGGGAACTATCTCTACATTTCACTTCAACAGTCTATTAGTGCAATTGATAAAATGTAAAACTATAATAGAAAACGGTGTTATGAGGTGACACAGTTGGGATTGAATGAGGAATCCTATCAGTGGGTCTGTATGTGTGTCGCATATATGTAAATATCTACAGTAGTGTGATGAACAATAGTCAATCAACGATTCCCTCACTTGATAGTGGGGGAATCGTTGATTGACTATGATGTCGTTTGCACTGCACTGATCAGGCTGAACTACTTGCCCAGCTTTCGCCTCAAACTCCACTTGGACTCGGCAAACCAACCCCTCCCTAAATTCCCATTGCGGACCGAAGCAACACTTGAAAACCTGATCTTATACCTGTAATAGTAATAAAGAAATGCTCTGCTGAACTGGCCCCTGTCCTCTCCAAACTCTACAATAAATGCCTAGCTGAATCTTGCTTCTCTGATAACTGGAAAATTGCCTCTGTGGTACCAATCTTCAAGAATTCTGGGAATAGAACTGATCCTCAGAACTACCGCCCAATCAGTCTACTCCCGATCTTTGAATCCTTAATCAATCTAGCAATAGTCCAGCACCTAGTTAATGCTAAACTTCTTTCTGACCGCCAATATGGATTTAGACAAGCACGATCTACTGCAGACAACCTAACGGTCATCTCTGAATGCATATATTATACACTCGACAAGGCAGGTGAAGCTAGGGCAGTAGCGCTTAATATATGCAAGGCCTTTGACAAGGTATTGCATAAAAGGCTTCTCCTGAAAATACGCTCATATGGTATTACTGGGCAATTACTTAATATAATTAGATCTTTCCTAACCAAAAGAAAAATCCAGGTTGTTCTTGATGGCCGTTCATCTAAGCAACATAACATAAATGCTGGTGTATCCACACCTTTATTGTTCCTGATCTTCATAACCGATCTCCCTGATGACATAGAGTCTGAGATTGGTTTATTTGCTGATGACACCACGCTTAACTCTCGTTATGTGGACAAAACGGACACGTACATATTCGAGGCAATGGCTTAATCTTTAGAAAACTACCTCGAGCTGTAGTGGATTGAGGTCATAAATGGTTGGTAAGTTTTAATCTCGCAAAGACAAAGCTCCTTTCCTTCAACAACTACAAGAAACCTCTCCAACCACCGCTTGTCATGGCAAATATCACCCAACCTGAGAGTTCAACATTTAAACTCCTCAGCCTAACATTCACAGGTAACATGAATTGGAACAAATGCATTGAAGACATTGCCAAGGCTGCCGCAAAGAATGTTGGCTCCCTCTACCGGGCTAGAAAACTTCTCACACCTGACAGTATCCTATATCTCTATAAAGCCACCATCCGCCCATGCATGGAGTATTGTTGTCACATCTGGGTTGGTGCATCATCCACTAGTCTCTCCCTCTTAGACAAGGTTAAAAAAAGAGTTGCCAACTTAATAGGTCCTTAACTATCCACCAAGCTCCAGCCCCTGTCCCATCGCTGCAATGTAGCATCCTTGAACTTGTTTTACAAATACTTCAATGGATTGTGCTCTGATGAACTGGCTAATGTGGTGCCTCCTTGACGTAAATACACTAGACCAACTCAGCAATTAACTAAATCCTATCCATTCACTATGGAGGCTCCCAGATGCCGGAGAGCCTGTATGTGTTGTCTGAATATGTATGTATTTCTTTTTTATTTTAGAACAATTCATTTTAAAATGATTACGGTTATAATTTTTTACTTTAACGACATCAGATTAATCACCATTGGACGATCTCATTTTTCTTAAATGTGTGTGAAGGGTTATAATGTACATATACTAACATGAAGTGGCTTAGCATATTATTCTGAAAATAGATGTTGCTGTGAATTTGGTTCTATCTTAAGGACAGAATCACCGGCAGTTTGCGTTAGATTTAGACGGATTATGAGGACACTTGATTTCGTGTGGATGACTGTTGGCTATTTGCATAACAAGGTGGCAATATTTCTTGAAATCCAAAAATGAGGATTATTTACTGTTGTGATGGCAACCACTCATTTGCATATACGAATAACGTTACACTATAAATGGCAAGCCTAGGTTGGCCTTAGTGTGTGTTACCTAAATGCCACCGGAAGTGACGCCGAAGAGCGTACATGTCCTCCCACCAAGACTCTCTGACTCGACACCTTCATTTGTACATACTGTAACTATACCTTTTCTTTAATACACTTATTATTGCATTCTCCTTGTTGTTTGCGTCTTCATTGTATTCCTCACTAATTATTGTTCAACCTTGCAACCACAACAGTTGGCGACGAGATATGAAGCATCAAATATAACAGTTTGACGAAGAACTATTTAAAAAAAAAAAAAGAAAGTACAATGCAAAGTGTTGACGAGCAAACGGATTTTACGCTAAAGAAAAGTTTCAACTTAAGTGAAAAAAAACAAAAAAAAACTCGAACGTGGCAAATACGACAACTTACGCCGTTTTCTGGGAATCCGACTTGCAAACGAATGTAAAAGTGAATTTTTGTTTTGTCGCTAAACGACAAATCTGTTTTATATTACTAAAGGACCAACTTGCAAACGAAAAGCGGATTTTGTTCTGTCGCAAAACGACAGGTCAGACTCGTATTACGAAAAGCAAGGAAGTAACCTACAAAAAAAAAGAAAAAAAAAAGTTCACCAGTGGATTCTAATTACTGCTCCCCGTTAGCAAAACAACAACTAAAGGAATCTTTTAATTAATAATTTGTTTGGCGGTGGTACTAAAAGGAAATACCATAGCTAGAAATTAAAGCTCAAGGAAAGGATTTTTTTTTTAAAAGTTGTCACTGGATAACGGATAATACAGTAAAACGTCACGAAAGAAAAAAAAAAGGGTAATCTCAATTTAAGAGTATTTTAATTACTAAAATACTAGAAAAAAAAACTCCAAAGAACTAAATGTACTGCATACATTTTTTTCAATTGTGACTCGAAAAAAAAAAAATGGAAGACTTATCAAAAATGTTCATACAATTTTTACAGGCACAAGCTGACCGCGAGGAAAGACAAAATGAACGTTTTGCTAAAACACTGGAACTACTAAAGAGTAATCGAGAAAATGTCGACAGTGTTAATTTCTCCCATACAACTATCTTTAATAGTATGGACACATTTAATTATGTGCCGGAGGAAGGAAAGACTTTTGAAGCATACTATACAAGATACGAGGATGTCTTTCAACTGGACTGCAAAAATTGGCCAAATAGCCAGAAAGTGAGCCTCTTACTCAGGAAATTGGGTACATCAGAACACAGCAAATTCATAGATTACATATTACCTAAAAAAAACTGCGGAATTAGAGTTCATGGAAGCTGTGAAATTACTAAAAGAATTATTTAATCCAAATATATCTCTTTTTCATAAAAGATGGCTGTGCATGAATCTAAGAAAGATGGACAACCAAGATTATTTGACATACGCATCAGTTGTCAATAAAAACTGCGATAATTTTAAGCTTGCGGAACTAACGGTAGAAGATTTTAAATGTCTAATCTTCGCACAAGGGTTAGTTTCCACGAAAAATGCAGAAATACGCAGACGAGTGTTGTCTAAGCTGGAATCTGAGCAAGATTTAACCCTCCAGAAACTAGCAGAGGACTGTGAAAGGGCCATTACACTAAAAAAGGATTTAAAAAATATAGAAGAATCCGGAGTGGCATATGTAAGAAAAGTTAGAAAACCATACACACCAACCAAGAACTTTACAAAGAAAAGCAATCGAAATGGAACGGGATATTACAATCCTAATAACCATAAATATAGGACAGAATATAACAAGCCTCTTCCTAGATATAACTGTAAGAGATGTGCAGAAAAGCATTGGGAATCAGATTGTCCTTATAAGAAAAAAAAATGCTACATTTGTAAGAAGGTGGGACACAAAAGCGATTGCTGCAGATATAAAGATTACACCAGAAAGAGAGTACAGCAAACAAAATCAAATACAAAATTAGACAAAGATCGGCGAAAATACGTAAAAGTGGAAATATTTAAAACACCAATAAAGTTACAACTCGACTCCGGCTCCGATATTTCTATTATAAACCTGAATACATGGAAAAAGTTGGGTAAAAAACCAACCATGATGAAAACGAGTAAATCAGCCCGGACGGTAACTGGTGGTGGTATAAAATTTGAAGGAGAAGTTGTCCTCCCGATAAAATTAGAAGGGATTACGAAGAAATTAAAAATATTCGTACTGAAAAATAGTGAAAATCTGTTTGGAATAGATTTAATTGAGAAATTTGGACTATGGGATAAGCCAATCAATACATTCTGTAAAAAAATAGAATGTTCTTCTCCAACAACAGTAAATATAAAAGACGATTTAAAAGAATTATTTCCTGAAGCATTCACGACTAACTTAGGTCGCTGTAATAAATTCAAGGCCTCGTTTGAACTTAAAGAAAACGCCAGCCCAATTTTTAGAAAAAAGCGAAACGTTCCGTTCGCTGGGTTGGAAAAGATTAATAAAGAATTAGATAGATTGGAACAGACAGGAATTCTATCAAAAATAGAACACAGCGAGTGGGCAGCCCCCACCGTATACGTAAAGAAAAAGAATGACGAAGTTAGAGTGTGCGCAGATTTTTCGACCGGGGTCAACTCCCTATTAAAAGATCACCATTACCCTCTACCAAGCCCAGAGGAAATATTCACGAAGTTAAATGGTGGTAATATCTTCTCTAAGATAGACTTGAGCGACGCATATTTGCAAATACCGGTCGAGGAAAATTGCTCAAAAATACTATGCATCAATACGCATAAGGGATTATTCAAATACAACCGATTGCCCTTTGGCATCAAAGTAGCGCCTGTCATTTTTCAGCAAGCGATGGACACCATGCTAAGTGGTATTGAGTGCGCATGTGCATACCTGGACGACATTGTTGTCAGGAGCAAATCCCTACAAGAACATAAGGAACATTTGAAACAAGTATTTACTCGAATACAAGAATTCGGCTTTAAAGTAAAAGAGTGTAAATGTGACTTTTGTATGAGCGAGATTAAGTATCTTGGACACATAATAAACAAACATGGACGACGTCCAGACCCAGACAGATCTGCGGCAATAAAAAATATGCCAACACCTGATAACGTAACAACCTTGCAGAGTTTCTTAGGACTCGCAAATTATTATCAATCTTTTATTGAAGGAATGCATAACTTGCGAGCCCCCTTAAATAATCTGCTTAAAAAGGGTACACCTTGGAACTGGACGCAAGAATGTTAAACCGCTTTTGACAAAATAAAGAGCGCACTAACATCCGAATTATTCTTAACGCACTTTGACACAAAATAAAAAATAGTCGTCGCTAGCGACGCTAGTTCCTACGGCTTAGGAGCATGCATTCAACATATTATGCCGGATGGGTCTAGAAAACCAATAGCGCACGCTTCGAGAACGCTGATACCAGCCGAGAGGGCATATTCACAAATCGAAAAAGAAGCATTGAGCATAATCTTTTCCGTGACTAAATTTCACCGATATTTATATGGTAGACAATTCTTACTTGAAACCGACCATAAACCGTTAGTCACGATCTATGGATCAAAAAAAGGATTGCCGGTATACACCGCAAATAGATTGCTGCACTGGGGTACAATCTTACTTAATTACGATTTCCAGCTACAACATCTAGCATCAAAAAAGATTTGCCATGCGGATGGACTGTCAAGACTGATACCACAGAAACACAATCTGGAAGAATCAGTCATTGCAGCAATTCGGACAAATGTTGAAGTAAAAAATATGGTAGCAAACATCATTAAGGAACTACCCGTAACTTTGTCGGACATTAAAAGGGAAGCCGAGAAAGACGAATACATAAAGGACGTAAAAGAGAAAATTATAACGGACACAAAGGTGCAGGAAGTTTTCTCCATATGTAACGATGTGTTACTGTACAGTGAGAGAGTGGTAATACCCAAAACATTGCAGAATAGGATGTTAAGAGATTTCCATACGGGACATCCAGGGATAAATCGAATGAAGTCGTTAATGAGAAGCTACGTGTACTGGCGTAACATGGACACTGACATAGCAGCAACAATAAATAAATGTAAAGGATGCCAGTTAGCAGCAAAATCCCCACCTATAGTACACAAACCTTGGCCGAAAACCGACCAACCATGGTCGAGAATCCACATGGACTTCGCTGGTCCAGTAGGAGAAAACTATTATTTAATTGTAGTGGATAGTTACACAAAATGGCCGGAGGTAATGCGTTGCAGGAATCCAACAACGAACAACTCAATAGGGTTCCTACACGAGTTGTTTGCAAGATTCGGTGTACCAGACACACTGGCCACTGACAACGGAACGCAGTTCACATCCGCAGAGTTTAAGGAATTTTGCGACACGTTCCGAGTGAAGCACATCACGACTCCGCCATATCATCCAAGGTCGAACGGCCTTGCGGAAAGGTTCGTGGACACGCTAAAACGAGCGTTAAAGAAATCCATTGGAACACCAACAGAAAAAGCTTTGCAACAATTCTTGCAAGTTTATAGGATCACACCACATCCTAGTACACCATCAAACATATCACCAGCTGATCTAATGTTTGCCAGAAAGGTAAAATCAGCGTTTGATAAACTGTTGCCAAGACAGGCAATTATCCGAAACACTACACACACGAGAAGAAAGAAATATAACTCGGGAGATCGAGTATATTTTAAGTGCTACAAGAATAACACATCTTACTGGGAATGTGGAGTAGTGGATAAACGCATTGGTGATTGTACATATATGATTAAAGGTCCACAGAGTATACATAAAAGGCACCTAAATCAGATAAAAAACGTCATATCCAAGATGATGATTATACGACAACAGTCGAAGAGGAGGAAACCATAGATGTCATATACGAATCCTTTAATTTGGAACCGCCTCAATATACACCTGAACCCCGAAGATCAGGTAGGAAAAGAAAATTTAATGAACCATTAATGGTAAACCCAAAAAGAAAAAGATATTGAAATCTGTGTGACTTCAAATCTTGGGAGAGGGGGTCTTGTGGTGGCAACCACTCATTTGCATATACGAATAACGTTACACTATAAATGGCAAGCCTAGGTTGGCCTTAGTGTGTGTTACCTAAATGCCACCGAAAGTGACGCCGAAGAGCGTACATGTCCTCCCACCAAAACTCTCTGACTCGACACCTTCATTTGTACATACTGTAACTATACCTTTTCTTTAATACACTTATTATTGCATTCTCCTTGTTGTTTGCGTCTTCATTGTATTCCTCACTAATTATTGTTCAACCTTGCAACCACAACATTTACATTTTTGTGTACCTTATTAAAACTGTGACATCTATTGCAAGTATAACAACATTTCCTTATTAAAACTGTGACATCTATTGCAAGTATAACAACATCTATTGCAAGTATAACAACATCTATTGCAAGTATAACAACATCTATTGCAAGTATAACAACATTTCCTTATTAAAACTGTGACATCTATTGCAAGTATAACAACATCTATTGCAAGTATAACAACATCTATTGCAAGTATAACAACATTTCCTTATTAAAACTGTGACATCTATTGCAAGTATAACAAAATCTATTGCAAGTATAACAACATCTATTGCAAGTATAACAACATTTCCTTATTAAAACTGTGACATCTATTGCAAGTATAACAACATCTATTGCAAGTATAACAACATCTATTGCAAGTATAACAACATTTCCTTATTAAAACTGTGACATCTATTGCAAGTATAACAACATCTATTGCAAGTATAACAACATCTATTGCAAGTATAACAACATTTCCTTATTAAAACTGTGACATCTATTGCAAGTATAACAACATCTATTGCAAGTATAACAACATCTATTGCAAGTATAACAACATTTCCTTATTAAAACTGTGACATCTATTGCAAGTATAACAACATCTATTGCAAGTATAACAACATCTATTGCAAGTATAACAACCCGATTTCCTTGGTCTGTTGGGCAGGAGCAAAGCATATTATTTGTTCTGATATCACAAATTCTAAGACAATTTGAATTTTTGTCCCAATCTAGAGTGCCCATTTTTGTGGAGCTGGATTTCCCCCATATTAAAAACAGCCCTTCTGTCTAACTGCCCTCGTGAGGAGGCAAGTAAATAGGGACATCGGATTTGTAGTTACAAACTTTAAGGGAAAATACGGTTCGTGCAGGAGAAAATAATTTTAGGTTTTGAGAAGAAACAGATTGTGGAAATTCCAACTCCAAAAAAGAAATCTGTCTCATTTTCCATGCGTTTCAAAAATGTAAATAATAAGAGATTACATTTTTCTGGTGTTTAGAATTGTGTTGTGCCCCTGTTTAGGGTCCGGAATGAAAACATGAACACGGGGTTTAGATAAAACAAGTATATTGAAGAAAAGCATATACAACAGAGAAACAAGAGTCGTGGTACGTCAGTCTTGAATGCCAGGATAGATTGGGGTTGACTCAGGTATTTAATTCCTTCCAAACGCAGGAAGATGTGGCACAAGGCCGGAAGGTGGGGGAGAGTCCAGCCAGTGCCCCTAAAGGATAAGCACTCTGGTCTAGCAAAAATAGCCTGGAAAGCCCCGTCGGCATTCTCCGGTCAGGGCGCCTCAGGCAGTTAGCAATAAACTTACTCCACTCCAAAGAGGGGAGGCAAGGCTTGGGAGGGTACACCTCCTAGAACAACCCAGGACAGTATACCTCAGCTTGGCAGATAAAAGGCCACCGAAATGGCCCAGTTCCTGCCGGACTGATTGTCAAGAATAAATCCTCGACTAACCCTAACCCCATCCCGAATTCCTCAATCAACCGAGGTTGCTGAGAGACTGAACGGGCTGGGTGCATCGCAACCCTGAGAAGCAGATACTTCCAGTATTTATTGAGAATGGAAGAGTTCAAATGTTCGTTATAGATAAGGTACCATAAAATATTGGGAAGAAGAAGAGAAGTGTTTCATTTTGTTGATGTTTGGTCACATTTCAAATTGTTTTACACTTTATTTGGGCACTTCACCCGAAAATATTCAAATTTCATTGCAATTTGATGAATTAATGAAATGAAAAATTCAGTCTGAAAATGTGCCAGTGCTTGACTTTTATAACCACTACATAGAATCGAGTGTATCCTAACTTAGTAAACCATGCCCCACTCCTCCAATCGTTTGGCAATACTCGTGGATAGTTAGTTTCAAAGATGAAGCACACTAAGAACCATTTTGAAGACAAAATTGTGTGATGTCCATCTGAACAATGTCTTCATCTTAGCATCAACACCCAATATGAAAAAAGTTTCAACTAACAAGTTTCCATTAATTCATCGAATGCTATCAAAATTAGGTTGGTAGGAAAAGTGTGGATTTTATTTTTGTATTATTCAAATTTGTTACTCAGTTTTGAAATAAATGCTTATTTGAATGTTAGTGTTGTATGCCATTTTAAAGTGAAAAATTCACCCTAAATTCCGCTCTTCTTAGATTTCTTTTGAATGTTGTAAATTTAGATTATGAAAATACTTATGAAAAGGCAGCAAACGTAAACCATTTTCATGTATGAGATGAAACCTGCTCAACTCGAATTGGTCAGGTGGCCATTATTGCCGAAAAGGGAAAAAAACTTAATATCTCGAGCGAAAATAATTCCAGACGACTCGTTGCAAGCGAAATTTACTTAGTTACTGACAAAAAAAGAAAAAGAATTGGGAATATTCAATAAATTATCATCTGAGAGTGGTTGTGGGCTTGCTGGATCATTTTACCGATGAAAAGAAACACAATTTTAAAAACTTAAATTACGAGGGGCTCCCGATTATCTTAGATGTTTTTTCATCATTGTTTAGCTCCTATTTATAGTTTTATTAAGTAATAAAATCAAAATTACTACAATTTTGAAAAGGGAATGGCCTAATTTCTAGAATATTATGTGGCCCAAGAATTTATTATTAAACGATCTTGAGCCAAGGTGTTCGCTTGGTTTATGTTCATGTTCATCCATTTACAAACGTTTATCCATCTTTTCATTTGACCGGGATCCTTGTATTATGCCTTCAACGCATATTTTGCATAGCCTCACACTGGAACGCTTAACGTGACCAAACAATCTCAAGACTTTACATTTGATGACAGAGGACATTGATTGGATGCCAGTGAGTTTTCGCAACTCTGCGATACTGATGTGATCAGATAGTTTATGATCAGTAATGAAGCGCAGGATGTGGCTTTGGAAAGTTTCTACTTCTTGATCTAATTTTACAGTCCAGTTGACACATTCAAGCCCATATAGGAAGGACATATTGTATATTTTATTGATTTCGCTTTGAATTTGTATGGCATGCACTTAGAAAAGGGCGTTTTTTTTCTTGTCAAGGTGGGCAAACCTAAGCCGATTCTGTGATTTACAGCTGTTTTTTTATCGTTAGATGAAGACAGCTTGTGTCAAAGGTAAACAAACTCTGTAACTTGTTCGATTTGTTGGCCGTTGATATCGATGTTAAGAGGAGTTTATTTTTTATTAGTGGTCATGCATTTAGTCTTGGATGTGTTAATAGAAAGACCAACTTCTTTCGAGTACTTCACAAGATTATCCAGAAATAACTGCAAATCAGAGATGGAGTTAATGGTTGCAGCTATGTCATCGGTTGAGCTCAGATTAGGCAAAAGATGGCCACCAATTGAAAAACCAGAGCTACATTGTTTTTCTATTTTCCAAATAACTGATGCCATAATGATGCAGAATAGAAGCGCTGAAAGAGCATCACCTTTCTTTAGACCCTTGAGGATTCAGATTGGGCATGATGTGCCTATCTGTTGACTGCACTGGCCGCAATCGTTCCACTCGTTGTGCCAGTCCAAAGTTGTAGTTAGATTCGGTCAGTGCTGCAACAAAGAATTCTCGTTCCAACCAAAACCAAAAATCCAGTTTATAAACAATCAACAGATGTTTATTGTTTTTGGAGGTTACAAATGAAACTCGTTTTCTCAGGTTGAATAGTAGACTTGCAAAATGATATCTTTGCCCGACCAAACCAAACATAAGTTTCCACCACAACTGATATCTACTCCCCACAGAGCATGAATTGCACAAAGTAACACTTTCCTTTATAACTTTTCCTAACTCTCCCATACACAATTTATGACACTTATTTAGCCCGATGGAACATTTGATTGGGTGATCAATCAACAACCCCTTCACCTTCAACTTGGCCATTATGTGTGGGTGGCAGTGGTGTTATAACTCCAGAGTGATTCCATGGGACATCACACATCAATAACAGGGAACTATTTAGGTTTAGGTTGTATGCGTGATGCACCAACTCAAACCAATTGGATCCATCCCCAATCATCACTCCAGCGACATTCACTCGGATCGTTCACTCGGAATCTCCAGACATGGGGTTCTCTGGAACAATCCAGTTCCTTTCACCTCCCACTGTTTCCATTCACAATCTCAACAAAGAAAATCTTAACACAAGTCTTCACCCCAGGCCTCACCCCCGCGTTTCAAACTATGTATATGGCCAATTCTTATATAACCTTGATGTAACTAAATGGCCCAATCCTCATGTTATCAATCTTTATCTTTCATTTATTATATCCGTAGACTCTACTGGACTAAAGGTCTCACACACACACCCATAATTTAAAAATGTAAATACCGCAAGAATTTATGAATCTGACTGTTCATTTTTTGAAGACTGGCTACTACAGAATATGCTAAGCTTTCACTTTATATTATACAAATTATTTTATTTTGTTGATTTTTTTCTTCAACACGCAATCAACAAAAAGTAAAAATCCCATGCTTATCACGGGCCCAAACGACGCATTTTTTTTGACTGGTAACAATATATACTAACTTTATTTTTTATATATTTTTTTATTTTTATATACAAATTTTTCCATTTTATTAACCTTTTCCTCTTCTAAATAGCATACCTGCATACATATCCAAGAAAAAAAAATCAAACAGGCACGCCTCCCTCCTACGGCCGGCTGCTATGAGCATTTTCTACCTTTTTTTTCTATAACAATTAATAAAAATTTTTTTTAAACAAAACAAAACAATTCCCATAAAATTACTCTACATATTAAGATCATTTTATTGGACTAATATTATTATATTAATTACATAATTTATGTAAAATAAATATTGGATCTGCCTAAGAAAGGATGTCTCTATAGAAACTTTATATATAATAAAAGTTTAAAATCAATTCTCTCAAACCGTTCTTTCTCTTATTGTGTGATTGATTAGGCCCAATACAAAGAATAACGCTCCCAACGCGACAGAAGAACTCTTAATAGATGGCGATCATGGCCATCCCTACTACAGGCCAGGCAATCATGCAACTGGAGTCTTTTACTGGGGGCCATGTTAATTTTCTTAATTTCCCTGTGAGATTAGCTTGATGTTTTTATGTGTTTTACATACCAAATAATAAGAACCACAATGAGCTAATTGATAAATTTGACAATTATTAATGAATTCCTATAAATGAAGAGACAGGTAATTTTGAATAAACAAAGGCAAATGCATATTTCAATGAGTGATTTTTATTTCAATGTGGGATTTTTTAAAGAGAATTTGTACTTGTGTCAAAAGATCATGACTTGTATATTGTGGTTAAAAAAGAAGTTTGTTCAAATGTGATATGTGGTTTACTAACCAAAAATTCAAACTGCCCTCATTTTGATTGTTTTCTAACACAACATTTTGGCTATAGTATTCATTTCACATCATAAAATTATCCAAAAACAAAGTTCAAACTAAAATTTCAGTATCCAAATCTCTAGTGTTGTCTCATAGTCGATTAATCTAAGCAAACAGATTCACTAAGATGAAATGAGATAATACAATGTCCATAGATTAAATAGAAAGTTTAGTTAAAAATCTATAGGTGATCCTATAAAATGGACAGGGTTCACAGCAATGGGTTACGATAACCAGAATGTCGTGGCAAAACAAGGATGCCACTACTTACAAAAATATCTAAGGAAAGTTCTCCACCTCAAAATCTGAAAGTAGTAATTAAAATTCCCCACTGAACAGTGGTATCCAGTGGAACTTTTAAATCAACGCGATCTATTCCTTTCAAAAACTTCCATACTCATGATAAAAAGCAGTATCATTGAATATTTCCTCCTCTGTAAGACAATCTTTTTGTGTGATATATCCTGCTATATAAAAAGCGACATTTTAATATCTTTGGAGATACCAGTTTCTAGGTCTGCCAGGTGATAAAATGTTTTGTATGCCAATTCAAACAACAGATATCCGCATTGTGAGCAAGTATGGCCTGGATCATGGCTCTACTCTCTAACATCAACTTTCAACTAAAGAAGTAATTTTTTTTTTTGAATATGGAATTTCTGAATAACATTTTGTACAGAAATAAAATAAGTACCACCAGAATCTTGTCTCAATTTACAAAATTCAGTTTCAAGACAGTCGGTGGTATATCCTCCAAGAATAACAAAATTGAACCCACTGTCAAGTAAATGTCAATTAAAC
This sequence comes from Sepiola atlantica, assembly GCA_963556195.1. Lineage (NCBI taxonomy): Eukaryota > Metazoa > Mollusca > Cephalopoda > Sepiida > Sepiolidae > Sepiola > Sepiola atlantica. The sequence continues at coordinate 930,418 of OY744517.1, read as the reverse complement.
AATTACATGTATGCTTGATAGCCATACTAGTGTCTCTTGTGAAGGATTTTATTCTCTTCCCTTGCTTTCCCCTCATTTGTTTTGCCATACTTCCAAAATTTACAAGAAATGTAAAATTTCCATCATTTCGATCTGATAATACATTTTTCAATGGGTCATTTTGTCTTGACACTTCCATAAATATCTTTTACACTCACTATTTTCCAAAATTTCAAAACTTCTTCGATGAAAGTAAGTTTCTCTTGTATCATCATACATCATACATTGCAGTTAGTCTCATCACAAAACACTTTCAAACAGTGGGAAACGTTTTGTCTCTCAACTGGTTTTGGAAGAACCGCTACTTCTGTTAGTTGTGATAACTTAACAAATTGATTTTTTTCATGCGCAAAAAGTTGTTTCACTATTTCCCATTTTGCTGTCATTTCTTTACCATCAGAATAAAACAGCAATTCTGAACAAGCCTCAGTTATCCAGTTATTTCGAATACTTTTAAATATATGTACATAATCGAAAAGCAAGTATATACCATTTTTAGTAACCCAAGGCTTATTTTTAACAATATCAAATTTCTTGAATAAAGCTTGATTAGTCCGATTACTGTCACAAATAACTGCAATTACATTACCTTTCGAATGATTGACTAAATCAACAACATTTCTAACAGTTTGAAACAAAAATTCCGAATTTAGTTTGGCAGCTGGGAACAACTTTAATCAAAAACTTTGGTCCACCATGTAAACATTTGATCATAATACCCAATACAGTTTTTGCTAATGCCTCTTCAGAATCTTTGGAAACACCAAATATGTTTCCCTCTTGATATTGAAAACTCACTTTAACATAATCTTCATCAACTAGGATGATACATTTTTTCTGTTTATCTGACAGTTTGCTAAACACATCACCAAGAAAATTCAGATCATCTACCTTCGAAACTTTTGAGGTCATATTCACTAGTGTTTTCATACTGGGTAATTTGTAATGATCCCGAAGTTTGTTATAAAGAGACCGTGTGTGTGTATACTTGCATGGTAACATTCAAACGTTAAGTTTTCAAAAATTTTAATTAAAGAAATCGGAATACTTTCAGTAAAAAAATGACAAGACTGGATGAACTGTTGATTGTTAGAATTGTAGCAGGTAACTGCTGGCGCAAAATCATGATGGTCAATATCAGCACACAAATTTGTAAAAATTATCAATTCTATCTTTATCTAAGAAATGGGCAAACTCATCATTTTGTACACTTCGCACAGAAGCGGAACTTTTTTGTTGTCCTTGGTTTTGGTAAAGGACTTGGTATCACACTTGATGGCAAATTATTTAATATTGATGGAGAATCTTTGGGTTGTGCTTTTCCCATAACAAACACAGTTTTATAACCAGGTGGAAAATGCCTTTCACAAACAACAGTGGCTGAATGGTTAGGAGTGTTAGCTCTTGGTATTACCTTTAACCATCTTTCTCTCTCATCTTGATCTTTTGGGATACGAAACACTCGAACCTTATTTTACTAATTATAATTGCTTTGACAGGCTGTCACACAACACTTTTTGAGCATTTTGAGAAATATTCAACACATTATATTAAAATAAAAATAATAAAAGTGATATTTCGTGAATTAACAGAGCTGTTTACATGTAAATCAAGTAAACTTCCTAAGAATATATAAATAATGTGTAATTCAGAATGTACGATTTATTAACAAATTCTAAAAGACAATACTTTTTAAACTTAAGAAAAGTGATATTTCGTCAATGAACAGAGCTGTTTACATGTAAATAATAAAAAAAATCAATTCTGACTTTTAACTCACGAACTTATAATCCAGATGTAAATAATGATAAAATAACAGAACCTCAGCTGAAAAAAAATTGATGAGTTAAAATTTAGTTTCGGAATGAAATTTGCTTGGACCAGTGACAACGAAGTGCTACCAGCTAAAAGTTTATCCGGTGATTGACTGGCTCCCAGTTCAAGCAGTCAGATGTGTGTTTAGCCGGCCTGTTATGGGTATGGCCATGGTTGCGATCTATTTCTGAATTGAAAGTGAAAAAGGCAAATTTATTTCCTTGCTTTTCCGTTCTATACAGTCACATTTAAAAGATGAATATATATATATATATATATATATATATATATATATATATATATATATATATATATATATATATATATATTTAAACACCCCTTTAAAGATGCAATAGTCTTAAAAATAGAAACAGGTTTGAAATTGAAAAGTCTGTTTCTGTGATAAACAAGTTCTGCGTGAGCATCGAACAATGTAGACGACAAGGGTAAGTGTACCTTAATTTCAACTACTGTCTGTGTCGATTTCTCACGGCCGTGTGGTCCTGAGTGTTTGTGTAGTGATTCTAGACTGAATCTACGAACAGTGTTCGAGCCCATGCAACCGCCTGCAACCGAAACGATATCGTCTGCAGTTGAAAAACACTTTAATATTTAAATAAATATTTATAATAATAATAATAATAATAATATTATATATATATATATATATATATATATATATATATATATATATATATATATATATATATATATATATATATATGAAGCAATCCAACAAAAGATATAAGCGTCAACTAATATCTTATAATTAGTGAAACATCCGGATAAAAACTGAAGCTCAATATACTGGATAGAGCATTAATATTATAATATAAAATGAAGTAATAAAATAAGGTGCCAATCAAATTTTATTAGAATTCAAAGTTCAAGCAAAGTATCCTTAAGTCCTTAGCTCATGAGTTTTCAAAGATAATTCTTCTCTTCAGAGGACCATTACCGCAGTTATACTACTACAGGTAATAAAATTAAGCTTTGAAAATATATAAAATTATATACACAAATACATAAAAATACATAACATCAAATATATCAACCCAAAAACATACTTTTTTGTTGAATCTATACAATCCATCCAGGTCATACAAATTGAAAAACATAATCAGGATAGACATCCAGAGGGTTGACCGAGGATTACTCCAAGTTATAAATTGTAAATAGCAGTCCATATACGAGAAATTGAAGGAGCTGACAAAGTTATCCAGTCGCGAAATGTGTCAATAATCGATGAAGTGAAAAGTATATATTTTAAATAAAGGCTTTACGCGCTCCACTACTTTTAGAGTTGGACGCGCTCCTGCTCCAACGCCCAAAATTGGAGCTGGCTCCTCTCACGATCCCCATTTTCAAAAAGGAGCCGCTCCTGCCCTAATTCCTATAAAAAAGGAGCGGCTCTTTTTCAGCACTCCATAACGAAACTGTACTTATTATGCCAATGAGTGGTCCAAGGGTAGGGTGGGCGTCAAAGGATCTTGTCAATATGGGTTGGGGTGTCACTTTAAGTGTAAGACCGTAAGATAATATTTGACAAAATTTCGCTAACATTTTGAGAGTTATAGAACATGTCGGACGAAGTATAGGATTATACGTAAATTTTCGTTTCCTGAGGTATAAAATAGAAAAATCCCTGAAGTATTTTAAAACAATTTTAATTTTCATTACATTAACAACCTATTTTTTTCAGGGAAGGAAAATTTGACCCAATATTTTTCTATTTATTTTGGAAAGGAATTTAGATTTGTTTTAAGTAAATAAACTTTTAGTTTTAAACATTATTAGTGATTATTTTCTTTTTAAAGAAAACATTTCTCTGGGAGATGAGAGACAACCATGGCAACATTAATCATCATGTTGTTGTTTAATATTTGTTTGTTTTACGAACGTAACTATATTGTATAATTTATATTATTATTTTCAACCGAGAAACGCGCAAGTACTTTCAAAGAAAACGATTTATTCATTTTTGTTTCAATAGTACAATATGGAGCGAAAAAAGACCAATGAAGTTTATTTTTAAAGATTGAATAAAAATAATATTTTTCATAAGTTGGCCAAAAAATATCAATAAATTGTCAATAAACAATTCAGAGATCCATTTAATGTCTTAAAATTTCATACAAAATATCTGGCCTAGACCTGGGGAGTTGAAAAAATATCGAGTCAAATTTTCTTCCCCCGAAAAATAAACTGGAGCAAGTTTTCTTAGGTCGGGCAAAAACATTTATTAAAATTAAAAATTTGAATAAAAAGGTGAAAACGTCTATATTTTAAATCTCTAACAAAAACAAACTGTTTACAATTTTAATATTCGATAATAGATTTTTTAAGATAAAAAAGATATCTAATCTACTTTCGGTTCTAAAACCAACAAATTAGTCAGAAAGTCTAATTATTTGCTTTTTTCAATTAAAATGTAAGATATTTTCTTTAATTTAATTAAGTTTAAATATCGGTTTAATTGTAGAATAGGGACCACTGTTTTCTTTCGCTCATTTCGCTTGCTATTCGCCCAAATTTAGGATGAAACTGATTGTTGGTCTTAATAGTATTTTTGGGCATGAAATAAAATTCTCATTTACTTTTTAAAGTGTTAAGAATCTAACTTTAATTCCAGGTTTTAATCGCTGGCGGCCATGTTGGTTTTTATTGTTTTCTTCTTTCGACTAAAGATATTTTTCCTTGGACTAAAGATATTTTTCCTTGGACTAAAGATATTTTTCCTTGGACTAAAGATATTTTTCCTTAGACTAAAGATATTTTTTACTGCTTTAACATTTTATTACACACACAAAAAATTTTTTGAACATTCTATTTACAAAAGCAAGTTTTAACAGAATTTAACGAATTTAAAAGCAAACATGAAAAAGTTAAAACATACTAGTCGTGAATTTAAGAATAACAAAATGTCGCCGAAAAGACAACGGGTAAAAATGTGGCATAAAAGTTCAATTTGATATATGCTAAAAAATAAAGTAAAATTTTTGTCACGACAAAATGTACCATTTCACCTTAAAAATCGATTTTATCGAACATTTGGGTGAATACCGAGCGAAATGAGCGAGAAAATCCAACGGCCCCTATAGTATAATTGAACTTAAAATTCTTTATTTAAAAACACGAATTAAAAGAAAAATTGGCTTATTTATCCAATCAGCAATAAACATCCTTGTCATAAATACAAAAAAAGTTCAAATCTTTAAGAAAATAGCTTCAAAGACATCTATAGACTCATTGACGCATTTGAAGACATTTGTTGTCAAATTGTCTCATCAAAAATTTAACATGTCGATGTGAAAATCTGAGAACTTCAAACTCTCTCTCTCTCTCTTTCTTTCTCTCTCTCTTTCTCTCATATACATTTACCAGAGATATAATTAAACTCTGAGACTTTCTTGTCTTTTCCTGAATAAAAAATAATGTTTTTAGAAAAAAAAAAAAAATTTTTGGAGCGAGGAGCGCGCAGCGAGGAGCGCGCAGCGAGGAGCGCGCAGCGATAAAACCACGCTCTTTAGTCCCAAATCGAGTTGCTCCTGCTCCACTCCCACTGAATATAAAAAGGAGCGTGCTCCTGGAGCCCATCTTAAATTAGACAGGGTAGACCTGTTTCCTTGTGCCATAGATCTACCTCGGCTTTGGAATTATCTATTAGCCAGCATTGAGCTGACATTGCATGATGTGCCAATAAGTATAAAATAAAGTGGTTCAAGATCTAAAACCGGGCGAATTCCATCTCTCATTTAAAAATATTGGAATTCGTTGCGATCGCTTTATGAAAGCCTTCTTTTTGCAAGCAGAAGGATTTCATAAAGTCATTGATTCTATTTGGGCAAAGTTAGTTGCCCCATATTTGAATTCTCTTGGTGATTGGTGGTGAAGGATTTATAGTATGAATGAGGTATTTTGGTGAATGATGGTTCTAAATAAAGCTAGCTAAGTTAGATCAATTGGTATTGTTAGTGGACCGAATCTCTCCCTGCCCCTTCTTTCGGCCTTGTGCCACATTTTGTATGTAATATTTTTTATATATAAATAAATATTTCCACTTCTCCTGTCTCCCTGCGTTATTCTTGTTGGTTTGCGATTTGATACTGTTGATATTGTTATTGCTATTTCTTACCCCTTTTGTGACAGTCTGTTAGTATTGTTATTGCTATTTATTACCCCTTTTGTGACAGTCTGTTAGTATTGTTATTGCTATTTGTTAACCCTTTTGTGATAGTCAGTTAGTATTGTTATTGCTATTTGTTACCCCTTTTGTGATAGTCTGTTAGTATTGTTATTGCTATTTGTTAACCCTTTTGTGATAGTCAGTTAGTATTGTTATTGCTATTTGTTACCCCTTTTGTGATAGTCTGTTAGTATTGTTATTGCTATTTGTAACCCCTTTTGTGATAGTCTGTTAGTATTGTTATTGCTATTTATTACCCCTTTTTTTATAGTCTGTTTGTATTGTTATTGCTATTTGTTACCACTTTTGTTATAGTCTGTTAGTATTATTGTTGCTATTTGTTACCCCTTTTGTGATAGTCTGTTAGTATTGTTATTGCTATTTGTTACCCCTTTTGTGATAGTCAGTTAGTATTGTTATTGCTATTTGTTACCCCTTTTGTGATAGTCTGTTAGTATTGTTATTGCTATTTGTTACCCCTTTTGTGATAGTCTGTTAGCATTGTTATTGCTATTTGTTAACCCTTTTGTTATAGTCTGTTAGTATTATTATTGCTATTTGTTAACCCTTTAGTGATAGTCTGTTAGTATTGTTATTGCTATTTGTTACCCCTTTTGTTATAGTCAGTTAGTATTGTTATTGCTATTTGTTACCCCTTTTGTTATAGTCTGTTAGTATTGTTATTGCTATTTGTAAATCCCTTTTGTTATAGTCTGTTAGTATTGTTATTGCTATTTATTACCCCTTTTGTTATAGTCTGTTAGTATTGTTATTGCTATTTATTACCCCTTTTGTGATAGTCTGTTAGTATCGTTATTGCTATTTGTTACCCCTTTTGTGATAGTCTGTTAGTATTGTTATTGCTATTTGTTACCCCTTTTGTGATAGTCTGTTAGTATTGTTATTGCTATTTGTTACCCCTTTTGTTATAGTCTGTTAGTATTGTTATTGCTATTTGTAAATCCCTTTTGTTATAGTCTGTTAGTATTGTTATTGCTATTTATTACCCCTTTTGTTATAGTCTGTTAGTATTGTTATTGCTATTTATTACCGCTTTTGTTATAGTCTGTTAGTATTGTTATTGCTATTTGCAAACCCCTTTTGTTATAGTCTGTTAGTATTGTTATTGCTATTTGTTACCCCTTTTGTGATAGTCTGTTAGTATTGTTATTGCTATTTGTTACCCCTTTTGTTATAGTCTGTTAGTATTGTTATTGCTATTTGTTACCCCTTTTGTGATAGTCTGTTAGTATTGTTATTGCTATTTGTTACCCCTTTTGTTATAGTCTGTTAGTATTATTGTTGCTATTTGTTACCCCTTTTGTTATAGTCTGTTAGTATTGTTATTGCTATTTGTTACCCCTTTTGTGATAGTCTGTTAGTATTGTTATTGCTATTTGTTACCCCTTTTGTGATAGTCTGTTAGTATTGTTATTGCTATTTGTTACCCCTTTTGTTATAATCTGTTAGTATTGTTATTGCTATTTGTAAACCCCTTTTGTTATAGTCTGTTAGTATTGTTATTGCTATTTGTTACCCCTTTTGTTATAGTCTGTTAGTATTGTTATTGCTATTTGTTACCCCTTTTGTTATAGTCTGTTAGTATTATTGTTGCTATTTGTTACTCCTTTTGTTATAGTCTGTTAGTATTGTTATTGCTATTTGTTACCCCTTTTGTGATAGTCTGTTAGTATTGTTATTGCTATTTGTTACCCCTTTTGTTATAGTCTGTTAGTATTGTTATTGCTATTTGTAAACCCCTTTTGTTATAGTCTGTTAGTATTGTTATTGCTATTTGTTACCCCTTTTGTGATAGTCAGTTAGTATTGTTATTGCTATTTGTTACCCCTTTTGTTATAATCTGTTAGTATTGTTATTGCTATTTGTAAACCCCTTTTGTTATAGTCTGTTAGTATTGTTATTGCTATTTATTACCCCTTTTGTTATAGTCTGTTAGTATTGTTATTGCTATTTATTACCGCTTTTGTTATAGTCTGTTAGTATTGTTATTGCTATTTGTAAATCCCTTTTGTTACAGTCTGTTAGTATTGTTATTGCTATTTGTTACCCCTTTTGTGATAGTCTGTTAGTATTGTTATTGCTATTTGTTACCCCTTTTGTTATAGTCTGTTAGTATTGTTATTGCTATTTGTTACCCCTTTTGTGATAGTCTGTTAGTATTGTTATTGCTATTTGTTACCCCTTTTGTGATAGTCTGTTAGTATTGTTATTGCTATTTGTTACCATTTTTGTTATAGTCTGTTAGTATTTTTGTTGCTATTTGTTACCCCTTTTGTTATAGTCTGTTAGTATTGTTATTGCTATTTGTTACCCCTTTAGTGATAGTCTGTTAGTATTGTTATTGCTATTTGTTACCCCTTTTGTTATAGTCTGTTAGTATTGTTATTGCTATTTGTAAACTCCTTTTGTTATAGTCTGTTAGTATTGTTATTGCTATTTGTTACCCCTTTTGTGATAGTCTGTTAGTATTGTTATTGCTATTTGTTACCCCTTTTGTGATAGTCTGTTAGTATTGTTATTGCTATTTGTTACCATTTTTGTTATAGTCTGTTAGTATTTTTGTTGCTATTTGTTACCCCTTTTGTGATAGTCTGTTAGTATTGTTATTGCTATTTGTTAACCCTTTTGTGATAGTCTGTTAGTATTGTTATTGCTATTTGTTAACCCTTTTGTGATAGTCTGTTAGTATTATTGTTGCTATTTGTAACCCCTTTTGTTATAGTCTGTTAGTATTGTTATTGCTATTTGTTACCCCTTTTGTGATAGTCTGTTAGTATTGTTATTGCTATTTGTTACCCCTTTTGTGATAGTCTGTTAGTATTGTTATTGATATTTGTTACCCCTTTTGTGATAGTCTGTTAGTATTGTTATTGCTATTTGTTACCCCTTTTGTTATAGTCTGTTAGTATTGTTATTGCTATTTGTTACCCCTTTTGTGATAGTCTGTTAGTATTGTTATTGCTATTTGTTACCCCTTTTGTTATAGTCTGTTAGTATTATTGTTGCTATTTGTTACCCCTTTTGTTATAGTCTGTTAGTATTGTTATTGCTATTTGTTACCCCTTTTGTGATAGTCTGTTAGCATTGTTATTGCTATTTGTTACCCCTTTTGTGATAGTCTGTTAGTATTGTTATTGCTATTTGTTACCCCTTTTGTTATAGTCTGTTAGTATTATTGTTGCTATTTGTTACCCCTTTTGTTATAGTCTGTTAGTATTGTTATTGCTATTTGTTACCCCTTTTGTTATAGTCTGTTAGTATTGTTATTGCTATTTATTACCCCTTTTGTGATAGTCTGTTAGTATTGTTATTGCTATTTGTTACCCCTTTTGTTATAGTCTGTATGTATTATTATTGCTATTTGTTAACACTTTAGTGATAGTCTGTTAGTATTGTTATTGCTATTTGTTACCCCTTTTGTGACAGTCTGTTAGTATTGTTATTGCTATTTGTTAACCCTTTTGTGATAGTCAGTTAGTATTGTTATTGCTATTTGTTACCCCTTTTGTGATAGTCTGTTAGTATTGTTATTGCTATTTGTTAACCCTTTTGTGATAGTCAGTTAGTATTGTTATTGCTATTTGTTACCCCTTTTGTGATAGTCTGTTAGTATTGTTATTGCTATTTGTAACCCCTTTTGTGATAGTCTGTTAGTATTGTTATTGCTATTTATTACCCCTTTTTTTATAGTCTGTTTGTATTGTTATTGCTATTTGTTACCACTTTTGTTATAGTCTGTTAGTATTATTGTTGCTATTTGTTACCCCTTTTGTGATAGTCTGTTAGTATTGTTATTGCTATTTGTTACCCCTTTTGTGATAGTCAGTTAGTATTGTTATTGCTATTTGTTACCCCTTTTGTGATAGTCTGTTAGTATTGTTATTGCTATTTGTTACCCCTTTTGTGATAGTCTGTTAGCATTGTTATTGCTATTTGTTAACCCTTTTGTTATAGTCTGTTAGTATTATTATTGCTATTTGTTAACCCTTTAGTGATAGTCTGTTAGTATTGTTATTGCTATTTGTTACCCCTTTTGTTATAGTCAGTTAGTATTGTTATTGCTATTTGTTACCCCTTTTGTTATAGTCTGTTAGTATTGTTATTGCTATTTGTAAATCCCTTTTGTTATAGTCTGTTAGTATTGTTATTGCTATTTATTACCCCTTTTGTTATAGTCTGTTAGTATTGTTATTGCTATTTATTACCCCTTTTGTGATAGTCTGTTAGTATCGTTATTGCTATTTGTTACCCCTTTTGTGATAGTCTGTTAGTATTGTTATTGCTATTTGTTACCCCTTTTGTGATAGTCTGTTAGTATTGTTATTGCTATTTGTTACCCCTTTTGTTATAGTCTGTTAGTATTGTTATTGCTATTTGTAAATCCCTTTTGTTATAGTCTGTTAGTATTGTTATTGCTATTTATTACCCCTTTTGTTATAGTCTGTTAGTATTGTTATTGCTATTTATTACCGCTTTTGTTATAGTCTGTTAGTATTGTTATTGCTATTTGCAAACCCCTTTTGTTATAGTCTGTTAGTATTGTTATTGCTATTTGTTACCCCTTTTGTGATAGTCTGTTAGTATTGTTATTGCTATTTGTTACCCCTTTTGTTATAGTCTGTTAGTATTGTTATTGCTATTTGTTACCCCTTTTGTGATAGTCTGTTAGTATTGTTATTGCTATTTGTTACCCCTTTTGTTATAGTCTGTTAGTATTATTGTTGCTATTTGTTACCCCTTTTGTTATAGTCTGTTAGTATTGTTATTGCTATTTGTTACCCCTTTTGTGATAGTCTGTTAGTATTGTTATTGCTATTTGTTACCCCTTTTGTGATAGTCTGTTAGTATTGTTATTGCTATTTGTTACCCCTTTTGTTATAATCTGTTAGTATTGTTATTGCTATTTGTAAACCCCTTTTGTTATAGTCTGTTAGTATTGTTATTGCTATTTGTTACCCCTTTTGTTATAGTCTGTTAGTATTGTTATTGCTATTTGTTACCCCTTTTGTTATAGTCTGTTAGTATTATTGTTGCTATTTGTTACTCCTTTTGTTATAGTCTGTTAGTATTGTTATTGCTATTTGTTACCCCTTTTGTGATAGTCTGTTAGTATTGTTATTGCTATTTGTTACCCCTTTTGTTATAGTCTGTTAGTATTGTTATTGCTATTTGTAAACCCCTTTTGTTATAGTCTGTTAGTATTGTTATTGCTATTTGTTACCCCTTTTGTGATAGTCAGTTAGTATTGTTATTGCTATTTGTTACCCCTTTTGTTATAATCTGTTAGTATTGTTATTGCTATTTGTAAACCCCTTTTGTTATAGTCTGTTAGTATTGTTATTGCTATTTATTACCCCTTTTGTTATAGTCTGTTAGTATTGTTATTGCTATTTATTACCGCTTTTGTTATAGTCTGTTAGTATTGTTATTGCTATTTGTAAATCCCTTTTGTTACAGTCTGTTAGTATTGTTATTGCTATTTGTTACCCCTTTTGTGATAGTCTGTTAGTATTGTTATTGCTATTTGTTACCCCTTTTGTTATAGTCTGTTAGTATTGTTATTGCTATTTGTTACCCCTTTTGTGATAGTCTGTTAGTATTGTTATTGCTATTTGTTACCCCTTTTGTGATAGTCTGTTAGTATTGTTATTGCTATTTGTTACCATTTTTGTTATAGTCTGTTAGTATTTTTGTTGCTATTTGTTACCCCTTTTGTTATAGTCTGTTAGTATTGTTATTGCTATTTGTTACCCCTTTAGTGATAGTCTGTTAGTATTGTTATTGCTATTTGTTACCCCTTTTGTTATAGTCTGTTAGTATTGTTATTGCTATTTGTAAACTCCTTTTGTTATAGTCTGTTAGTATTGTTATTGCTATTTGTTACCCCTTTTGTGATAGTCTGTTAGTATTGTTATTGCTATTTGTTACCCCTTTTGTGATAGTCTGTTAGTATTGTTATTGCTATTTGTTACCATTTTTGTTATAGTCTGTTAGTATTTTTGTTGCTATTTGTTACCCCTTTTGTGATAGTCTGTTAGTATTGTTATTGCTATTTGTTAACCCTTTTGTGATAGTCTGTTAGTATTGTTATTGCTATTTGTTAACCCTTTTGTGATAGTCTGTTAGTATTATTGTTGCTATTTGTAACCCCTTTTGTTATAGTCTGTTAGTATTGTTATTGCTATTTGTTACCCCTTTTGTGATAGTCTGTTAGTATTGTTATTGCTATTTGTTACCCCTTTTGTGATAGTCTGTTAGTATTGTTATTGATATTTGTTACCCCTTTTGTGATAGTCTGTTAGTATTGTTATTGCTATTTGTTACCCCTTTTGTTATAGTCTGTTAGTATTGTTATTGCTATTTGTTACCCCTTTTGTGATAGTCTGTTAGTATTGTTATTGCTATTTGTTACCCCTTTTGTTATAGTCTGTTAGTATTATTGTTGCTATTTGTTACCCCTTTTGTTATAGTCTGTTAGTATTGTTATTGCTATTTGTTACCCCTTTTGTGATAGTCTGTTAGCATTGTTATTGCTATTTGTTACCCCTTTTGTGATAGTCTGTTAGTATTGTTATTGCTATTTGTTACCCCTTTTGTTATAGTCTGTTAGTATTATTGTTGCTATTTGTTACCCCTTTTGTTATAGTCTGTTAGTATTGTTATTGCTATTTGTTACCCCTTTTGTTATAGTCTGTTAGTATTGTTATTGCTATTTATTACCCCTTTTGTGATAGTCTGTTAGTATTGTTATTGCTATTTGTTACCCCTTTTGTTATAGTCTGTATGTATTATTATTGCTATTTGTTAACACTTTAGTGATAGTCTGTTAGTATTGTTATTGCTATTTGTTACCCCTTTTGTTATAGTCAGTTAGTATTGTTATTGCTATTTGTTACCCCTTTTGTTATAGTCTGTTAGTATTGTTATTGCTATTTGTAAATCCCTTTTGTTATAGTCTGTTAGTATTGTTATTGCTATTTATTACCCCTTTTGTTATAGTCTGTTAGTATTGTTATTGCTATTTATTACCGCTTTTGTTATAGTCTGTTAGTATTGTTATTGCTATTTGTAAACCCCTTTTGTTATAGTCTGTTAGTATTGTTATTGCTATTTGTTACCCCTTTTGTGATAGTCTGTTAGTATTGTTATTGCTATTTGTTACCCCTTTTGTTATAGTCTGTTAGTATTGTTATTGCTATTTGTTACCCCTTTTGTGATAGTCTGTTAGTATTGTTATTGCTATTGGTTACCCCTTTTGTTATAGTCTGTTAGTATTATTGTTGCTATTTGTTACCCCTTTTGTTATAGTCTGTTAGTATTGTTATTGCTATTTGTTACCCCTTTTGTGATAGTCTGTTAGTATTGTTATTGCTATTTGTTACCCCTTTTGTGATAGTCTGTTAGTATTGTTATTGCTATTTATTACCCCTTTTGTTATAGTCTGTTAGTATTGTTATTGCTATTTGTAAACCCCTTTTGTTATAGTCTGTTAGTATTATTATTGCTATTTGTTAACACTTTAGTGATAGTCTGTTAGTATTGTTATTGCTATTTGTTACCCCTTTTGTTATAGTCAGTTAGTATTGTTATTGCTATTTGTTACCCCTTTTGTTATAGTCTGTTAGTATTGTTATTGCTATTTGTAAATCCCTTTTGTTATAGTCTGTTAGTATTGTTATTGCTATTTATTACCCCTTTTGTTATAGTCTGTTAGTATTGTTATTGCTATTTATTACCGCTTTTGTTATAGTCTGTTAGTATTGTTATTGCTATTTGTAAACCCCTTTTGTTATAGTCTGTTAGTATTGTTATTGCTATTTGTTACCCCTTTTGTGATAGTCTGTTAGTATTGTTATTGCTATTTGTTACCCCTTTTGTTATAGTCTGTTAGTATTGTTATTGCTATTTGTTACCCCTTTTGTGATAGTCTGTTAGTATTGTTATTGCTATTTGTTACCCCTTTTGTGATAGTCAGTTAGTATTGTTATTGCTATTTGTTACCCCTTTTGTTATAATCTGTTAGTATTGTTATTGCTATTTGTAAACCCCTTTTGTTATAGTCTGTTAGTATTGTTATTGCTATTTGTAACCCCTTTTGTGATAGTCTTTTAGTATTGTTATTGCTATTTGTTACCCCTTTTATTATAGTCTGTTAGTATTGTTATTGCTATTTATTACCCCTTTTGTTATAGTCTGTTAGTATTGTTATTGCTATTTATAACACTTTTTGTTATAGTCTGTTAGTATTGTTATTGCTATTTGTTACCCCTTTTGTGATAGTCAGTTAGTATTGTTATTGCTATTTGTTACCCCTTTTGTGATAGCATGTTAGTTATGTTATTGCTATTTGTTACCCCTTTTGTTATAGTCTGTTAGTATTGTTATTGCTATTTATTACCCCTTTTGTTATAGTCTGTTAGTATTGTTATTGCTATTTGTTACCCCTTTTGTTATAGTCTGTTAGTATTGTTATTGTTATTTTTTACCCCTTTTGTTATAGTCTGTTAGTATTGTTATTGCTATTTGTTACCCGTTTTGTTATAGTCTGTTAGTATTGTTATTGCTATTTGTTACCCCTTTTGTTATAGTCTGTTAGTATTGTTATTGCTATTTATTACCCCTTTTAATATAGTCTGTAAGTATTGTTATTGCTATTTATTACCTCTTTTGTTATAGTCTGTTAGTATTGTTATTGCTATTTGTTACCCCTTTTGTTATAGTCTGTTAGTATTGTTATTGCTATTTGTTACCCCTTTTGTTATAGTCTGTTAGTATTGTTATTGCTATTTTTTACCCCTTTTTGTGATAGTCTGTTAGTATTGTTATTGCTATTTGTTACCCCTTTTATTATAGTCTGTTAGTATTATTATTGCTATTTTTTACCCCTTTTGTGATAATCTGTTAGTATTGTTATTGCTATTTGTTACCCTTTTGTGATAGTCTGTTAATATTGTTATTGCTATTTGTGACCCCTTTTATTATAGTATGTTAGTATTGTTGTTGCTATTTGTTACCCCTTTTGTTATAGTCTGTTAGTATTGTTATTGCTATTTTTACCCCTTTTGGGATAGTCTGTTAATATAGTTATTGCTATTTATTACCCCTTTTGTGATAGTCTGTTAGTATTGTTATTGCTATTTGTTACCCCTTTTGTTATAGTCTGTTAGTATTGTTATTGCTATTTTTTACCCCTTTTGTTATAGTCTGTTAGTATTGTTATTGCTATTTATTTCCCCTTTTGTGATAGTCTGTCCATATTGTTATTGCTATTTGTTACCCCTTTTGTTATAGTCTGTTAGTATTGTTATTGCTATTTGTAACCCCTTTTGTTATAGTCTGTTAGTATTGTTATTGCTATTTATTACCCCTTTTGTGATAGTCTGTTAGTATTGTTATTGCTATTTGTTACCCCTTTTGTTATAGTCTGTTAGTATTGTTATAGCTATTTGTTACCCCTTTTGTTATAGTCTGTTAGTGTTGTTATTGCTATGTGTTACCCCTTTTGTTATAGTCTGTGAGTATTGTTTTTGCTATTTGTTACCCCTGTTGTTATAGTCTGTTAGTATTGTTATTGCTATTTGTTACCCCTTTTGTTATAGTCTGTTAGTGTTGTTATTGCTATTTGTTACCCCTTTTGTTATAGTCTGTTTGTATTGTTATTGCTATTTATTACCCCTTTTGTTATAGTCTATTAGTATTGTTTTTGCTATTTATTACCCCCTTTGTTATAGTCTGTTAGTATTGGTATTGCTATTTGTTACCCTTTTTGTTATAGTCTGTTAGTATTGTTATTGCTATTTGTTACCCTTTTTGTTATAGTCTGTTAGTATTGTTATTGCTATTTGTTACCCCTTTTGTTATAGTCTGTTAGTGTTGTTATTGCTATTTATTACCCCTTTTGTTATAGTCTGTTAGTATTGTTATTGCTATTTGTTACCCCTTTTGTTATAGTCTGTTAGTATTGTTATTGCTATTTATTACCCCTTTTGTTATAGTCTGTTAGTATTGTTATTGCTATTTGTTACCCCTTTTGTTATAGTCTGTTAGTATTGTTATTGCTATTCATTACCCCTTTTGTGATAGTCTGTTAGTATTGTTATTGCTATTTATTACTCCTTTTGTGATAGTCTGTTAGTATTGTTATTGCTATTTGTTACCCCTTTTGTTATAGTCTGTTAGTATTGTTATTGCTATTTATTACCCCTTTTGTTATAGTCTGTTAGTATTGTTATTGCTATTTGTTACCCCTTTTGTTATAGTCTGTTAGTATTGTTATTGCTATTTGTTAACCCTTTTGAGATAGTCTGTTAGTATTGTTATTGCTATTTGTTAACCCTTTTGAGATAGTCTGTTAGTATTGTTATTGCTATTTGTTACGCCTTTTGTTATAGTCTGTTAGTATTGTTATTGCTATTTGTTACCCCTTTTGTTATAGTCTGTTAGTATTGTTATTGCTATTTGTTACCCCTTTTGTGATTGTCAGTTCGTATTGTTATTGCTCTTTGTTACCCCTTTTGTGATAGTCAGTTAGTATTGTTATTGCTATTTGTTACCCCTTTTGTTATAGTCTGTTAGTATTGTTATTGCTATTTGTAAACCCTTTTGTGATAGTCTGTTAGTATTGTTATTGCTATTTGTTACCCCTTTTGTGATAGTCAGTTAGTATTGTTATTGCTATTTGTTACCCCTTTTGTGATAGTCTGTTTGTATTGTTATTGCTATTTGTTACCCCTTTTGTTATAGTCTGTTAGTATTGTTATTGCTATTTGTTAACCCTTTTGTTATAGTCTGTTAGTATTGTTATTGCTATTTGTTACCCCTTTTGTGATAGTCTGTTTGTATTGTTATTGCTATTTGTTACCCCTTTTGTTATAGTCTGTTAGTATTGTTATTGCTATTTGTTACCCCTTTTGTGATAGTCTGTTTGTATTGTTATTGCTATTTGTTACCCCTTTTGTTATAGTCTGTTAGTATTGTTATTGCTATTTGTTAACCCTTTTGTTATAGTCTGTTAGTATTGTTATTGCTATTTGTTACCCCTTTTGTTATAGTCTGTTTGTATTGTTATTGCTATTTGTAAACCCTTTTGTTATAGTCTGTTAGTATTGTTATTGCTATTTGTTAACCCTTTTGTGATAGTCTGTTAGTATTGTTATTGCTATTTGTTACCCCTTTTGTTATAGTCTGTTAGTATTATTGTTGCTATTTGTTACCCCATTTTGTGATAGTCTGTTAGTATTGTTATTGCTATTTGTTACCCCTTTTGTGATAGTCTGTTAGTATTGTTATTGCTATTTGTTAACCCTTTTCTGATAGTCTGTTAGTATTGTTATTGCTATTTGTTTACTATTTTGTTATAGTCTGTAAGTATTATTGTTGCTATTTGTTACCCTTTTGTGATAGTCTGTTAGTATTGTTATTGCTATTTGTAAACCCTTTTGTGATAGTCAGTTAGTATTGTTATTGCTATTTGTTACCCCTTTTGTTATAGTCTGTTAGTATTGTTATTGCTATTTGTTACCCCTTTTGTTATAGTCTGTTAGTATTGTTATTGCTATTTGTTACCCCTTTTGTGATAGTCTGTTAGTATTGTTATTGCTATTTGTTACCCCTTTTGTGATAGTCTGTTAGTATTGTTATTGCTATTTTTTAACCCTTTTGTGGCAGTCTGTTAGTATTGTTATTGGTATTTATTACCCCTTTTGTTATAGTCTTTTAGTATTGTTATTGCTATTTGTTACCCCTTTTGTGATAGTCTGTTAGTATTGTAATTGCTATTTATTACCCCTTTTGTTATAGTCTTTTAGTATTGTTATTGCTATTTGTTACCCCTTTTGTGATAGTCTGTTAGTATTGTTATTGCTATTTGTTACCCCTTTTGTGATAGTCTGTTAGTATTGTTATTGCTATTTGTTACCCCTTTTGTGATAGTCTGTTAGTATTGTTATTGCTATTTGTTACCCCTTTTGTGATAGTCTGTTAGTATTGTTATTGCTATTTGTTACCCCTTTTGTTATAGTCTGTTAGTATTGTTATTGCTATTTGTTACCCCTTTTGTGATAGTCTGTTAGTATTGTTATTGCTATTTATTACCCCTTTTGTTATAGTCTTTTAGTATTGTTATTGCTATTTGTTACCCCTTTTGTTATAGTCTTTTAGTATTGTTATTGCTATTTGTTACCCCTTTTGTGATAGTCTGTTAGTATTGTTATTGCTATTTATTACCCCTTTTGTTATAGTCTTTTAGTATTGTTATTGCTATTTGTTACCCCTTTTGTGATAGTCTGTTAGTATTGTTATTGCTATTTGTTACCCCTTTTGTGATAGTCTGTTAGTATTGTTATTGCTATTTGTTACCCCTTTTGTGATAGTCTGTTAGTATTGTTATTGCTATTTGTTACCCCTTTTGTTATAGTCTGTTAGTATTATTGTTGCTATTTGTTACCCCTTTTGTGATAGACTGTTAGTATTGTTATTGCTATTTGTTACCCTTTTTGTTATAGTCTGTTAGTATTGTTATTGCTATTTGTTACCCCTTTTGTTATAGTCTGTTAGTATTGTTATTGCTATTTATTACCCCCTTTGTTATAGTCTGTTAGTATTGTTATTGCTATTTGTTACCCATTTTGTTATAGTCTGTTAGTATTGTTATTGCTATTTATTACCCCTTTTGTTGTAGTCAGTTAGTATTGTTATTGCTATTTGTAAACCCCTTTTGTTATAGTCTGTTAGTATTGTTATTGCTATTTGTTAACCCTTTTGTGATAGTCTGTTTGTATTGTTATTGCTATTTGTTAACCCTTTAGTGATAGTCTGTTAGTATTGTTATTGCTATTTTTTTACCCATTTTGTTATAGTCTGTTAGTATTGTTATTGCTATTTGTTAACCCTTTTGTGATAGTCTGTTTGTATTGTTATTGCTATTTGTTACCCCTTTAGTGATAGTCTGTTAGTATTGTTATTGCTATTTGTTACCCCTTTTGTTATAGTCTGTTAGTATTGTTATTGCTATTTCTTACCCCTTTTGTGATAGTCTGTTAGTATTGTTATTGCTATTTATAACACTTTTTGTTATAGTCTGTTAGTATTGTTATTGCTATTTGTTACCCCTTTTGTTATAGTCTGTTAGTATTGTTATTGCTATTTGTTACCCGTTTTGTTATAGTCTGTTAGTATTGTTATTGCTATTTGTTACCCCTTTTGTTATAGTCTGTTAGTATTGTTATTGCTATTTGTTACCCCTTTTGTTATAGTCTGTTAGTATTGTTATTGCTATTTGTTACCCCTTTTATGATAGTCTGTTGGTATTGTTATTGCTATTTGTTACCCCTTTTGTGATAGTCTGTTAGTATTGTTATTGCTATTTGTTACCCCTTTTGTTATAGTCTGTTAGTATTGTTATTGCTATTTGTTACCCCTTTTGTGATAGTCTGTTAGTATTGTTATTGCTATTTGTTAACCCTTTTGTGATAGTCTGTTTGTATTTTTATTGCTATTTGTTACCCATTTTATTATAGTCTGTTAGTATTGTTGTTGCTATTTGTTACCCCTTTTGTTATAGTCTGTTAGTATTGTTATTGCTATTTGTTAACCCTTTTGTGATAGTCTGTTAGTATTGTTATTGCTATTTGTTACCCCTTTTGTGATAGTCTGTTAGTATTGTTATTGCTATTTGTTACCCCTTTTGTTATAGTCTGTTAGTATTGTTATTGCTATTTGTTACCCCTTTTGTGATAGTCTGTTAGTATTGTTATTGCTATTTGTTACCCCTTTTGTTATAGTCTGTTAGTATTGTTATTGCTATTTGTTACCCCTTTTGTGATAGTCTGTTAGTATTGTTATTGCTATTTGTTACCCCTTTTGTTATAGTCTGTTAGTATTGTTATTGCTATTTGTTAACCCTTTTGTGATAGTCTGTTAGTATTGTTATTGCTATTTGTTACCCCTTTTGTTATAGTCTGTTAGTATTGTTATTGCTATTTGTTAACCCTTTTGTTATAGTCTGTTAGTATTGTTATTGCTATTTGTTACCACTTGTGTGATAGTCTGTTAGTATTGTTATTGCTACTTGTTACCCCTTTTGTGATAGTCTGCTAGTATGGTTATTGCTATTTGTTACCCCTTTTATTATAGTCTGTTAGTATTGTTATTGCTATTTGTTACCCCTTTTATTATAGTCTGTTAGTATCGTTATTGCTATTTATTACCCCTTTTGTAATAGTCTGTTAGTATTGTTATTGCTATTTATAACACTTTTTGTTATAGTCTGTTAGTATTGTTATTGCTATTTGTTACCCCTTTTGTTATAGTCTGTTAGTATTGTTATTGCTATTTGTTACCCCTTTTGTTATAGTCTGTTAGTATTGTTATTGCTATTTGTTACCACTTTTGTTATAGTCTGTTAGTATTGTTATTGCTATTTGTTACCCCTTTTGTGATAGTCTGTTAGTATTGTTATTGCTATTTGTTACCCCTTTTGTGATAGTCTGTTAGTATTGTTATTGCTATTTGTTAACCCTTTTGTGATAGTCTGTTTGTATTTTTATTGCTATTTGTTACCCATTTTATTATAGTCTGTTAGTATTGTTGTTGCTATTTGTTACCCCTTTTGTTATAGTCTGTTAGTATTGTTATTGCTATTTGTTAACCCTTTTGTGATAGTCTGTTAGTATTGTTATTGCTATTTGTTACCCCTTTTGTGATAGTCTGTTAGTATTGTTATTGCTATTTGTTACCCCTTTTGTTATAGTCTGTTAGTATTGTTATTGCTATTTGTTACCCCTTTTGTGATAGTCTGTTAGTATTGTTATTGCTATTTGTTACCCCTTTTGTTATAGTCTGTTAGTATTGTTATTGCTATTTGTTACCCCTTTTGTGATAGTCTGTTAGTATTGTTATTGCTATTTGTTACCCCTTTTGTTATAGTCTGTTAGTATTGTTATTGCTATTTGTTAACCCTTTTGTGATAGTCTGTTAGTATTGTTATTGCTATTTGTTACCCCTTTTGTTATAGTCTGTTAGTATTGTTATTGCTATTTGTTAACCCTTTTGTTATAGTCTGTTAGTATTGTTATTGCTATTTGTTACCACTTGTGTGATAGTCTGTTAGTATTGTTATTGCTACTTGTTACCCCTTTTGTGATAGTCTGCTAGTATGGTTATTGCTATTTGTTACCCCTTTTATTATAGTCTGTTAGTATTGTTATTGCTATTTGTTACCCCTTTTATTATAGTCTGTTAGTATCGTTATTGCTATTTATTACCCCTTTTGTAATAGTCTGTTAGTATTGTTATTGCTATTTATAACACTTTTTGTTATAGTCTGTTAGTATTGTTATTGCTATTTGTTACCCCTTTTGTTATAGTCTGTTAGTATTGTTATTGCTATTTGTTACCCCTTTTGTTATAGTCTGTTAGTATTGTTATTGCTATTTGTTACCACTTTTGTTATAGTCTGTTAGTATTGTTATTGCTATTTGTTACCCCTTTTGTGATAGTCTGTTAGTATTGTTATTGCTATTTGTTACCCCTTTTATTATAGTCTGTTAGTATTGTTATTGCTATTTATAACCCTTTTGTTATAGTCTGTTAGTATTGTTATTGCTATTTGTTACCCCTTTTGTTATAGTCTGTTAGTATTGTTATTGCTATTTGTAACCCCTTTTGTGATAGTCTTTTAGTATTGTTATTGCTATTTGTTACCCCTTTTATTATAGTCTGTTAGTATTGTTATTGCTATTTATTACCCCTTTTGTTATAGTCTGTTAGTATTGTTATTGCTATTTATAACACTTTTTGTTATAGTCTGTTAGTATTGTTATTGCTATTTGTTACCCCTTTTGTGATAGTCAGTTAGTATTGTTATTGCTATTTGTTACCCCTTTTGTGATAGCATGTTAGTTATGTTATTGCTATTTATTACCCCTTTTGTTATAGTCTGTTAGTATTGTTATTGCTATTTATTACCCCTTTTGTTATAGTCTGTTAGTATTGTTATTGCTATTTGTTACCCCTTTTGTTATAGTCTGTTAGTATTGTTATTGTTATTTTTTACCCCTTTTGTTATAGTCTGTTAGTATTGTTATTGCTATTTGTTACCCGTTTTGTTATAGTCTGTTAGTATTGTTATTGCTATTTGTTACCTCTTTTGTTATAGTCTGTTAGTATTGTTATTGCTATTTATTACCCCTTTTAATATAGTCTGTAAGTATTGTTATTGCTATTTATTACCTCTTTTGTTATAGTCTGTTAGTATTGTTATTGCTATTTGTTACCACTTTTGTTATAGTCTGTTAGTATTGTTATTGCTATTTGTTACCCCTTTTGTTATAGTCTGTTAGTATTGTTATTGCTATTTTTTACCCCTTTTTGTGATAGTCTGTTAGTATTGTTATTGCTATTTGTTACCCCTTTTATTATAGTCTGTTAGTATTATTATTGCTATTTTTTACCCCTTTTGTGATAATCTGTTAGTATTGTTATTGCTATTTGTTACCCTTTTGTGATAGTCTGTTAATATTGTTATTGCTATTTGTGACCCCTTTTATTATAGTATGTTAGTATTGTTGTTGCTATTTGTTACCCCTTTTGTTATAGTCTGTTAGTATTGTTATTGCTATTTTTACCCCTTTTGGGATAGTCTGTTAATATAGTTATTGCTATTTATTACCCCTTTTGTGATAGTCTGTTAGTATTGTTATTGCTATTTGTTACCCCTTTTGTTATAGTCTGTTAGTATTGTTATTGCTATTTTTTACCCCTTTTGTTATAGTCTGTTAGTATTGTTATTGCTATTTATTTCCCCTTTTGTGATAGTCTGTCCATATTGTTATTGCTATTTGTTACCCCTTTTGTTATAGTCTGTTAGTATTGTTATTGCTATTTGTAACCCCTTTTGTTATAGTCTGTTAGTATTGTTATTGCTATTTATTACCCCTTTTGTGATAGTCTGTTAGTATTGTTATTGCTATTTGTTACCCCTTTTGTTATAGTCTGTTAGTATTGTTATAGCTATTTGTTACCCCTTTTGTTATAGTCTGTTAGTGTTGTTATTGCTATGTGTTACCCCTTTTGTTATAGTCTGTGAGTATTGTTTTTGCTATTTGTTACCCCTGTTGTTATAGTCTGTTAGTATTGTTATTGCTATTTGTTACCCCTTTTGTTATAGTCTGTTAGTGTTGTTATTGCTATTTGTTACCCCTTTTGTTATAGTCTGTTTGTATTGTTATTGCTATTTATTACCCCTTTTGTTATAGTCTATTAGTATTGTTTTTGCTATTTATTACCCCCTTTGTTATAGTCTGTTAGTATTGGTATTGCTATTTGTTACCCTTTTTGTTATAGTCTGTTAGTATTGTTATTGCTATTTGTTACCCTTTTTGTTATAGTCTGTTAGTATTGTTATTGCTATTTGTTACCCCTTTTGTTATAGTCTGTTAGTGTTGTTATTGCTATTTATTACCCCTTTTGTTATAGTCTGTTAGTATTGTTATTGCTATTTGTTACCCCTTTTGTTATAGTCTGTGTGTATTGTTATTGCTATTTATTACCCCTTTTGTGATAGTCTGTTAGTATTGTTATTGCTATTTATTACTCCTTTTGTGATAGTCTGTTAGTATTGTTATTGCTATTTGTTACCCCTTTTGTTATAGTCTGTTAGTATTGTTATTGCTATTTATTACCCTTTTTGTTATGGTCTGTTAGTATTGTTATTGCTATTTATTACCTCTTTTGTGATAGTCTGTTAGTATTGTTATTGCTATTTGTTACCCCTTTTGTTATAGTCTGTTAGTATTGTTATTGCTATTTATTCCCCTTTTGTGATAGTCTGTTAGTATTGTTATTGCTATTTGTAAACTACTTTTGTTATAGTCTGTTTGTATTGTTATTGCTATTTATTACCCCTTTTGTTATAGTCTGTTAGTATTGTTATTGCTATTTATTACCCCTTTTGTTATAGTCTGTTAGTATTGTTATTGCTATTTATTACCCCTTTTGTGATAGTCTGTTAGTATTGTTATTGCTATTTGTTACCCCTTTTGTTATAGTCTGTTAGTATTGTTATTGCTATTTATTACCCTTTTTGTTATGGTCTGTTAGTATTGTTATTGCTATTTATTACCTCTTTTGTGATAGTCTGTTAGTATTGTTATTGCTATTTGTTACCCCTTTTGTTATAGTCTGTTAGTATTGTTATTGCTGTTTATTACCCCTTTTGTGATAGTCTGTTAGTATTGTTATTGCTATTTGTAAACCACTTTTGTTATAGTCTGTTAGTATTGTTATTGCTATTTGTTACCCCTTTTGTTATAGTCTGTTAGTATTGTTATTGCTATTTATTACCCCCTTTGTTATAGTCTGTTAGTATTGTTATTGCTATTTGTTACCCCTTTTGGTCTAGTCTGTTAGTATTGGTGTGGCTATTTATTACCCCTTTTGTTGTAGTCAGTTAGTATTGTTATTGCTATTTTTTTACCCCTTTTGTTATAGTCTGTTAGTATTGTTATTGCTATTTATTAGCCCTTTTGTTATAGTCTGTTAGTATTGTTATTGCTATTTATTACCCCTTTTGTGATAGTCTGTTAGTATTGTTATTGCTATTTGTTACCCCTTTTGTTATAGTCTGTTAGTATTGTTATTGCTATTTATTACCCCTTTTGTGATAGTCTGTTAGTATTGTTATAGCTATTTGTTACCCCTTTTGTTATAGTCTGTTAGTATTGTTATTGCTATTTATTACCCATTTTGTTATAGTCTGTTAGTATTGTTATTGCTATTTGTTACCCCTTTTGTTATAGTCTGTTAGTATTGTTATTGCTATTTGTTGCCCCTTTTGTTATAGTCTGTTAGTATTGTTATTGCTATTTATTACCCCTTTTGTGATAGTCTGTTAGTATTGTTATTGCTATTTGTTACCCATTTTGTTATAGTCTGTTAGTATTGTTATTGCTATTTATTACCCCATTTGTTATAGTCTGTTAGTATTGTTATTGCTATTTGTTACCCCTTTTGTTATAGTCTGTTAGTATTGTTATTGCTATTTGTTACCCCTTTTGTGATAGTCTGTTAGTATTGTTATTGCTATTTGTCACCAATTTTGTGATAGTCTGTTAGTATTGTTATTGCTATTTGTTACCCCTTTTGTTATAGTCTGTTAGTATTGTTATTGCTATTCATTACCCCTTTTGTGATAGTCTGTTAGTATTGTTATTGCTATTTGTTACCCCTTTTGTTATAGTCTGTTAGTATTGTTATTGCTATTCATTACCCCTTTTGTGATAGTCTGTTAGTATTGTTATTGCTATTTGTTACCCCTTTTGTTATAGTCTGTTAGTATTGTTATTGCTATTTATTACCCCATTTGTTATAGTCTGTTAGTATTGTTATTGCTATTTGTTACCCCTTTTGTTATAGTCTGTTAGTATTGTTATTGCTATTTGTTACCCCTTTTGTGATAGTCTGTTAGTATTGTTATTGCTATGTATTACCTGTTTTGTTATAGTCTGTTAGTATTGTTATTGCTATTTGTTACCCCATTTGTTATAGTCTGTTAGTATTGTTATTGCTATTTGTCACCAATTTTGTTATAGTCTGTTAGTATTGTTATTGCTATTTATTACCCATTTTGTTATAGTCTGTTAGTATTGTTATTGCTATTTGTTACCCCTTTTGTGATAGTCTGTTAGTATTGTTATTGCTATGTATTACCCCTTTTGTTATAGTCTGTTGGTATTGTTATTGCTATTTGTTACCCGTTTTGTGATAGTCTGTTAGTATTGTTATTGCTATGTATTACCTTTTTTGTTATAGTCTGTTAGTATTGTTATTGCTATTTGTTACCCCTTTTGTTATAGTCTGTTAGTATTGTTATTGCTATTTGTTGCCCCTTTTGTTATAGTCTGTTAGTATTGTTATTGCTATTTATTACCCCTTTTGTGATAGTCTGTTAGTATTGTTATTGCTATTTTTTTACCCCTTTTGTTATAGTCTGTTAGTATTGTTATTGCTATTTATTAGCCCTTTTGTTATAGTCTGTTAGTATTGTTATTGCTATTTATTACCCCTTTTGTGATAGTCTGTTAGTATTGTTATTGCTATTTGTTACCCCTTTTGTTATAGTCTGTTAGTATTGTTATTGCTATTTGTTACCCCTTTTGTTATAGTCGATTAGTATTGTTATTGCTATTTATTACCCCTTTTGTGATAGTCTGTTAGTATTGTTATAGCTATTTGTTACCCCTTTTGTTATAGTCTGTTAGTATTGTTATTGCTATTTATTACCCATTTTGTTATAGTCTGTTAGTATTGTTATTGCTATTTGTTACCCCTTTTGTTATAGTCTGTTTGTATTGTTATTGCTATTTGTTGCCCCTTTTGTTATAGTCTGTTAGTATTGTTATTGCTATTTATTACCCCTTTTGTGATAGTCTGTTAGTATTGTTATTGCTATTTGTTACCCCTTTTGTTATAGTCTGTTAGTATGTTATTGCTATTTATTACCCCATTTGTTATAGTCTGTTAGTATTGTTATTGCTATTTGTTACCCCTTTTGTTATAGTCTGTTAGTATTGTTATTGCTATTTGTTACCCCTTTTGTTATAGTCTGTTAGTATTGTTATTGCTATTTGTTGCCCCTTTTGTTATAGTCTGTTAGTATTGTTATTGCTATTCATTACCCCTTTTGTGATAGTCTGTTAGTATTGTTATTGCTATTTGTTACCCCTTTTGTTATAGTCTGTTAGTATTGTTATTGCTATTTGTTACCCCTTTTGTGATAGTCTGTTAGTATTGTTATTGCTATGTATTACCCCTTTTGTGATAGTCTGTTAGTATTGTTATTTCTATTTGTTACCCCTTTTGTTATAGTCTGTTAGTATTGTTATTGCTATTTGTTACCCCTTTTGTTATAGTCTGTTAGTATTGTTATTGCTATTTGTTAACCCTTTTGTTATAGTCTGTTAGTATTGTTATTGCTATTTGTTAACCCTTTTGTTATAGTCTGTTAGTATTGTTATTGCTATTTGTTGCCCCTTTTGTTATAGTCTGTTAATATTGTTATTGCTATTTGTTACCCCTTTTGTTATAGTCTGTTAGTATTGTTATTGCTATTTGTTAACCCTTTTGTTATAGTCTGTTAGTATTGTTATTGCTATTTGTTACCCCTTTTGTTATAGTCTGTTAGTATTGTTATTGCTATTTGTTGCCCCTTTTGTTATAGTCTGTTAGTATTGTTATTGCTATTTGTTACCCCTTTTGTTATAGTCTGTTAGTATTGTTATTGCTATTTGTTAACCCTTTTGTTATAGTCTGTTAGTATTGTTATTGCTATTTGTTTACCCTTTTGTTATAGTCTGTTAGTATTGTTATTGCTATTTATTACCCCATTTGTTATAGTCTGTTAGTATTGTTATTGCTATTTGTTACCCCTTTTGTTATAGTCTGTTAGTATTGTTATTGCTATTTATTACCCCTTTTGTGATAGTCTGTTAGTATTGTTATTGCTATTTATTACCCCTTTTATTATAGTCTGTTAGTATTGTTATTGCTATTTATTACCCCTTTTGTTATAGTCTGTTAGTATTGTTATTGCTATTTGTTACCCCTTTTGTTATAGTCTGTTAGTATTGTTATTGCTATTTATTACCCCTTTTGTGATAGTCTGTTAGTATTGTTATTGCTATTTATTACTCCTTTTGTGATAGTCTGTTAGTATTGTTATTGCTATTTGTCAACCCTTTTGTGATAGTCTGTTAGTATTGTTATTGCTATTTGTTTACCCTTTTGTTATAGTCTGTTAGTATTGTTATTGCTATTTATTTCCCTTTTGTGATAGTCTGTTAGTATTGTTATTGCTATTTGTAAACTACTTTTGTTATAGTCTGTTTGTATTGTTATTGCTATTTATTACCCCTTTTGTTATAGTCTGTTAGTATTGTTATTGCTATTTATTACCCCTTTTGTTATAGTCTGTTAGTATTGTTATTGCTATTTATTACCCCTTTTGTGATAGTCTGTTAGTATTGTTATTGCTATTTGTTACCCCTTTTGTTATAGTCTGTTAGTATTGTTATTGCTATTTATTACCCTTTTTGTTATGGTCTGTTAGTATTGTTATTGCTATTTATTACCTCTTTTGTGATAGTCTGTTAGTATTGTTATTGCTATTTGTTACCCCTTTTGTTATAGTCTGTTAGTATTGTTATTGCTGTTTATTACCCCTTTTGTGATAGTCTGTTAGTATTGTTATTGCTATTTGTAAACCACTTTTGTTATAGTCTGTTAGTATTGTTATTGCTATTTATTACCCCTTTTGTTATAGTCTGTTAGTATTGTTATTGCTATTTATTACCCCTTTTGTTATAGTCTGTTAGTATTGTTATTGCTATTTATTACCCCTTTTGTTATAGACTGTTAGTATTGTTATTGCTATTTGTTACCTTTTTTGTTATAGTCTGTAAGTATTGTTATTGCTATTTGTTACCCCTTTTGTTATAGTCTGTTAGTATTGTTATTGCTATTTATTACCCCCTTTGTTATAGTCTGTTAGTATTGTTATTGCTATTTGTTACCCCTTTTGGTCTAGTCTGTTAGTATTGGTGTGGCTATTTATTACCCCTTTTGTTGTAGTCAGTTAGTATTGTTATTGCTATTTTTTTACCCCTTTTGTTATAGTCTGTTAGTATTGTTATTGCTATTTATTAGCCCTTTTGTTATAGTCTGTTAGTATTGTTATTGCTATTTATTACCCCTTTTGTGATAGTCTGTTAGTATTGTTATTGCTATTTGTTACCCCTTTTGTTATAGTCTGTTAGTATTGTTATTGCTATTTATTACCCCTTTTGTGATAGTCTGTTAGTATTGTTATAGCTATTTGTTACCCCTTTTGTTATAGTCTGTTAGTATTGTTATTGCTATTTATTACCCATTTTGTTATAGTCTGTTAGTATTGTTATTGCTATTTGTTACCCCTTTTGTTATAGTCTGTTAGTATTGTTATTGCTATTTGTTGCCCCTTTTGTTATAGTCTGTTAGTATTGTTATTGCTATTTATTACCCCTTTTGTGATAGTCTGTTAGTATTGTTATTGCTATTTGTTACCCATTTTGTTATAGTCTGTTAGTATTGTTATTGCTATTTATTACCCCATTTGTTATAGTCTGTTAGTATTGTTATTGCTATTTGTTACCCCTTTTGTTATAGTCTGTTAGTATTGTTATTGCTATTTGTTACCCCTTTTGTGATAGTCTGTTAGTATTGTTATTGCTATTTGTCACCAATTTTGTGATAGTCTGTTAGTATTGTTATTGCTATTTGTTACCCCTTTGGTTATAGTCTGTTAGTATTGTTATTGCTATTCATTACCCCTTTTGTGATAGTCTGTTAGTATTGTTATTGCTATTTGTTACCCCTTTTGTTATAGTCTGTTAGTATTGTTATTGCTATTCATTACCCCTTTTGTGATAGTCTGTTAGTATTGTTATTGCTATTTGTTACCCCTTTTGTTATAGTCTGTTAGTATTGTTATTGCTATTTATTACCCCATTTTTTATAGTCTGTTAGTATTGTTATTGCTATTTGTTACCCCTTTTGTTATAGTCTGTTAGTATTGTTATTGCTATTTGTTACCCCTTTTGTGATAGTCTGTTAGTATTGTTATTGCTATGTATTACCTGTTTTGTTATAGTCTGTTAGTATTGTTATTGCTATTTGTTACCCCATTTGTTATAGTCTGTTAGTATTGTTATTGCTATTTGTCACCAATTTTGTTATAGTCTGTTAGTATTGTTATTGCTATTTATTACCCATTTTGTTATAGTCTGTTAGTATTGTTATTGCTATTTGTTACCCCTTTTGTGATAGTCTGTTAGTATTGTTATTGCTATGTATTACCCCTTTTGTTATAGTCTGTTGGTATTGTTATTGCTATTTGTTACCCGTTTTGTGATAGTCTGTTAGTATTGTTATTGCTATGTATTACCTTTTTTGTTATAGTCTGTTAGTATTGTTATTGCTATTTGTTACCCCTTTTGTTATAGTCTGTTAGTATTGTTATTGCTATTTGTTGCCCCTTTTGTTATAGTCTGTTAGTATTGTTATTGCTATTTATTACCCCTTTTGTGATAGTCTGTTAGTATTGTTATTGCTATTTTTTTACCCCTTTTGTTATAGTCTGTTAGTATTGTTATTGCTATTTATTAGCCCTTTTGTTATAGTCTGTAAGTATTGTTATTGCTATTTATTACCCCTTTTGTGATAGTCTGTTAGTATTGTTATTGCTATTTGTTACCCCTTTTGTTATAGTCTGTTAGTATTGTTATTGCTATTTGTTACCCCTTTTGTTATAGTCGATTAGTATTGTTATTGCTATTTATTACCCCTTTTGTGATAGTCTGTTAGTATTGTTATTGCTATTTGTTACCCCTTTTGTTATAGTCTGTTAGTATGTTATTGCTATTTATTACCCCATTTGTTATAGTCTGTTAGTATTGTTATTGCTATTTGTTACCCCTTTTGTTATAGTCTGTTAGTATTGTTATTGCTATTTGTTACCCCTTTTGTTATAGTCTGTTAGTATTGTTATTGCTATTTGTTGCCCCTTTTGTTATAGTCTGTTAGTATTGTTATTGCTATTCATTACCCCTTTTGTGATAGTCTGTTAGTATTGTTATTGCTATTTGTTACCCCTTTTGTTATAGTCTGTTAGTATTGTTATTGCTATTTGTTACCTCTTTTGTGATAGTCTGTTAGTATTGTTATTGCTATGTATTACCCCTTTTGTGATAGTCTGTTAGTATTGTTATTTCTATTTGTTACCCCTTTTGTTATAGTCTGTTAGTATTGTTATTGCTATTTGTTACCCCTTTTGTTATAGTCTGTTAGTATTGTTATTGCTATTTGTTAACCCTTTTGTTATAGTCTGTTAGTATTGTTATTGCTATTTGTTAACCCTTTTGTTATAGTCTGTTAGTATTGTTATTGCTATTTGTTGCCCCTTTTGTTATAGTCTGTTAATATTGTTATTGCTATTTGTTACCCCTTTTGTTATAGTCTGTTAGTATTGTTATTGCTATTTGTTAACCCTTTTGTTATAGTCTGTTAGTATTGTTATTGCTATTTGTTACCCCTTTTGTTATAGTCTGTTAGTATTGTTATTGCTATTTGTTGCCCCTTTTGTTATAGTCTGTTAGTATTGTTATTGCTATTTGTTACCCCTTTTGTTATAGTCTGTTAGTATTGTTATTGCTATTTGTTAACCCTTTTGTTATAGTCTGTTAGTATTGTTATTGCTATTTGTTTACCCTTTTGTTATAGTCTGTTAGTATTGTTATTGCTATTTATTACCCCATTTGTTATAGTCTGTTAGTATTGTTATTGCTATTTGTTACCCCTTTTGTTATAGTCTGTTAGTATTGTTATTGCTATTTGTTACCCCTTTTGTGATAGTCTGTTAGTATTGTTATTGCTATGTATTACCCCTTTTGTTATAGTCTGTTAGTATTGTTATTGCTATTTGTTACCCCTTTTGTTATAGTCTGTTAGTATTGTTATTGCTATTTGTTACCCCTTTTGTTATAGTCTGTTAGTATTGTTATTGCTATTTGTTACCCCTTTTGTTATAGTCTGTTAGTATTGTTATTGCTATTTGTTACCCATTTTGTTATAGTCTGTTAGTATTTTATTGCTATTTATTACCCCTTTTGTTATAGTCTGTTAGTATTGTTATGGCTATTTATTACCCTTTTTGTTATAGTCTGTTAGTATTGTTATTGCTATTTGTTACCCCTTTTGTTATAGTCTGTTAGTATTGTTATTGCTATTTATTACCCCTTTTGTTACAGTCTGTTAGTATTGTTATTGCTATTTGTTACCCCTTTTGTTATAGTCTGTTAGTATTGTTATTGCTATTTGTTACCCATTTTGTGATAGTCTGTTAGTATTGTTATTGCTATTTGTTGCCCCTTTTGTTATAGTCTGTTAGTATTGTTTTTGCTATTTATTACCCCTTTTGTTATAGTCTGTTAGTATTGTTATTGCTATTTGTTGCCCCTTTAGTTATAGTCTGTTAGTATTGTTATTGCTATTTGTTGCCCCTTTTGTTATAGTCTGTTAGTATTGTTATTGCTATTTGTCACCAATTTTGTGATAGTCTGTTAGTATTGTTATTGCTATTTGTTACCCCTTTTGTTATAGTCTGTTAGTATTGTTATTGCTATTTGTTACCCATTTTGTGATAGTCTGTTAGTATTGTTATTGCTATTTGTTGCCCCTTTTGTTATAGTCTGTTAGTATTATTTTTGCTATTTATTACCCCTTTTGTTATAGTCTGTTAGTATTGTTATTGCTATTTATTACCCCTTTTGTTATAGTCTGTTAGTATTGTTATTGCTATTTGTTGCCCCTTTTGTTATAGTCTGTTAGATTTGTTATTGCTATTTGTTACCCCTTTTGTTATAGTCTGTTAGTATTGTTATTGCTATTTGTAACCAATTTTGTGATAGTCTGTTAGTATTGTTATTGCTATTTGTTACCCCTTTTGTTATAGTCTGTTAGTATTGTTATTGCTATTTGTTACCCATTTTGTGATAGTCTGTTAGTATTGTTATTGCTATTGGTTACCCCTTTTGTGATAGTCTGTTAGTATTGTTATTGCTATTTGTTACCCCTTTTGTTATAGTATGTTAGTATTGTTATTGCTATTTATTACCCCTTTTGTTATAGTCTGTTAGTATTGTTATTGCTATTTGTTACCCCTTTTGTTATAGTCTGTTAGTATTGTTATTGCTATTTATTACCCCTTTTGTTATAGTCTGTTAGTATTGTTATTGCTATTTGTTGCCCCTTTAGTTATAGTCTGTTAGTATTGTTATTGCTATTTGTTGCCCCTTTTGTTATAGTCTGTTAGTATTGTTATTGCTATTTGTCACCAATTTTGTGATAGTCTGTTAGTATTGTTATTGCTATTTGTTACCCCTTTTGTGATAGTCTGTTAGTATTGTTATTGCTATTTATTACCCCTTTTGTTATAGTCTGTTAGTATTGTTATTGCTATTTAATACCCCTTTTTGTGATAGTCTGTTAGTATTGTTATTGCTATTTGTTACCCCTTTTGTTATAGTCTGTTAGTATTGTTATTGCTATTTGTTACCCATTTTGTGATAGTCTGTTTGTATTGTTATTGCTATTTGTTACCCCTTTTGTGATAGTCTGTTTGTATTGTTATTGCTATTTGTTACCCCTTGTGTTATAGTCTGTTAGTATTGTTATTGCTATTTTTAACCCCTTTTGTTATAGTCTGTTAGTATTGTTATTGCTATTTATTACCCCTTTTGTGATAGTCTGTTAGTATTGTTATTGCTATTTGTTACCCCTTTTGTTATAGTCTGTTAGTATTGTTATTGCTATTTGTTACCCCTTTTGTTATAGTCTGTTAGTATTGTTATTGCTATTTGTTACCCCTTTTGTTATAGTCTGTTAGTATTGTTATTGCTATTTATTACCCCTTTTGTTATAGTCTGTTAGTATTGTTATTGCTATTTGTTACCCCTTTTGTTATAGTCTGTTAGTATTGTTTTTGCTATTTATTACCCCTTTAGTTATAGTCTGTTAGTATTGTTATTGCTATTTGTTGCCCCTTTTGTTATAGTCTGTTAGTAGTGTGATTGCTATTTGTTGCCCCTTTTGTTATAGTCTGTTAGTATTGTTATTGCTATTTGTTACCCCTTTTGTGATAGTCTGTTAGTATTGTTATTGCTATTTATTACCCCTTTTGTTATAGTCTGTTAGTATTGTTATTGCTATTTGTTACCCCTTTTGTTATAGTCTGTTAGTATTGTTATTGCTATTTGTTACCCCTTTTGTTATAGTCTGTTAGTATTGTTATTGCTATTTGTTGCCCTTTTTGTTATAGTCTGTTAGTAGTGTGATTGCTATTTGTTGCCCCTTTTGTTATAGTCTGTTAGTATTGTTATTGCTATTTTTTACCCATTTTGTGATAGTCTGTTAGTATTGTTATTGCTATTTGTTGCCCCTTTTGTTATAGTCTGTTAGTATTGTTATTGCTATTTATTACCCCTTTTGTTATAGTCTGTTAGTATTGTTATTGCTATTTGTTGCCCCTTTTGTTATAGTCTGT
Organism: Sepiola atlantica; assembly: GCA_963556195.1. Lineage (NCBI taxonomy): Eukaryota > Metazoa > Mollusca > Cephalopoda > Sepiida > Sepiolidae > Sepiola > Sepiola atlantica. Next base: position 896,225 of record OY744517.1, on the reverse strand, counting down.
TAGTATTGTTATTGCTATTTGTTGCCCCTTTTGTTATAGTCTGTTAGTATTGTTATTGCTATTTGTTACCCCTTTTGTCATAGTCTGTTAGTATTGTTATTGCTATTTGTTACCCCTTTTGTTATAGTCTGTTAGTATTGTTATTGCTATTTGTTACCCCTTTTGTGATTGTCTGTTAGTATTGTTATTGCTATTTGTTACCCCTTTTGTTATAGTCTGTTAGTATTGTTATTGCTATTTGTTACCCCTTTTGTTATAGTCTGTTAGTATTGTTATTGCTATTTGTTACCCCTTTTGTGATAGTCTGTTAGTATTGTTATTGCTATTTATTACCCCTTTTGTTATAGTCTGTTAGTATTGTTATTGCTATTTGTTACCCCTTTTGTTATAGTCTGTTAGTATTGTTATTGCTATTTGTTACCCCTTTTGTTATAGTCTGTTAGTATTGTTATTGCTATTTGTTGCCCCTTTTGTTATAGTCTGTTAGTAGTGTGATTGCTATTTGTTGCCCCTTTTGTTATAGTCTGTTAGTATTGTTATTGCTATTTTTTACCCATTTTGTGATAGTCTGTTAGTATTGTTATTGCTATTTGTTGCCCCTTTTGTTATAGTCTGTTAGTATTGTTATTGCTATTTATTACCCCTTTTGTTATAGTCTGTTAGTATTGTTATTGCTATTTGTTGCCCCTTTTGTTATAGTCTGTTAGTATTGTTATTGCTATTTGTTGCCCCTTTTGTTATAGTCTGTTAGTATTGTTATTGCTATTTGTTACCCCTTTTGTCATAGTCTGTTAGTATTGTTATTGCTATTTGTTACCCCTTTTGTGATAGTCTGTTAGTATTGTTATTGCTATTTGTTACCCCTTTTGTGATAGTCTGTTAGTATTGTTATTGCTATTTGTTACCCCTTTTGTTATAGTCTGTTAGTATTGTTATTGCTATTTGTTACCCCTTTTGTTATAGTCTGTTAGTATTGTTATTGCTATTTGTTACCCCTTTTGTGATAGTCAGTTAGTATTGTTATTCGCTTTTCTTTTAAGAGCCGAACTTTTTTTCTGCTTTTCTCCAGTTACATTTCACCTCTCTATTGTTTTTTTTCGGTCTTTTAGTGCCCCACCCCCTCCGGGCCATGGCAACGCTTTGCCCTGTGCTCCCATGGATACCATGACAGAAAATGGGCCGGTTAAGACTACATCTCAACCCACACCAGGTCCTCGGGGTGGTCTAAACACCCGACTGTAACCATTGACATCGAGGAATTCCGTAAAAAAATTGAAAAATACTCCGACTTGATAACCGACACCATCAACATCCCGACATTGGAGGACATCGAAAAGAAAACGCTGACAGTTTTTGTAGTGAACAAAAGAACAAAAATAGTTATATGGGCAACAGTAGAAATCATCACGAAATTACTAGCGTCTGTGGGTCATAGACCAGTAAAAATAATCAAATCTAGATGTTATAATCACTGCAAAACCTTATTCGCTACTTAAGACAAATGCATAAAGCTGTCCAAGAAAGAAATAATCACGAATGACTATATCCTAAATATGGAATACCGAGGAAGGAGAAGAACAACCGTTTCAGTATTCCACGTACCCTTCCATATTGAAGGAGAGCACATCTCGGCGTTTCTGAAAAACTACAGAGATTTAATGTCAGTCAGATGCGATAACTACTTGTCTGTATGGCATTATGACCTAATGCTAAATCCCAAAGCTTTCAACGAGATACCATATTATTTACAAGTTGGTGAAGACAAGCTACCCATAATTGTTGCTGGGAGAAATCCGTTGTGCTGGACCTGTGGTGGCATTGATCACCTAACAATTGAATGCACGGAACGAAAGACCACAGGTCCAGCGAACCCAAATAACAGAGTTAGGGACCATCTGGGTCCAAAGGTCGAGGAACGACGACCAGCAACAGTGGGGAGACCCATAAAATCAACCACAGACACCCAAATAAGTGAGGAGCGACCCGTGTTCTCCGACCTAACCAAACTTTACCAAAGAAAGGAGAATGAGTGGGTGTTGGTCACTGGAAAAAAGACGCCCGGTCGTGAGTCACTTAAGAAAATGAGAGGTAACATAATGAAATCTTTAAAGATAAAGAAAGGTAGAAGACGTCAATGCACTCTTGAAAATGGACGCTCAAAAACAATTGTTAAACAAAACTCACGTCAAAGAAAGGTAAAGGACGGCTATGCACTCTTGACAATGGACGTTTGAAAGTAATTGTAGAAAAAAATCACGTCAAAAAAAAGTAGAGCCTGGCAAGGCACTCTTGACAATAGACGTTTACAAGCAATTTTAGAACGAAAGTCACGTCAAAGCAAGTTTGATGACGGCAATGAACTCTTGACAAAGCAATTGTTCAACAAAACTCACGCCAAAGAAAGCCAGAGGACAGTCATGCACTCTTGACAATGGATGCTTTGTGTAACAAAACTCACACCAAAAGAAAGGTAGAGAACGGCTATGGACGTTTGAAAGCAATTGTTGAACAATACATACGTCAAAGAAAGGTCAAGGACGGCAATGCAGTCTTGGCAATGGACGTTTAAAAACAATTGTTGAAAAAATCATGTAAAACAAATGTAGAAGATGGTCATGCACTCTAGACAATAGACGTTTGAAAACAATTGTTTAACAAAACTCACATCAAACAAAGGTAGAGTACGGCCATGAACTTTTGACAATGGACGTTCGAAAACAATTGTTGAACAAAACTAACGTGAAAAAAGTAGCGGACGGGCATGCACTCTCGACAATAGATGTTTGAATGCAATTGTTTAACAAAACTCACGTCAAAGAAAGGTAGAGGACACAGGAGAGACTGTCGTTGATATCTCGCCTCCGTTTTCGTTTCCGAACACTCAGATGCAATGTGGCCTATCTTCTGGTATCTGTAGCACTGCATCTTTCCTCGTGGCCATTACGCCCTTTACCATGCTGATACTGACAGTCTCTTGCGAAGTGGTTTGTTTAGACCAGAGCATTTATAGCATTTAATGCTACCATTAGCCGATTGGTATTAGACTGAACCGGTTGTATAGCTGCCGCAACTAATTCCTTTCCGTCTGCCATGATAGCCCGTGCTCTAGTTAAAATCTGCCCTAAAGTCATGTCACCCATTCTCGACGACGCCCGAAGATGTTGCCTTATGTGACTCGGCAGTCCTGCTACAAAAGCACACACCATCCATTTTTCTGGGAGTATCTTTCCAACAAGGAGATCAAGTCTTCAAAGCTCAGCCAAAAACACATTTACAGTCTCGCCGGGTTGTAGCCGTCGCGTTGAAATCCTCATATGCCACAAATGAATCAGTTGCAAACGCAGTTATCAATGCTTGATTGGCATGAGTTATATCTTCCCTCTGTTATTTGCTTATCCGCAAGGGAAGGACTCGCGCCACTTGGTGAAATTCGCACAATTCACAAACAAGTTCCATCTGTTCTAGCCATTCTACTATCGGGAGATCAGTGACAGTCATTTATACAATACATCCTTCTCCAATCACCAAAAGAATCCGTACCGTGAAAACCCTACTTAAACCCCATATAAGTGAAATATGCAACGGGGGGGGGGGGGGGGGCTATGGCTAAAACTTTTATGTACAAAAATAAATGAATAATATATATGACAAAAGGAAAGTTAGTAAAAAGACCCCCATTACTAAACTGTGGCAGATACGCAGATTTGCCAGTCGAAATCGAAAATCGAAAAAAAAGGGTTTGATGCAGGCTCCATCGCTTTATTATCAAACGCCACCTTCGAAAATATCAAAGGATGACCTGCATCTTGACAAACCAAGCGCTCTGTCACCTAATTGGGGGTGGTAATGGGGAGTTACCAACTTAAATGAGGGCGAGAAAAAAGGAGAAGGTGAAGGACAAAATAAAACGGCTATAATGAAACCATTTATACACTAGCTAAGTTATGAACTAAAATTAACAAAACACAACAAAGAACATGTTTGGCATACCCAGACCGCCCTAACAAGGTTGCAGATAACAAATCTCGCGACGGACCATAGGGGCCTTAACAAGCCACAAAAACTTGGATAGAGTCCGCCGCATCTCAACAGTCAAGTCGTCGGCAAAGGCGGAGTACTTTAACGTGGTGCAAGTAAAGAAATCCCACGCTGGACCGGATTCACTCTTAGCCTGTGAAAGAAAGGCTTCAACACAAGCACATAGAGCATCGGTGAAAGCGGACATCCCTGGCGAAGAAATCTGGATAATCTAAAAGACTCAGACCTCAAACCATTCACCTTCACCAGTACACCGGAGTTCGCATAGAAGAGGCGAATCCAAGAGCGAAATTGCGGGCCAAAGCCGTCCGCAGACAAAACAACCTCCAAGTAACGATTGTCCACTCTATCGAATGTTTTGGACTGATCTAAATTGATCAGCGCGGCTTCTGTGTCGACTTTATCTATGATCAGGCGTAACGAATGCAAAATATCCTGAATAGTGCGACCCTTTACAGCACAAGTCCGTTCAGGGCTAATTAGTCTAATTAGACTAGCCAAAAACAAGCTGCAATCGATTGGCTAAGATCTTGACCAAAATCTTTAACTCAGCGTTAAGCATCGTTAAGGGCCGAAAATTATATAACTCATCCCCACCATTTTTGCTTTTGCGTAACAACTTCACTATACACATGATCAATTACTGGGGAATAGTTCCGTTCCTAAAGCACGAGTTAAATAAAACTGTCATCAAGGGAACAAAAATGTGCGACATCCTCAAATACACCTCGTAGGGCAAACCATCGATCCCCGGAGACTTGTTAAGGCCGACCATCTTTAAGGTCTCCTGAACTTCTTCCTCTGTTATGTAACCTTCGCACCTAGCTTCTTCGGTCACCTCGAGACGAGAAAAGTCAGCTAAATAGGGGTCGAATTATGCTAAAGACAAACTGGATTTCCTGGTAAAAAGAATTCATTGATAAGATCAAACTTATCGAGAAAGTCCCGAAATGACTTAGCATCCCGACTATTGTTAGTTCCCCTAGCCTGATTACGATCTATATCAGGATCCAGGATCCAGGACCGCGTTCAAGTCTCTCGCTAAGATGACCGTCCGATTTGTATTCATGAACTGCTCGATTCGCCGGAAGAAGGGAGCAAGCTCAGTATGGCTATTCGGCGCATAAACCCCAATAAGTCGAAATGCCTTATGGTAACATCCAGAACGCACAGTCTTCCTTCCGGATCCATGAAGCAAGGGTTACACGACGCATCTAAAAACTTAGAGCGAGAATCGAAGTACGCTGAGTAGACGTGAAACCCCCTATCCAGCGCACCCAAATGGTCACCTGGAATTAAGTGAGTTTCCTGAATACAACATATATTCACTCCAAGGTGCTGAAAGTCTGTAGCAACTCGAAATTTATGCTAGCTAGATAGAGAGCCATTAAGAGTTCTTAGGGTTGGGTTCCAGAAACCAACATCGATGACGTTAGGATGCCGACGGTTCTCCCAAAAGAATGTTGTGCTATCTGAATGTCGATTTGCCAATCATAGAAGAAGCCGCCAACATCCAAAGGATACGTTAGTTTGGCTATTCTATAAAGGGAAGGGTGCACCCGAACAGGGACCCTCCCAACACAATCCTTTCTCAAATACTTGAATTCTTCATTTTTAAATATAACCATTGGAGGAGATAAATTAACATTTATATTAGCCTCCTCCAACATCTGCTCTTTTTCTAATAACGGTGAGGACTCTTACTGCGTTAGATTTGTTCCCTACCTCCTTAAACACGAGGAGATTTTTTAAGTTGGATAGTTGATGGTGTTTAGCCGTATCTTCTTGGACTTGAGACACCACACATAAGTCCTTACCAGGGTGAAAAGCCGTTTTCTTCCTTCCTCTTTCAAGGGAGTGGATCCTCTGTCATTTTTGACTTTGAACTGGAAGGGGAGGTGGAGGTGGCATATCTTCTTTCATTGGGGAGTGGGAAGGGGTACTAGCTGTGTTTTGTAGTGAGGGTGATGCAGGAGATGTCTGTTTTGCAGGGGAAGGAATTTTAGGGTGTGTTTTGAGGGGAGACAAAAGGGGAAAGCTTAGGAAAAGAGGGATTAACTTATACCCACTCGCTCTCAAAGGAGCTGTGATCGGTGTGGGCATTACTTTTGGGGTTGGACGTGATTTTGTCGTGGAGGTAATGGAAGTGGTTGCCTTTTTAGTTTTAGGGGAGGGCTTGCATTTTGGAAGGGGGATTTGCTGGGTGACTGCAAAATTTTGGGGGATTTTGGACTTGGTGGGACTTTCTCATTGACTAATTTCTTTTTTAAGTTACGAACTTCTATAAATTTATCCTTTCCTAGATCCTTTGTTAGCATCTCTTCCTCTTTCATTTGTCCAAGGCGACCGGGTGTTTTCTTCCCCTGGACTATGATCCATTCGTTCTTCCATATCTCTGGGTGTTTATCCCAGGTTACCATAGTGATATTCCCATAATTCAAGAAAAAAGCACCTAAGTGCTCTCCCTCCACATAGAACGGCACATTAAATATTGACACAGCGGTTCTTCTTTTCCCCATATATTCCATTCTAAGAATATAATCTTGGGTGATTATTTCTGTTTGTGAAAGTTTTATGCAGATTTCTTCACTTGGAAACAAAGTGTTCCACGTATTATTTCCCTTGCAACATATGATTCGTTGAGCTCTATAGCCTGCCGTTGTCAACAGCTTACTTATAAGGTCGGTGGAAGCTCTAATCACTTTTTTTAACTTTTTGTCTACGACAAAAATGACTTTAAAAAAAATCTCTTATAATTTGGGAATGTGCACAAGTAACCCAGTGTCAGTTACAAGATATGCACACAATTTTGCATTTTCTATAAATTCTTTCATATTTAGGACTACTTTTGTAGGCTTGTTCCATTCAGTACGTCTAGGTACGACCTCAGCCGTCCCCTTATCTTCGTCGGTAACCTCCATATTGTCTTTAGGCATCAGGCTACTAGTAGCCGTCGCCATAATACGCTATCCAAACTGATAACAAGAGAAAAAAAAGTGGTAAAAAAATGCAACTCCACGAAAACAACAGTCCAAGGCAATAACAACAACAGCAATAACAACAACAGCAAGGTAACAATCGAAAATTGCAACAAGGTAACAATCCAAAATTGCAACAAGGTAACACGGCAAAATATAATGTACTTAACGCTATTCAATATGGGAATAACTAAGGGCGACGCATCTCACAAAATCACGTTTTGCCGTGCTCCTTATAGTAGCGACATCTCACATATGCTAATGAGCCACGCCAAAGCTGCCCGCTGCCGTTTCCTCTTAAAAAAAAAAATAACGAGTGGGCGTTTCCGGGTTCGAGCCCGCAGCTTTCCACCGTACAAGCAGCAAACCCAACTTCTTATCTTCGACCGCCGCGGACAAGTGTCTTGGTTCACAGCAGTCGGCTGCCTCTCCTGCTCTCCGCTACATGTACTTTTGACATTTGCCGTTTTAACGCAGTTGGGGAGAAAAAACTCACGTCAAAGAAAAGAAGAGCACGGCCTGGCACTCTTTACAACAAACGTTTAACATTTATTGTAGAACGAAACTCTTGTAGCAGTTATCCCCTCCTTTCAAAACATAACTGCACTAACCAGCCGGTAGGTGTCGCTGTTCACCGTCAGGTGGCGCTGAAAGCGACCAGGAGTTATCTGCCCTTAGGAGATATATAACCAAGGGACACCGAAAAAAGGCCTATGCTCTATTCAATTGGCCTCGTTGAACGACGCCTAGACACCAGCGCTCCGTCAACACGTGTTCAACAACGGTAAGAGTTCTCAACTCATTTTCTTTGTATACGGTTTTCAAGGACTTTCCCACTCATTTCTTCACATACTCTTTTCAAGAACTGTTTTCTATCGACACACATACATACACCACACACGTCATCATCCTACATACACACACGTTCAATAAACCTTATTTGAACTACCTCCTTTTGTTTGTTAATTATTCCTCTGTTCTTGCATGCAACAATTGCTTGATTTTATGAACTCGCTTATAGTCGGGAACACGGCCCGATTCTAACATTGGTGACCGCGACAAGCAAGCTTTGTTGTATGGGGCAGAGTAATTAATTTCGTACAAGAACAAAAAAAAGTAATTTCTCGTTTTTTCTTGCCGTGTGTGAAACGAATTACGTATCCATCTTTTTCTTTTTTTTTCTACCCACGTGGTAGAAATATACAAGCAAAATAAAAAGAAGCCGCCATCTTTTTCCTGGCCACGTGGAGATAAAATTTTGTAAAAAATGCAAAAATGCCGCCGTCTTTTTCCTGACCACATTGTTGATGGAAAAATTCAAAAAGACGCCGCCATCTTTTCTCTGACCACGTGGAAATTAACAAACAAAACAAAAAACAAAAACGTCATTTCTCGTTTTTCTTTCCGTGAGTGAAACAAATTACGACTCCACCTTTTTTTTCTCTTTTTCTTCTACCCACGTGTTGAATATATATATATATATAAAAAAAAACTTAAAAAAAAATAAAAAACAAAAAAAAACTTATCTTTCATCCCCAAATATTACTATGGATACTACGGATACTGACAATGTTCAGGAACACAATGAGCTGCAGCAGTTAAAAGCTGAGATGGGCGAACTCAAGGCTATGCTAAAGGCCTTCCAAACCCAAAGCAGGGAGCCAAGAGGTCGTTCACAGTCCCGAGGCAGGCACCGTGGGAGCCGTAGCAGAGAGAGGTCCCCTTACAACCAACCCCAGGGTGGTATTTGCTGGTACCACTACACATTTGGCAACAATGCCAGAAAATGCAACAGCCCCTGTAACTACAAGCCACAGGAAAACGCAAATCCTAGCTCCTGGAGGGAGAATAAGAGGTCGCTTGTTTTACGTAAAGGACCGCAACAGCGGTTATTCCTTCCTGGTGGATACCGGTGCTGAGATAAGTGTTATCCCACCACAATCCGGACAAAAACCAACTCCTTCGACGTTCAAGCTACAGGCAGCAAACGGTTACAAATCCAGACATACGGCACTAAGGTACTCACCCTACACTTAGGACTCCGCCGTAACTTAGTCTGGAAATTCGTGCAAGCCAACGTCAGGATGGCCATCATAGGAGCTAATTTCCTTTCACACTACGGTCTGTCTGTCCTCATGTACAACCAAACACTCTCGGACGATATGACAGACATTAAGGTGAAGGGAACATTAACACAGTTTGGTTCAACAGGAATTTGCTCAGCCACCCGCCACACCAAAGAATATGTCAACGTCTTGGTTCAATACCCTGACATTACCAAACCATTTAACATCGACGATAAAATTAAACACTCTACACAACATCACATAAAGACAACCGGACCTCCAGTCTATTCGAACCCTCGACGTCTGTTGCCTGAAAAGTATAAATACACCAAGCAGGAATTTCAACAGATGATCGAGGATGGAATTATTGAACCCTCCGAAAGCCAGTATGCTTCACCTCTCCACCTTGTTCCTAAACCAGACCAGAATTCCCATCGTGTATGTGTCGATTATCGGTGACTCAATGCGCAAACTGTCCCAAACCGCTATCCGTACCGCACATACACGATTTCACATTAGGACTCCAGGGTGCAACAATCTTTTCCAAACTGGATCTGACTAAAGCCTTCTACCAGATCTCAGTAGCAGACGAGGATATCCCGAAAACGGCCGTGACCACACCTTTTGGACTCTTCCAGTTCAAACACATGCCTTTTGGACTGGGAAACGCTGCCCAAACCTTCCAACGCCTCATTGATAATGTCCTAAGAGGACTAGCCTGTGTATACGCATACATAGATGACGTCCTCATAGCAAGCCCGGATGAAGCAACACATGAGCAACATTTACACCAAGTTCTGCAGAGACTATCACAAAATGGTCTGAAGATCAATGTAGACAAGTGTATATTCGGCGCCAAGCAACTTCAGTTTTTGGGACACCAGATTGATGAGGGCGGAATCACACCCCTGCCTGAAAAGGTAGAAGCGGTACAGCAATTTCAACCTCCAACCTCACTCCGTCAGTTGCGACGATTCATAGGAATCGTTAATTATTATCATCGGTTTATCCCAAACTGTTCCAAGGTCCTGTCTCTCTTAACGAATATCTTGCAGAACAAAGGGAGAAGACTTTCCCACGCCGAACTCATTTCTTCACATACTCTTTTCAAGAACTGTTTTCTATCGACACACATACATACACTACACACGTCATCATCCCACATACACACACGTTCAATAAACCTTATTTGAACTACATCCTTTTGTTTGTTAATTATTACTCTATTTTTGCATGCAACAATTGCTTGATTTTATGAACTCGCTTATAGTCAGGAACACGACCCGATTCTAACACTCCCATCAAAGATAGTTTGACGACGGCCATGCACTCTTTGACAATGGACGTTTGAAAACAATTGTTCAACGAAACTCACGTCGAAGAAAGGTAAGGGACGGCAAGGCACTCTTGACAATGGACGTTTAATAACAATCATTTAATAAAACTCATGTCAAAGAAAGATAGAGTACGGCCATGTACTTTTGACAATGGACGTTCGAAAACAATTGTTGAACAAAACTCACGTAAAAGAAAGAAGAAGCCAGCCATATATTCTTTACAATGAACGTTTAAAACAATTGTTGAACAAAACTCACGTCGAAGAAAATAGAAGCCAGCAATATATTCTTAACAATAGGCGTTTGAAAACAATTGTTGAACAAAACTCACGCGGAAGAAAGATGGAGGACGGCCATGTACTCTCGACGTTTCAAAAAACTGTTGAACAAAACTCACATAAAAAAAGCAAGGGACGGCCATACACTCTTGAAAATAGACGTTTTAAAACAATTGTTAAACAAAACTCACGTCAAAGAAAGTAAGAGGGCAACCTATGCGCTATTCACGTTTGAAAAAATTGATGCACAAAACTCACTTAAAAATATAGAGAATAGCCATGCACTCTTAAAAATGGACGTTTTAAAGCAATTGTGGAAAAAAAAACTCACGCCAAAGAAAAGTAGAGCACGGTCAGGCACTCTCGACAATAGACGTGTAAAAGCTATTGTAGAACGAAACTCACGCCAAAGAAAGTGTGACGACAGCTATGCACCCTTGACAATGGACGTTTGTAAACAATGTTAAACAAAACGCACGCCGAAGAAAAACAGAGGACGACCATGCACCCTTGACAATGGACGTTCAAAAACAATTGTTAAATAAAACCTACTTCAAAGAAAGCAAGAAGACGGCCATGTACTCTTGACAATAGACGCTTAGTAGAAATGGTTGAACAAAATTCACGTAAAAGAAACGTCGAAGACGGCAATGCACTTTTGACAAGTGACGTTTGAAAGAAATTGTTGGAAAAAACTCACCTCAGAGAAAGATAGATGGCGGTATTGATCTCTTGACAATGTACGTTTTAAAACAATTGTTTAAAAAACTCACGTCAAAAAACGGTAAAGGACGGCAATAAACTCTTGACAATAGATTTTTTAAAACATTTGTGGAAAATACTCACGTCAAAGAAAAGTAGAGCACGGCCAGGCACTATTGACAATTGTCGTTTAAAACAATTTTAGAACAAACTCAAGTCAGATAAAGGTAGATGACGACCATGTACTCTTGACAATTGACGTTTGAAAACAATTGTCGAACAAAACTCACGTCGAAAAACTATAGAGGACAGCCAGGCAAGCTTGATAATGGACGTTCGAAAACAATTGTTGAAAAAAGCATGCCAAAAAATGTAGATGGCGGCTATGCACTTTAGAAAATGGACGTTTGAAAACAATTGTTTATCAAAACTCACATCGAAGATAGGTATAGGCCGGCCATTCACTCTTAAAAATTGACGTTAAAAAACATTGTTTAACAAAACTCATGTCAAAGAAACGTACAGTACGGCCATGTACTCTCTACAATAAACGTTTGAAAACAATTGTTGAACAAAACTCATGTGAAAAAGGTAAATGGCGGTAATGCACTCTTCACAATAAACGTTTGAAAACAATTGTTGAACAAAGCTCACGTCAAAGAAAGGTAGAGTATGGACATGCACTGTTGCCAATGGATGTTTGAAAACAATTGTTAAACAAAATTCACGTAAAAAAGGTAGAGGACGGGCATACACTTTTGGCAATGAACGTTTTAAAGCAATTGTTGAAAAAAACCTCACATCAAAATAAGGTATAGAACGGCCATGCATTCTTGACAATGGATGTTTGAAAGCAATTGTTGAACAAAAGTCGCACCGAGAAAGGTAGAGGACGGTTATGTACTCTTGACAATGGACGTTTAAAAATAATTGGTGAATAAAACTCTCGTCAAAGAAAGGTCGAGAACAGCCATATACTCTTGACAATTAACGTTTGTAAACATTGTTTGAACAAAACTCACTTCAAAGAAATGTATAAGACGGCCATGCACTTTTGAGAATGGACGTTTAAAAACAATTGTTGAACATTAATAACGCCGTAGAAAGATTGAGGACTGCCATGTACTATTTATAATATACATTTTTAAACAATGTTTGAAAAAAACTCACGTCGAAGAAAGGTAGAGGGCAGCCATGTACTCTTGACAATGGACGTTTAAAACAATTGTTGAACAAAAATTACGTTAATGAAAGGTAAACTACGGTCATGTACTCTTGACAATGTATGTTTTAAAACAATTAACAAAACTCACAGTTGTCAATTGACGTTTGAAAACACTTTTAAACAAAAATCACGTGGAAGAAAGGTATAGGAGGGCTATGTACTCTTGACAATGGAAGTTTGAAAACAATTGTTGAACAAAACTCACGCCAAAGAAAGTAAGAAGATGCACACTTAAGAAGAAGTAATGCACACTTAACGTTTTAAACCAATTGTTGAACAAAACTCACTTAAAAATATTGAGAATGGTCATGATCTACGTCAAGGAAAAGTATAAGACGGTCATGTACTCTTGATAATGGACGTTTAAAAACAATTGTTGAAGAAAAATTACGCCGGATAAAGGTAGAGGACGCCCATGTACTCTTGGCAACGAACGTTTGAAAACAATTGTTGAACAAAACTCACGTCAAGGAAATGTATAAGACGATTATGTACTCTTGACAATTGACATTTGAAAACAATTGTTGAACAAAACTCACGCCCAAGACAGTAAAAGCAAGCCATATATTCTTGACGCTGGACGTTTTTAAACAATTGTTGAACATAACTCACGTAAAAAATATAGAGAATGGCCATGTACTTTTGACAATGGACGTGTAAAAACAATTGTTGAAATATAATTACAACGGATAAAGGTAGAGGACATCCATGTGCTCTTGACAATGGACGTTTTAAAACAATACTTGAACAAACCTCACGTCGAAGAAACGAAGAGGACCGCAATGTATTAAGTTTGTACCGTTCACTAAGTGTCAAGACACAAGCAAACCCTAACCTGTTAAAGTCTTTTCTTTATATATTCAAAACAACAACAACAACAACAACAACAACAACAACAACAACAACAACAACAATTACAACAAAGGTGCCCTCTGGGCCGGATCAAAAACTTCACCCAAGGGCCGTAACTTGATACATTACATCCATCCATTATTAGATGGATCAATAAACATAGTCTCTTAACTTAAATGCAGCTTTCCTTACACGCTCAGATCTCCGAGGAATAGGCGATGCTTTCTGTCCGAAGTTTATAGGTTCCACCTCAGCTTCATCCTGTCTTACCAATTCGGGTGTTCAAAACAACAACAACAATTACAACAAAGGCGCCCTCTGGGCCAGATCAAAAACTTCACACAATGGCCGTAAGTTGATACATTACACAATGTACCTTTGACAATGGACGTTTGAAAAAAATTGTGGAAAAAGATCTACGTCAAAGAAACGTATAAGACGGTTATGTACTATTGATAATGGACGTTTGAAAACAATTGTAGAACAAAGCTCACGTCGAAGTAAGTAGAAGCCAGCTATATTTTCTTGACAATTGACCTTTTAAAACAATTGTTGAACACACCCCACATCAAAGAAACGAAAAAGACCGCAATATACTTTTGACAATAGTTTAACAAAACTGACACCGAAGCAAGGTTGAGTTGGGCCATGTATTTTGGACAATGGACGTTTGTAAACAATTGTTGAACAAACCTCACGTCAAAGAAAGTAGAAGGCAGCAATACACTTTTGACGATGGACGCTTTAAAACAATTTTTGAAAGAAACTCGCGTAAGTAAGTTAGAGGGTGGCTATTTTCTCTTGACAATGGACGTTTGAAAACAATTGTTAAACAAAACTCACGTCAAAGAAAGTAGAAGCATGTAATATATTCTTAACAATGGACGTTTTCAAAACGGTAGAGGACGGCCATGTACTCTTGAAAATAGACGTTTTAAAACAATCGTTTAACAAAACTTACACCGAAACTAAGTCGAGTACGACCATGTACCCTTGAGAATGGACGTTTTAAAGCAATTGTTGAACATATCTCACGTCGAAAAAATGTAGAGGACCCCCATGCACTCTTGACAATCGACGTTTGAAAACAATTGTTGAACAAAACTCACGTCGAAGAAAGGTAGAGGACGTCTATGTAATCTTGACAATTCACGTTTGAAGACAATGATTGAACTGCACTCACGTCAAAGAGAGGTAGAGAGGGGCCATGCACTGTTGACAATGGACGTTTTAAAACACCTGTTGAACAAAACTCACTTAAAAATATAGAGAATGGTCATGTACCCTTTACAATGGACGTTTAGAAACAATTGTTGAACAAAACTTACAGCGGATGAAGGTAGACAACGTGTATGTACTTATGAAAATAGACATTTGTAAGTAATTGTTGAAGAAAGGTAGAGAACGGCAAGGTAACGGACGTTGGAAAATAATTGTGGAACAAAATCTTGGTCAAAAAGATGTATAACACGGTTATGTACTCTTGACAATAAACGTTTGAAAACAATTGTTGAATAAAATTCACGTCGAAGAAAGTAGAAGCCAGCAATATATTCATGATAATTGATGTTTTAAAACAATTGTTGAATAAAACTACCGTCGAAAAACCGTAGTAGACGGCCAAACATCCTTTAAAATAGACTTTTAAAACAATAGCTTCACAAAACTTACACCTAGGCAAGGTCGAGTACGGCCATGCACTCTTGACAATAGACGTTTGAAAACAATTGTTGAACAAAACTCACGCCGAAGAGGACAGCAATGTACCTTGACAATGGACGTTTAAAAACAATTGTGGAACAAAAGCTATGTCAAAGAAACATATAAGACGGTCATGTACTTTTGACAATAGACGTTTGAAAACAATTGTTGAAAGAAACTTACATTGAAGAAAGTAGTAGGCAGTCATATACTCTTGACAATGGACGTTTGAAACAATTGTTGAACAAAACTCACGTCGTAAAACGGTAGAAAACATACATGTACTCTAGAACATAGACGTTTTAAAACAATGGTTTTACAAAACTTATACAAAAGCAAGGTTAAGTACGGCTACGTGCTCTTGACAATGCATGTTTGAAAACACTTGTTGAACAAAACTCACGTCGAAAAAAGTAGTAGGCAGCCATATACTCTTGACAATTGACGTTTGTAAACAATTGTTGAACAAAACTCACGTGAAAAAAAGTTGGTGGCGGTCATGCACTCTTGACAATGGACGTTGTTACAATATGAGGGATAGCAGTAGCCATAGTGGTAGGCAGTGAGCCACGAAGACGAGGAAGAAAAGATAAGAAACAATGAGGTAAAACTTAATACGCGTGCGTGCTGCACGGAACTTTATTGAGAACTAAACACATAACGTTTGAATATAATTTGGCGCCTAATTTCGGCACTATTTACATGTCACGTGTTAGCAGAGCGTAGTTATTCCATCACGTGATATTAAGTCACTGACCTCGTCACTACTCGACCAGGCGGGATTACTTTCAGTTGATAAAGTTCAACACACCTCCTCATCAACTGAAATATATTCAAATGTTCTTTTGTTGTCTTATATTTCAACAGGGGTCATTGTCCTTCCCTTTTTGCTAGACAAAATCTTGTCACTTTATTAAACTTTTCTTTTCTTTTTTTTGTTTTGAAAGAAAAAAACTTGTTCACATTTACAGACCTTAAAAAAACTTTTCTTTTTTTTTTGTTAATTATTATTATTTATCATTTTAAAAAATGTCCTTCAGAGTCCCATCAGTAAATGTTTGAATTTTTAATTTCTAGATCTATTTGCTGGTTTAGTAAATATATCAGCTATGTTTTCTTCACTTGCAACGTGAATTAACTTTAGAGTATTATTCTGTATCTCGTCTCTAACGAAATGAAATCTTATGTCTATGTGTTTTGATCTTTGGTGATTTACGGGATTTTTTGCCAGAGTAATGGCACTCTGATTGTCACAATACAATAGAAAATGTATCAATTTTCTCGTTTAATAAATCTTTCATGAGTGTTTTTAAATATTTTCCCTCCTGTGTTGCATCGCTCAATGCCATGTATTCGGCTTCGCAAGTTGACAATGCTACCGTTGGTTGCTTTCGCGTTCTCCACGAAATCAGTGGCCCATCGTCTGAGATTTTAAATCCATATCCCGTTAAACTTTTCCTATCTTGCGAGTTCGCCCAATCAGCGTCGCAAAAACCTACGATGTTTAATATACCTAAGTGCATGTTTAGCTAATAACATGTGATTTTCATACGGTTTATTCATATGACAATTGTGTTACTATAAAACATAGATCTGGTCTTGTGGCAGTCATTGCATATATTAAGCTACCGACTATTTCTCTGTATAGTTTTTCGTCTGCTAATTTATTATTTTCACTGCATATTGCTTTCACTAGGTGTGTATTTTGGCTTACAGTCTTTCATTCCAAATCTTTCTAACACACTTTGGAAATATCGTTTGTGATGCATGTATATTGTTTTATTTTCATATTTAAATTCTATGCCTAAAAAATATTTGATTTGGCCTTGGTCAGTCATTTTAAATTTTTCTATCAGGATAGTTTTTGTGTTTGTCATATTTTCGTTACACCTCGTTGCGATTAATATATCGTCTACCCATACTATGATAATTGTATATTTTTCATATTGAGTGTAAACACAAACATCTGCCAACGATTGGCTAAATCCATTTTTTATTAAATGTGTATGTAATAGATTATTTCAGTTTCGGCCACTCTGTTTTAACCCATATAGCGACTTATTTAATTTATATACTAGTCTACGTTTGGGATTTTCATTTTTGATTTCAAATCCTTTCGCTTGTTTCATATATAATTCTTTATTTATAGGTGCATTTAAATATGCTGATTTTACGTCTAATTGGTGTATTTTAAAATCATATTGTGTTGCAATTTGCATTAACATTCTAATTGAATTTAATTTCGCTGTTGGAGAAAAAGTTTCATCATAATCTTCATATGGTTTTTGAGCGTAACCTTTCGCTACTAAACGAGCTTTAAAGATTTCTCCCTTATTTTCGTCATTTTTTACGGTATACACCCATCGCGCTGGAATTAAAGTTTTATTCTGGGGTAATTCCGTTAACTCAAACGTTTTATTTTCTCTCAAAATATCCATCTCAATTTTAATGGCCTTTTGCCAGTTTTCAGAATGTTCTGAATTTATAGCTTCTTCGTATGTTTTCGGTATATTTTTTATGTGACAGCAATAGTCTATTGTGTAACTTATTGCGTCATTATTTTCATTTCCCACATAATAATCGCTGAGGTATTTCGGGCGGGATCTTGTTCTCCCGAAATTTTCACTTATTATTTCTGTTTCTGGTTCAGTTAATTTACCATCATCAGCAGTACCATTTTTGTCTTTTTCTTTCCCCATAGATTCTGTTAATTTATCAGTAAATTTTACAATTCTTACGTTTTTTATTTCTCCTGTGTCGGGAAAATATATTATGTAAGCTGGGCTTCCTCTATCATAGCCTAAAAATATGCCTTCTCGACTCCTATCATCCAATTTTTGGGGGGTTTGGATATATGCATAACAGATGCTTCCAAATAAGTGCATATTTGAAATATTCGGCTTCATTCCCGTAAAACATTCGTATGGTGTTCTGGTATTACGGTTGTTGTAGCATCTATTTCGGATATATGCCGATGTCAAAATAGCGTGTGTCCACTTATATTTTGGAAGATTTGCATGTTTCAGCATACATCTCGCCATCTCAAAAATTGTGCGCCACGTGCGCTCAATCGTGCCATTTTGATGTGGTGAGTATGGCGCCGATCTTTGATGACGTATTTTATTTTTAATTAATAGTGATTCGAAGGTTTTGGAAGTAAATTCCGTGCCTTGATCACTTCTTTCTGTTTTTATATTCCCATACGGCGCAATATCAGCTAAAAACTTTTCAAAGGCTTCTACTGTGTCGCTTTTACTTTTTAACATATATGTGACTATGAGGCCTGAATAGTCATCTACGCACCCTAATACGTATTTAAAATCGTCTTGAGCTGTAGGTTCAATTGGACCAGCTAAGTCAATATGTACAAGTTCGAGTCTTTTTGTTGCTCGTTTGTCGGGCAATCTATTTCTGAATTGGGGCATTTTCGCCTGTGGGCATATTTCACAATTAAATGGATCTTTATCACTTATTTCCATGCCAGAAACGTTTTTTTCTAATTTTATTATATCTGCTGTGTTACAATGTCCCATTATATTGTGCCATTTTTCTAGTGGATATTTTATTTTCTTAGGCGAAGTTACCCTATTTAAATAATATAATTTTCCTTTCTTATAAATGTTAAATTTTGTCCCCTTAGAGTTCAATGTTGCCGAGTTAGGTCTAAATTCTACCTGAGCACCCCTTTCTGTTGCCGCTTGCACTGAAAAAATATGATTACTAAAAGAAGGTATATACAACGCGTCTTTTAAAATGTTTTTATGTACTTTTCCATTTGTATCAGTCATTTTGATATAAGCATCTCCTCTTTTTAACGCCAAATTATTATAACGGCTACCGTCAGCTAATTCTACGATATGGCGGAAGAATCAAACTTATCATCGAAGCTTATAAACTTAGATTCGTCATTTAAGATATGTGTTGTGGCCCCACAATCCACCAATAAGTCATTACATGAAGAATCATTATCATTATTGACTGAAAAAATATAAGTCTCCTTGTTTGATACATGATTTATCGCGTTTCCGTTTTGAGTGTGTCCCACGTGCGTTTTTCGACAAAAAATTGTGTCATCGGATTTTGTCTTGCAATTTTTGCACCAGCGTGAAGATTTTTGGCAATTTTCCGATTTATGTCCGTATTTTCCACATGAAAAATATGATCCATTGTATTTTTTGTAATCCTTTTGTTTGAATATTCTTGCTGCTTTTTTATTGTGTCGCTTTTCTTTTACACTCATTATCGCGTTTGTGTCTTTATCTCCCTGGTTTTTTCCAGTTTCCTCATAATTTCGAAGTGCGGTCTTAAAGCTTTGAAATGTCATTGGTGCTTCTTTTTGTGTTATTACCGTAGTGAAAGTTTTATATTCATTCAGCAATCCTTTTAAAATCATTGCGATTAACAAACCATCGCTAATCGTCTCGCCGGCATTTTTTAAAAAGTTGCGGCAGTTTCCGCTCTCATTACGTAATCGGTAATATTTTCTTCCAGCTTATTAATGTTCCCTTAAAATATTTAAGGCTTTCCTGCCGTCATTATTCGCATCTCGGATGATCAACGAAAGGCTTCGGTCATCGAGGTACTGTACCAATTCACCAAAGGCATCAGCGTTTTTGGTCTGACTTATTTCAGTATTCTCCTCCGCTGTAATGGTGTTGTACAATTTTTGAGTTCTCATGTAGCCAAGAAACTTCACTTCCCATAGTTCATATTTTCTTTCGTCTCCCTGGAACATAAGCCTATGCTGTCCATAACCGGACCCATAACCTGTTACAATTTGGGGGATAGCAGTAGCCATAGTGGTAGGCAGTGAGCCACGAAGACGAGGAAGAAAAGATAAGAAACAATGAGGTAAAACTTAATACGCGTGCGTGCTGCACGGAACTTTATTGGGAACTAAACACATAACGTTTGAATACAATTTGGCGCCTAATTTCGGCATTATTTACATGTCACGTGTTAGCAGAGCGTAGTTATTCCATCACGTGATATTAAGTCACTGACCTCGTCACTACTCGACCAGGCGGGATTACTTTCAGTTGATAAAGTTCAACAGACGTTTTAAAGCAATTGTTTAAAAAACTCACATCAAAGAAAGGTAGAGTACGGTCATGCATTCTTCACAATGGACGTTTGAAAACAATTGTTGAACAAAACTCATGTTAACGAAAGGAAGAGGACGGCTATGTACTCTTGACAATAGATGTTTGAAAACAATTGTTGAACCAAACTCACGTCATGATGTCAGAAATATTTCAGGCGTGTTTAGCTGGACCACGTAATCCTAATTAAGTGGGCAACCAAGTGGGCAACAAGGGTGTTCTGAACGCTTCCTTTTCATTAGCTACTAAACCGATGTGTAGTATTTGCCCAGGATTACTCCAATTACCCTTATTACAATGCTGAGTCATTGTGCAGGGATGCATCAACTACCATTTTTTAGTATTTGGTATGACTTGACTGGCAATTAACGAACACTCTACCCCTAACCCTAACTATGCCAAATGAGCTGAAGTAAATTAGTAAATTGAACAGGCTTTATGAATGTGTTTCGTATGAACTAAATCAATAATTGTTTGTAGTTCTGAAATCGGACATATCTAGTAGCTTCTAAATCAATAAAGACATTACAAAATATACCAAAGATGATTCACGTAAAAAGAAGAACTGAAAAAAAAGTAGAACTTACTGCTGTTGCGTTTGTCTGGTCACATACAAAAGGAAAGAATAATATTTACCCTCTCTTTATCTAGGATTATAAGGAGCAGCTAAGGTTTTTTTATCCCTTAGTATCTGTTTGGGTTACCATTTCTTTAATGGAATATAACTAATAATTCTCTTTATTAAATCTATTGTGGGCTACTTTTCTGTTTGGGTTGCCATTTCTTTAATGGGAATATAACTACTAATTGTCTTTATTAAATCTATTGTTCGCTACTTTTCTGTTTGGGTTATTTTTTCTTTAATTGAATATAACTACTAATTTTCTTTATTAAATCTATTGTTGGCTACTTTTCTGTTTGGGTTACCATTTCTTTAATTGAATATAACTAATAATTCTGTTTATTAAATCTATTGTTGGCTACTTTTCTGTTTGAGTTGCAATTTCTTTAATGGGAATATAACTACTAATTGTCTTTATTAAATCTATTGTTGGCTACTTTTCTGTTTGGGTTATTTTTTCTTTAATTGAATATAACTACTAATTGTCTTTATTAAATCTATTGTTGGCTACTTTTCTGTTTGGGTTATTTTTTCTTTAATTGAATATAACTACTAATTTTCTTTATTACATCTATTGTTGGCTACTTTTCTGTTTGGGTTACCATTTCTTTCAGGGAATATAACTAGTTTTGAGAAAACTAGCAGCAGCAGGAGTCGCTATTCTTTTTTTGCAATGACTCTCATGAAAACTTAGCAGCAGCTTTAATCTCCATTTTGTTAACAATGACTCAGCAAAAAACCGGCTTATTTTTCCTTTAAGGAATACAAATGCGTTTCGCCGACTATGCCGATAACCTAACTAATATACTCAAGGCACCTGTCAACCATGTTGTACGGCGAGAGATCTCTTCGGAATTTATTTTTCGAAATTTAATCCTTTTCACAGGACCGGCAAAGGTGACTGGGCACAAATTTCATGAAAAGGAGACCTCCCAGAAGACGCCTGCCCAGCCAGAGATGCGGACCCAGCAGCAGCAAAGATACAAACAGCCCTTCTTTTTGCTGTCACCAGAGACGGCACTCCCGTTTTCCCGTTTTCCCGTTTTATCCTGTTCCAGTGACATCATCTCATTTCTCATCACTTGTTATTACCATTTCTTATGGTAAATGGTAAAATGAACTGTTCACCAGTGTTTGTCTTCTCTTCTTTGCCATTGCCGTAACTTGCCTGTGTCTACTTTCTTAGTTGTGAGGCCGATCAACCCTAACGGTCGGTCCCGCAACAGATACCCTGCTAGGTTACAGTGACTGCAAAAAGGAAGACTTACAAAATACACGCGATTATGAAACATAAAGAAATAGAACTCACCTACAAAATCTATTGTAAATAGACCCCTTACCCTAACCTCTACCCTTATCCTTACCTATACCCTTACCCGATCTGTAAATCAAAATAATAAGCCGATCATTGTTAAACTGAGAAACGTAGGAATCCATGACATCATAAAACACACCCTTTATTTATGACGCTTATATAAATAAAAGCTAATGGGTGTGTGTTTGTGTGCATTGTAAAAAAAGGTATGACCAAACATTATAAAATGTCAATCAATAGAATATTGTTCTTTTACTATAAAATCATTGATGACCACATGTTGTCAAAATCAAAGCCGGTGGTGTCCACCATGTCAGCAGCACCTACCACCCCCACCTTGGCTGACTCATGTAACAAATATAGCAATGGATGTCAATGTTTTATGTGTTTCTGAATTTTTAGATGACGATTGATAATTTGTATAATATATAATATTATTCGGACTACTGTTCTCATCTTGAGAACACTCAAGGTGAGAACAGTAGTCTCAGGAATCTTTCTGTCGAACTCGGGAATCTGGACGGAATTTTAAACGGAACTCCTTATTTAATTCATGGTGTAGCATGCTCTCATTCCGCCAGCCATGACCGGGTAAAAGTCTTCAGTAATTCGCAATTCCTAGTGTCGCCGACACTAAGGATTGAACCTTCAACCTCGTAGCAACTAGAAAACTGAATTTCACTTAGTACTTTATCCGTTGCGCCACAGGTTCTTGCGGACAATTCTAGGAGCTTTAATCCTATTCTTGTATTTTAGATATTATATATATATAATTATTTTTATTTATACAGACATGTACATAACCGCGACACTGGCATGTCGATGTTATAAATCAACAGCTGTTAGAAACTGTATTCACCCATGCACTTCTTATGTGTAACACAGTGATCTTACATTTAGAAGTTCATATTAAAAAATTCCATATGAACATCTAAGTGAAGGATAAGATTTTTCTGCTTAATAAGATCATAGTTTCTAATAACTAATGATCCATAACATCGCCACGCCACTGTAGCGGCTTTTTGTACATGTCTGTATGAATAAAAATAATTATATATATATATATATATATATATATATATATATATATATATATATATATATTTAGTTGATGGTTTATTCCATTTGCTACAAAATATATTCTGTTTCATTAACGCTTAAAATAAGCATCAATTCATCAGGCATCTTGGAACCATACTGCTCAGATTTGTATAATTTAACAACAACAGGAAATTGGGGGTGGAGACGGGGTTCGCGTATAGCAAGGAAAGGAAAGGAGGAGGGGGGAGGTTCAAACAGGTGATATTTTAAGAAATTGGGTTGGGTGGTATTTAGTGTCTGGGTCATTATGTGACATTAATTTTATCTGGGGCAAAGAGTGAGGTGGGTTTGAAATTATTCTATATAATAAGAATAAAAATAGCAAAGAAAACAAAATTACGAAAGTAAAAACAGAAATTAAAATATTGTCGCATATATGTGAGAGGTTAGTGAAAGGTTAAGGTGGGGTATGGGGGTTGCTAAGGGGGTAGAGTCTGCTATGCTTACAGTCAATAGATGTTTCTTGTTTTCTATTTAGGATTTTATTTCTGTCTTTGAAACGGATAATTTCGAGTTTTTCATTTAGACATAATCTACATAGTTAATTCATTGATTTGCAGGTGCTAGATTTTTTTAGGATTTTCCACTTTATTATAGGAGTCTCATTTTTTGTTTTTATTTTGTGGTATTGTAGTGATAGTCCAGTTTTGCCAGGGTGGTTAGGGTTGTTGAAGGAGAGGTTATGGTTGTAGAATCTTTCTTTGAAGTTGTTTCCCGCCAAACCAATATAGTAATTAGTTTGGGATGGGGTTTCGGTTGAGGAGATAGATGCCTCATAGACCACTTGGGTTGATAGGCACTTTTGGTTTAGGGGGCAGTTTGATTTGTTAGTACAATTACACATTCTCCTAGGATTTGAAATTACTGGGGTGTTTAGTATTTTACTGTTGTGCTTTTTTATGATTTTTTCCAAGTTGTCGCCACAACAATAGCTAAGTTTCAGTGTGTTCTTATTAAAGATTTTATGGAGTATGTTGTTAGTGGGGAAATGAGTATTTATTAAGTTCAAGAATTTTTTCCCTATTTTAGTTTTAATTGAATTGTTTAATGGAGGTGTATACCAGATAATATTCCTATTTCTATTTCTGTTTCTACCAGGGTTATTTTGTGTAGTTGGAATATACAGTATATAGTATTTTTATATCCGCTCTCCTTTAGTGCTTTATCATAGAAAATCTTATGTTTATTGAATATGTTTATATTGGAGGAGTTGTTACTAATCCTACAACTAATGATTCGGGGATGTGTTTACTTACAGATCTAGGGTGGTTAGATAATGGGTTGACATAAAGGGGGTGAGAGTTATCTTTAGTGTAGGGCTCATAAGTATTACTGGTGAGGTTGAAGGTGACATCGAGGAAGTTGACCTGTTTAACATTAGATGTTATTTCAGCCTTTAGGCGTATTCGTTTCATTTCTTTGAGTATTATTTTTTTGATTTGTTCACATTTTTGTCCATTTGTGTTTTTAACATACATTAGGCCATCATCTCTATAAAGCCCGATAGAGTCGACTTCGAGATCTCTTGTTAGGTTATATAGTAGGTACAGGCCAACTAAGTCAGTCACCTCTGCAGAGTCCAGAGAGCCCATAGAAACATCAAAAGAAGAGAAATGGTCCTTCTTTGTCCATTGTTCTTTATTGTTGATTAGTACCGTAGTTCGGCATTTTTTAATTATGTTTATTTCATCTTCAGTTATATTGGAGAGGAGAGTGGCAAATTCTATGACATTTTCAAAAAGTGCTCTCTCTCTCTCTCTCTCTCTCTCTCTCTCTCTCTCTATATATATATATATATATATATATATATATATATCTTTTTAAGCGCAAAGAGAAATTATATTTATACACATAATTCGTGTTTATGTGCGCACGGCGTTTATGTTTAAATTGGTCTCAAAACTGTATTTTGTACTCATGCGCGTTCTGAACGAGAGGTCACCAGTGAAGAATTAATATATTTGATATTCGATTTCTACGTTTTCGTAGCGACCACATGTCTGGGTTTCTTTTCAAACAGGCGGTCGCCATTTTGTGTGTTGTATTTTCTTGTATACACGCAAAAGTCGAAATAAACGAGGGAAAAGGTAATGGAAAGAAACAGTTGGATTAATATCCTATTTCTTGACTATATGGACTCTTCTAGACATTATGTATAGAAGAGCCTATGACGAAGGACGAGCAGTCTTTCTGTAACAGACTATTCTGTATTACTGTAAATAAAACTCTTGTCTTATTTATTATCGGCTTTTCAAGGTCACAACACTGACGACGAGGAAGTCGGACTTATTCGGACACAACATAACCCGGACTTATGTCTCACACAATACTGGTAACGAGAACTCGGACTTATGTCGTATACAACATAACCATTACTACAACCGGCGATGTTGGATTTTCGAAAAAGACTTAGGTGGTGTGCTCGAAAATAGTGAACATCACAACAGTAATAGCGAAAGGTTAAAAGCCATACTGGATTTTTAACACACAAGATGTACCAAATCTGCGAAAGGAAAGTCTCCAACGTCAGAAAATAGGATTTTAAAAGTTTTCGTTCTTGATGAAAAAGACTTCAAGCCGAAATTTTGAAATCTAAAAAAACAAACAAGAGGTCGATTTTTTCCATTTTTAAAATTGTTTAATCAAGAACACTAAGTTTGAACAAGCCTACTTTTTTTCTCTCTCGCTAAGAAGTGGATAATTTATCTTCCAGCGGGACAAGTTACGACTTTGTAAAAATAACACGAAAAAGTCGGAATTCAATTTAAAGTGACGAAAATGGGGGAATTTAAAAGTGCCATGTTGGACACATTAAACACCAACAAGAAAAACAACTACGACTAGAAGAGAAATTCGAAGAAATACAAATAGACAAAAATGGAATATCAGAAGTAAATGGAAACATAAAAATTGGAGCAAATGAAAAAAATGGAGGAAATTTTTCTTCATACCCAACAAGAACAGAAAAAATTATACGAATTATCAAATAGGAGTCAAAATGTTGAAGATAAAAGTGCATTGTCACAAAACGCTATTTGGAGCGCTATCGATAATTTTACTTACGATCTTTAAAACGAAATTAAGTTTGCTTCGTATTTTCGACGATACGAAGATACAGATGGTGCGAATTGGGCCGATTTTTAAAAAGGTTCATTTGCTGTTAAGAAAGTTGGGTACAGTTGAACATACCAAAATTGTCAATTGCAGCAGCCTTACATTTGTTGAAGTAGTAGCATTAATTAAATTGTGTAGACCTAAACCATCTCTTTTTCACAAAAGGTAGAAATGTATGAATCTCACAAGAAGACAAAGACTAGTTTCGTTAGAATAGTTAACAAACACTGCGATGATTAGAGTTAAGCACTAACAATTTTAAATGTCTAATCTTCGCACGGAGTTTAGTATCAAATACGGGTGCAGAAATCAGACGATGATTCCTTAATAAACTAGAGAATGAACCTGATTTAACGTTTCAACATATTGCAGAAGATTGCCAACATTTGATTAGGATTCGCCAAGATTCAAGAGACATTGTGCAAAGCGGAGTGTCAAATATTAGAAAAATGCATAACAAAAAGTAAATTAATTCACTAACTAAATTTGATAAACAACAGAAAAATAATGTGCTTCTTAAACCGTGTTTTGGTTGCGGGCAATTGCATTGGTACAAAGATTGTACATATAAAATTTTAAAAAGTGTTGAAATTGCGGTCAGCCAAAGTTCTAGAGCAGCTAAATCAATAGAAACAGCTCCCAGCGAAAACCGGCCAATCATCATCATCATCATCATCATCATCATCATCATCATCATCATCATCATCATCATCATCATCATCATCATCTGAAGCTTGTTTCTCCGACCAACCAACCAACTGCTACGCCAAAAGCAACAGCTTTCAGCGAAAAAACCAAAGTACACTTCAGCCAAAATACGATAATCTTTTAAATCATGAACTCTTTTCCTAACGGTCACATATTTATTCATTTGAAATAAATGTTACCTTTATATTTTTGCTCCACAGACCAGTTTGTTTTTCCATTGACGTATTTTGGTTTTTGGTCTTTGCCTCCTTTCTTACTTTTGTAGCAGTTACTTCCTCCTTTCAAAACATAACTACACCGGTTTGCCGGTAGGTGTCGCTTTTTCACCGACAGGTGGCGCTGAAAACGACACCAGAGTTATCTGCCCTTCGGACTATAAAAACCGTTGCAAACGGAAATTCGCTCTCTCCTTCACCAACCAGCCTCGGCAGAACAACGCTGGCACCAGCGCTCCATTTCACTCGCTTTTTCCTACTCAATTGGCCTCGACAGAACGACGCTGACACTAGCGTTCCGTTTCACTCTTCTCTTCTGGGCAATTGGCCTCGGCAGAACGACGCTAATACACTAGCGCTTCGTCTCACGCTTTTCTCTTCAAATGGTATCGGCATAACAATTACCAACACACGTGGTCAAACAACGGTAAGAGTTCTCAACTCATTTTCTTGGTGTACGGCTTTCAAAGACTTTTCTCACGCCGAATTCATTTCTTCTTATACCTTTTCAAGAACTGTTTTTCCATCGACACACATGCATACATCACACACTTCATCATTCCACGTACACACACGTTCAATAAACTTTATTTGAACTACCTCATTTTGTTTATTAATTATTACTCTGTCTTTTGCATGCAACATTGCTTGGTTTACTGAACACGTTTATAATCGGGGGAACACGACCCTCGATCCTAACACTTTCGATCGCCCTATACATCGGCCCTTGCAACAAAGTCTTGCGCCGCCGTTCTTCCTTACGAGTGTAGGTATGAAACTGAGTTGAGTTTAAGGGGGAACTCTGTTACTGACTGAGGCAAGCGATAAAAATAGACATGGGTCGAACAGCTCTTCCAGTTAGGGGCAACTGACCTTTGTGGTTTCATTCAATAGGAAAAGGACGTCCAATTTGATTCACCTTTTTAATCCTCGACACAAATAAATGTCCCAAATTAACGCAAGTCGAATATTACCGACTTTTTACTCTTATCAGACCATAATTATTGTGAGTTATGAGCTTTAACAAGGTCAAACCACTCACAAAAATGCGGCAAGTTAGAAAATTGAATTAAAAAAATATTAAGAAAATATTAAATTACGCCCGATGCTTCGTAAAAGTAATATCTATCTTTATCTTTAACTCCATTCAATTAATTGACGACGCGAATAGTTAGCATCTGTCTGCCATGTTGGATGAAAGCGATGCCTGTAAAACAGTTTTTATGTGGTGAAAGAAGTTTACTTTTTATAAAAAGTAAAGTTATTATTTTTCAAATATTGATTAAAACGAAAATCTCTTTTCAAAACTGAAACAAAATGACTCTACTATTCCTAAATTCAATCGTACACGTTCGTAATTAAACAGAAACACAAAAATAAACAGCAACAGAAGCTTAACCGGTCTCTTCGATTTTCAAGGGCAAAGTTTAATGTAAGGTTAAGTGAGACCGACCGACGTACATAGCGATTCGATGCACGGACGAAGGAGAAGAAGAAGAGGAAGAAGAAGGAGATGAAGAAGAAGAAGAGGAAGAAGAAGAGGAAGAAGAAGAGGAGGAAGAAGAAGATGAAGAAGAAGAGGAAGAAGAAGAAGAAGAAGAAGAAGAAGAAGAGGAAGAAGAAGAAGAGGAAGAAGAAAAAGAAGAAAGAGAAAGAAGAAGAAGAAGGAGAAGAAGAAGAGGAAGAAAAAGAGGAAGAAGAAGGAGAAGAAGAAGAAGAAGAAGAAGAAGAAGAAGAGGAAGAAGAAGAAGAGGAAGAAGAAGAAGAGGAAGAAGAAGAAGAAGAAGAAGAAGAAGAAGAGGAAGAAGAAGAAGAAGAAGGAGAAGAAGAAGAGGAAGAAGAAGAGGAAGAAGAAGAAGAAGAAGAAGAAGAAGAAGAAGGAGAAGGAGAAGAAGAAGAAGGAGAAGAAGAAGAGGAAGAAAAAGAGGAAGAAGAAGAAGAAGAAGAGGAAGAAGAAGGAGAAGAAGAAGAAGAAGGAGAAGAAGAAGAAGGAGAAGAAGAAGAGGAAGAAGAAGGAGAAGAAGAAGAAGAAGAGGAAGAAGAAGAAGAAGAAGAAGAAGAAGAGGAAGAGGAAGAAGAAGAAGAGGAAGAAGAAGAAAAAGAAGAGGAAGAAGAAGAGGAAGAAGAAGAAGAGGAAGAAGACATGTTTATAATAACAATAAATAAAATACAAATAAATGTTAGTATTTTCCCAATCGATTGTTATAAAACGTAGGTAGGAGATAGATATTATATGTATGGCGTAAGGATAGTTTAATGAAAGATTCCCTTACTCTGTTACAGACCGAGAACAGAGACACATTGACTTCATATACTTTAGTACTCCATTACAGGGATGTGAGATTAACTCTGATCCCCTAAGTTAATTAATAAATTTCTAAAATTAGATACTGCTTTTAAGCTGGATTAAATCAACCTAAATTAGTAAATGCCCATTTTCAATCAATCAATACGAGATGTTTTGCTCTCTCAGAGAGAGCAAAACATCTCGTATTGATTGATTGAAAATGGGCATTTACTAATTTAGGTTGATTTAATTAACTTAGGGGATCAGAGTTAATCTTCCTAATATATTCAGTCGTAGATATGCGATCGACTTAAAAAAGGATGACTAATTTTGATATTCCTTGAAAAAACGAACTCTCATTCATTAACTCTTCGTTTTCTTTGTTTTCTTATTGGATGATTGGTTTCATTTAATTATTATGTACAGTTCTATTCATGCACATATTCTACATTGCGCATAATTGCGTAGCATTAGGATTGAAAAGTTCTAGTACACACACATATGTATATCTCTCTACATAAAGTTATTTATATATATATATATATATATATATATATATATATATATATATATATATATATGAGATTCGGCATTAAATAACCCAAAAAGGGTTGATATGCCGTAAAACAAAACTACCAAACCATACCTTTTTACCTCATTCGTTCAATCTATTTCACCTGTTGCCTTAACTATTAACACAATAGGGGGAGATGACATACGTGAGACGCCTCCTCCACAAGAGCACAAACAAAAGAAAGTTTATAGTCAACGAAGATAACATAAATAGTTGTTTTATTTAATGCATTCTCCATGAACAAAGTCTACATTCAGCATCCCAGTTATGCTGAGCTCTGAAAGGAATAGTTTTAACACTGTGCTGCATAGGACGTCACTCAAACGTCTCTCGCATTCTCAAACGTAAACAAAACATATTTTATATTGGCTGGATTTCATAATTCTTTTATTAAAAAATTTTAAACACTATATCTTCTATTATATAAATGGCAAAAGTATGTACGGAAAAGGCCCCCAAGATACTCGACAGAGATCATAAAGTTGATATTTTCTTAAACGACGTCGCCTCGGTCACCTACTATCGAGAATTCAGAAAAAATATTTATTCTTTGAGGGTAATTTTGCAAGTCATTCCCTAAAATTCAACCGGAAATTACATCAGACGGAAGATGCGGGTGTGGGATTGAAAATCAATATACGCTAATTCTGGGGAAATACAGGTATCGGCGTGGAAGATTCCTAATCCTGCGTCTCCTTCCTTCCTTCCTTCCTTCCATTCTTCCTCATGTTCCCCATCTCCCGCGTCTTCTTACTTCCTTTCTACCTTTCTTCCTTCCTTTCTTCCTTCTTTCCCCTACTCCCGCATATCCTTTCTGCATTCCTTTCTTCCTTCCTCCTTCCACCTACTCACGTGTCTCATTCCTTCCTCCCCCATACTCCAGCGCCTCCTTCTTTTCTTCCTCTGAGGTTCGGGTAGGAGCCAGAGCCTTGAGTTCAGCCGGGTGGTATGGGAAGTAGTCCGAGTCACATGTTATGGTATGAAGTCTGAGTCGCATGCTATTGTTAGGAGTTCGAGTCGGATTGTATTGGAAGGAGTCGGATGGTATGGGACCGAGTCCGAATTAGATGGTATGAGGAGGAGTCTGAATCAGCTGGTATGGGGGTGAGTCAAAGTCGGTTGATATGGGAAGGAGTCAGTCGGATTGTATGAGAAGGAATCAGAGTCAGTTAGTATGTGAAGGAGTCAGTCGAATAGTATGAGAAAGAGTTGGATGGTATCGGAATGAGTCGAATGGTATGGGAACGAGGTGGAGTTGGATTATATTGGAAGGAATCGGAGTTGGATGGTATGTGAAGGAGTTGGAGTAGGATGGTATGGGAAGGAGTCCGGGCCGAATGTAGTGGAAGGAGTCAGAGTCGGATGATATTGGAAGGAGTTCATGTTGGATGGTATGGGAAAGAGTAAGAGTTAGGTAGTATGGGAAGGAGTCCGAGTTGGATAGTATGGGAAGGGTTCGGAATGTATGGATTGGATGGTATGGGAAGGAATCAATCAGGAGTCAGTCATATGGTATGTGAAGGAGTCTCGGTCGGATGGTATGGGAAGGAATCTGATGGTATTGTAAGTATCGGAGTTGTATGGTATGGGAAACGTCGGATGGTATTTGAAGATGTCAGAGTCGTATGGTATGGAAGGAGTCAAAATCGTATGGGAAGAAGTCAGATGGTATGGGAAAGAGTCGGATGGCATGGGAAGGAGCTCGATGGCATGGAAAAGATGTCAGAGTCGGATGGTATGAGTAGGAGTCGGATGACATGATAAGGAGTCCGAGTCGGATGGTATAGGAAGGTTTCGGAGGTTTGGGAAGGGCGCAATAAATTATGAATTACCCGGAATCATTTGTTCTACTCATCATTGTCATGGATAAAAAAATTCTACAGTTTCAGCGTTACTTTCGGTAACTGGTATATATTAAGTATCTTCGGACTATTGCCTTTATCTAAATAATTTATCTTTATATTAATGTGAAATGGAGGGGTGGGGACAAAGAATTAGGAATTTACCGAGAATATTTGTTCTACTCGGCGTTGTTCGGGATCAAAAATTGTAAGATTTCAGTATTACTTTTAGTAGTGGGTATATAGTAAATCTTTTCAGACTACTGACATTACGTATCTTCTTAATATCGTTAAATGGAGTGGGGTGACAAAAATAGGAATTGATCCGGACCATTTGTTCTACTCAGCGTTTTTCAGGATCAAAAATTGTAAGATTACAGTATTACTTTTGGTAACTGGTATATATTAACTTTGATCGGACTGTTGATATCATTAACATTACGTACCTTCTTAATATGTTGAAATTGAGGTGGGCCAAGAAATTAAACATTGAGCATTAAAATAAGAGAATAGAATAGGCTGGGCAAAGAAGAAAGAGAGGGGTGGAAAATGGGGAGAGGGAAAGAAAGAAACAGAGATAAAGAGATGACTAAAGAGAGAGAGAGAGAGAGAGAGAGAGAGAGAGAGAGAGAGAGAGAGAGAGAGAGAGAGAGAAAGATAGAAGTTTTATTATAAGATGTACACACACAACTTAATTTCTTCTATTTTGTTTTTATGGCCCCGAGCAACGCCGGGTAGCCCTGCTAGTTGTAAATAAAACTTGATTAGGGTACTGTTTTTAACCCGACTCCTATGGGACAGCGAACGGGAGATGCAGAAAGCCAAATGTCTCGAACTTTAACGGACGAACGTGATTAACTGTATTTACGTTCGATTTAAAAGTATTTTTCCTTTGGTGGAGGAATTATATTACAGAGCTAAAATGGTTGACGTATGAGCCAATCAAAACCTTCGACGGACTGATACAAGTTATGGACCAAGGGCTATACATTTTTAAAGAACGCCACCTTCAATGCACAGTGTTCCAAGATTATAATTTTAGTTGTACCATGAAGAGACAAAAAACATCGATTCAATTATACAGGGTGACCCAAAAAAAAACGGGCCCCAAATCTAATTAGGCCCCGTTTCTTAGTGTTTCGTCCGAATGAAATGAATTTTGGGGCATAACTAGTTTATTATATTCACAACATCATATCAAAACACTAGGGTATTTGGCCTTTTTTCTCCGTTCTACAGCATGTGTTCTAGATGGACTCCTTTTAGCTCCGTGCATTTCTTGAGGTGCAGAATGAAGTTGTCCATGACGTTCTTACAAACTGAATTGGGAATGGCTCTCATCTCCTCCCTGATGGCTTACTTGAGTTCCGTGATGGTTCTGGGTTTCCTTGCGTACATTCTGTCCTTAAGATAGCCCCAAAGGAAATAATCTGGGGGGCTTAGGTCCGGGCTATGGGGTGGCCACTCAAAATTAGTCTTGAGACTGATCACTCGGCCTCCGAAGTTCTCTTTCAGCCAATCTCAGGACAGGTTTGAGGTGTGAGAACTTGCTCCGTCTTGCTGGAACCAGTACTTGCTCATGAGCGACGGGTAGAGGGTCTGGAGCTCACTCTTGAAGGTTTTGAGGACCTCGACATACCGCTCCTTGGTGACTGTCACTGCTGCGCCAGATTCTTCGATGAAGATTGGTCCGATGATGCCTCTGACCGATATTCCAGCCCACACCGTGCAATTAGGAGAGTGCAGGGGCTTGGTGGCTACTTCATTGGGTCTGGAGGACTCCCAGAAGACATTTGTCTTGGAGTTCGCCTTTCCGTCAAGATGGAAGTGGGCTTCATCTGAGGTCCAAAGGAGGTTAAGGAAACCTGGTGTCTCCTCGATCTTATCGAGCATCTTGACTGCCATAGCGCTCCTCTGCTTCTTGTCTGAGGCTGTAAGGGTCTGCAGCGTCTGTATTCTGTATGGGTAAGCCCTGATATTGTTCACCAGCACTTTCCTGCAAGTCTCACGGGAGATACCGAGGGACTGACTTTGCTGACTCACAGAGCGTTTCGGACTCTCTTGGAGAGACTCTCTCACACTTTCGACCAGCTCGGCTGTCCGCTTCTTGGGACATGCCGAGTGGCTTGGACGGTTCTCACTGGCAGCGTTGAAGTTCTCCACGGTCCCATACTTCTTGAAGTGGTCCACCCAGTTCTGAATTCTGCTTTTGGGTGGAGCCTTTTCACATCCGAACTGATGCATAAAACTGTCCTGGGTTTTCTTAAACGAGCCTGTCTTGTAGTAAAATTTAACACAGTGTATTCTTGGTCCCAGCTCCCACTGAGGTCTTGGTGTACTCACGGTCGTTGATTCTGCCATGTCCTGTAAAATAAGGGCAATCGGTGAATAAATAAAGGAGATATCACATAAAGTGTACACGGGGCCCGTTTGTTTTTAGTCACCCTGTATAAATATAAAAATGAAGCATTCTAAATCTCTATGATACAAGTGAATACTGCAGGTGAAATTTACCTCAATGACTATGACTTTAAATCCAATTATTTGGTTAGAAATTTAATTATTATCGTCTGCCATGAAAAAGAAAAAGTATAAAAAAAGAAAATATTGTTTCTGGATTTGTTGGTTATTTTTGTTTTATGTGTTTGTGATCATTTAACAATTCCATCGTTAGTTTCACTTGTAACGAATTGATGAATTTTTTTTGTGCTGAAGATATGCTATTAAAAGATTTCTGAAACATATGTACACATGTAGAAAATAGAAAGGAGACTGACTTACCACAGTGTAGCTGCTGGCGACTGAAGATGTTCTCCCAACATAGAAGGTGAAAACCGTTTATTTCAAGGTATTTATACCAGTAGAGGACAGCGTTCAATTGTTATAAAAACCTTCCTCACTATTACTCCTCATTATTAATTATTTAACTTGTATTTTATTTCCACTATTTATATTGGTTTTCTAAATAAAACCCTAGAAAGCAAAAAGATATTTCACAACCCTATCCACTCACTCGTTTTTTAATCAATTTAATTATTTCAAAATAACCCCACTATTTTAATTACCTGGACAGTGGAAATAATTTTTTTTTTCATGTAACAGTGTAAGGTTTTCTCGTCCCTGATGAATATATGATCCAAATTCTAAACATTACTGACAAAAGCTTACAGTAGATTGATTACGTTACATTATATTTCGTCTTCTTAAGCTATAAAAGCTCGAAACCGATGGTATCATATTTGATGTTCTGATCTTCTGTAATATATATATATATATATATATATATATATATATATATATATATATATATATATGAAGAGTTTGAATGCAAAACACGATAAATCCAATGTATTTAAATTGAAACATTAAAAAATTAAAGGACGAATATATTAAATCTAGACTTTGACTAAAATCTTATTTTAATGATATTTAACAAGAAATTATGCCCGTGTAATATTATGTAGTTTTCACTCGTGGTCGGGGTGGAAATGCAATACTTTTTGTAGCGATAGCTTCTTAACTTTGAAAATGGCGTTTATCGCGTTTTACATTCAAACTCTTCATATATATATATATATATATATATATATATATATATAAACTATACATTTCAGTTGTTGTTGGCGAGCTAGGGTTTCATTGTTACGGACAGGCTTTTTTGGTTTCAACACCTCAGCAAATGAAGACAAATTGAGAAAGAATGAAAAAACCGTGGAAAACAACAAAATTCAGCATCTGTGAGTGGGCGGTGTCTTTTTCTAACTGTCCCTTTATGTGAGAAGTTCAGTGTTTATGAGATAACTTTATATTGATTATTCTTTTCTTTATTATTTAATTGCACTTTTGATGATAACTTCGGTTCTCTGCATCATAAAGACTCGCTACTTCATATAAATTGTAGCCAATGAAGTGCCCCCCCCCACCCGTCTTATATGACTTAGAACTCGAAAAGTTCAACCAAGATCGAAGTCTGGACGGAATTTCAACTTCCTATTTTTTTAATTTGATGTATGGATCTGATGTTCTTTGATAACAGTAACCAGCATGCAACATTTCATCCTGAGCAGATCAATAGTTTTTTTAGTTATCAACGTTTCCATGACTTTGGCAATACTTCATGCGACATGATAAGACTTTGGTCCATCTTTACTTTGTCAGGCAGAGGTACGCAGTCTCATGGCGGACTTATGTTTTTGTTGTGCAGAGATACATCATTTTGTTGTGTAGAGATTCATCATTTTGTTGTGCAGAGATTCATCATTTTAACCTGAGATGTATTTGCGATTTTTTCCAAGTTGGTTTCTTATCTTAAATATATAATAATTGTCAAATTTGATTTCTTTGGGTTTTTTCTTCTTCAATCTAAAAATAAGAACACAGGTTTGAAAACAATTTTATTGATAAAAATGAAACAATCAATATGGCAGTTTATTGATAGTAAAAAACTATTTAGTAAATAAATAAGATCATACGATATTGTTTTATTTAAGAGATATCACTAGTTATGTCACTTCATCACTACGACCATTGGCATCATCATCTTTTACAGAATTGTTTCCAGCAATTTTACAGCATGTATATTTAGCACATTTGCACACATCTGTGCATTGTACCTTGTTTTGTAGACATGTACAAATGTTTGAATCTTACATTGGCTTTTTTACATTTGGCAGAGCATCTCTTAAACTCCCTGGATCAGAAAGAAGATTCATTCAGTGGATTATTAAATCTCCATTTTCTACTACGACAATCAGGGTGATAGTATATATACATTTGGATGAAGAGTCGTTTTATAGACACTTCCTTTTCATCCAGAGTATGTAGCCAGATTGATTTCTGATGGCTCCAATGTTCTTTTCCTTGTTCTCTTCAGAGATGTACCTTAAATGTCAGAAGTAACATTGTTTTGCATAATCATACCACTTCTGTTGTGGGTTGTTCCATGTCCATAAAAAGTTTCCTCGCCCAAATCATTATTTTCGCATATCAAAGTTGTTGGAATACCTGTTGGATCGTGGATGGGATTTTCTTCACGATCCATCTCAAGGTCAGCTATAAAACTGAATGAGACGCACAATGTCCCAAACAAACCAATTAAGTAGATCCAGACAGATGGTGCATAGCCATACCAATTGATCAATGTTTTTGCATTAATGTCCGTTCATGAGAAGCTAAGAATATAATGTCCTGTGAAAGATTTCTATGGACAGATGCAGATATGGCCACTATTTTTTCTGTGCCTAATTCTTCAGATCCACCAACTATCTATGTAAGAAAGTCATATAAAAGATATCATTTTTTCAGTTTGTGGTTGTAGCAGTTACCTCCTCCTTTCAAAACATAACTACACCGGTTTGCCGGTAGGTGTCGCTTTTTCACCGACAGGTGGCACTGTAAAGCGATATCATTTTTTCAGTTTGTTGTTCATCTTTTTTAGTATTTGCTGTACTGTTTTGTCAGCCTCTTGCAAATGTAATGTTTCTACTGGCAAAGACCATAACACAGAAGGTTGAGCTTGTCTAATAGTGTTTCTCAGATCCATAGCAGTTATGTACAAGTTAGATAGAGGATTTGAATCTGGGTGTGCATAACTTGTTTACTTGTTGTGATGTCATTTTCTGATAAGTCTGGTTCACTTGGAGTTGTGCTCTGTGTTTCCTCATGAAGTACTGTTTTCAACTTAAATATCCTGTTTTATATGAGTGAGCATCAACACCATGCATTTCTTGTATCTGCTTGACAAAGTCTTTCAACTTTTTAAGTACCATTATTTATTTGGGTTCAATAATTCGGGTGTAAACTAAATTGGCAAAACCTCAAATGCTTTACCAAATGAAGTTTGTCCAGTTTGTCCAGTTTTGCGTGGTTTGCTCAAGTGAAGTCACAGTAACAGGAATTATGGTACTACTCATTAATTGCCACACAATCTTGATTTTTTATTTGCATGAGGATTGTTTCATTTTCTTTTGCTCATTTTAAATTAACAGCCTCTATTATTTGTTGTGATATATACGAACCACCTGCCTGCTAACACATAAGAACTACTTAGAGGTCGAATAAACGTATGTAAAATCTCTCCTCATCCAAGCCTTTATCATTCCTTACCAAATAATACTTCATGGTGGCAGCGGTAAACGAAACACAATAACAACCACAGCCACAAAAAAACCAAGAAAAGCCATACGAATTTCCCACAAGAAACTTAAAAGCGACATTTTGTCCACAGCACGTGTGAACAGCTCGAACGAATACCGGCGCCATTGTTGTTACATCGCCAAACCAAAACAATACTCTATGTCGATTTGATACGCTCGTAAGTACAAACGTATAAGAAAAACATTTCTTTATAAATACTTCGTCATATCAAAGTTTGATCCGAAAATTTAATTGTCTGATAGATAATTCCCTGTCAAAGATAGGAACTATAATAATTTTCGTTAAACGTGAAAACAAGTTAAAGGAAGAGGAACTCTTTTTTCCACTCCCAAAACGCGGATTGTTACACCAACCTAAGCAGTCGTCGAGCGGTATCGAAAAATGACCTTGACCTTTAATTACCTGTTGACCAAACAACCCTAATGGCTTCTCATTTACCAACGATGAACTGGTTTGACCCTGACCTTGGTGAAGCGATATCATTATTTAAGCAAAAAAGGATGTTGTATCTGGAAGATGATGGGATCATAGATCAAAACAAACAAGCCAGAAAAATCAGAGGGGATGAAGGACTGAAACGCCTAAACGCCAGTGGTCTGACTGATGAACAAAAAAAGTCACTACAAGATCTATGGAATTTTTACGAAGCACAATTAAATACAAACGTGCACTTCAGAATTCATAGACTTCATTTAATGCGATACAGACAAAAGCCAAGTGAGAGCTTAGACGATTTTGTGACCAGGGCCAGAACACTGGCGCTGAAGTGTGACTTCCCGGAGGAAAAACTGCACAAGCGCATTATCGAATTGATAATCGCCTCTACACCATATGATCCATTCCGAAACAAACTATACAGCAAACCTAAAGGTCACAAAATAAGTAATGTACTTGCTGAAGACAGAAAATACGAAGCCCTTTCAACAGGAAAAGACCAGCTGCAACTACTATATGAAAAAGATCCACAGCTTTAACTGGGGCAGAAAATGCAAAAACTGTGACACAAGCCACAAGCCGCAACAATGTCCAGCTTATCATGACGAATATTCTGCATGCCGGAACAAGGGTCACTGGTCTAGATGCTGCAGAATAAAACAAAAACAAGATGAGAGCAAAGGCAGAGGTCACAGAAACAAGTCACGCAACAACCAGCATCATAGTCAAATGAGGAATTCCAATTACAGAGAAAGAAAAAACATATTGACCACATAGAAGCTGGAAGTGACAGTGACAACTACCACAAGCATTTCTACTCCATTATAGTAAGCGCCAAGTGCATGGACAGTATCAATAAACACCCCAGAGATGAAGCATACACAACACTAAACATCAAACCACCCCATATCCCCAATTCGCCGCACACACTCTGCTTGAAAATTGATTCAGGAACATCAGAACATTCCGACAAATGTACCGAACAGATGACATCGCCCTCAACATCTTACGACCAGCTGAATTTAAAGTGGAGGATTAGTTTCGCATATAAATTTGACGTAAAAGCATATCCCATTTCTTGGCCATTCTAGCGTTTTGGAGCAAGTAACCATATTTTTTTTTTTTTTGCTATGTCACATACATTTTGTGCATTCTTTTGAGGGAGATTCTATTATGTGATGGTTTAAGACCTTGCCACTAGGACTTAGAGTTAGTGGTAACAAATTTAGTTTATTGCCTTAAACGACAACTTTTCGTATACATTTTTGATTGCTTGTTTAAAACGAAAAAAAAAAAAAAAAATTCTAGCGTCTCTTTCTCTCTCTCTCTCTCTCTCTCACTATCTATATATATATATATATATATATATATATATATATATATATATATATATATATATATATATATATGCTGATTTTTTGTTATTGTTTTGTTTTTTGGCACAGAAGAAAGTGTAGTATCTGTTCCGATGGATACTTCATCATCATCATCATCATCATCATCATCATCATCATCATCATCATCATCATCATCATCATCCATGTAGTCCGATTCAAAGGGTTAATACCAGTCATGTTACAAGCAGTTAAGTCACTTCGTATGCACTCAAACCAGGTTTTCCTCGTGCCTCGGGTATCCATGCGTGTTATTGAGTTGATACAGGAGGTGGCACACTGTACATGGCCAAACCATCTGAGACGCTGAGCACGTAAGGCATCCAAAATCCCACTTCTAATAGAGCACTGCTGAAGGGATTCTTTTCTCTAGTTTACTGCCTCACATCCACCTGACTATGGCACGGCTATTACGCTGAGGTCGTTAACAATAAGAAGCGTTTGGTGTTCATGTCTTACTCCCATGCAAGATGGCAGAGTGAACACAGACTAAAAAGAAATGTGCCTAGATGTAAGGATTGGCAGCAGCTTCCTGCAAGCAACACAACAGCGAACAGTGATAGAACGTTCTGAACCACCACAGAAGGTAGCAGAAGGTAGTTTCAACATCAGGTAGGGTGCCATCCACATCCATAAGTGTCATCACACAGACATCTGCGACAAACATAATCCGGGTCAACAACCAGCCTCCCAGCAATATATAATGCTACTAAACTTTATGTATAGGATACTCATTCCAATTTTGATCAAAATCCAGTAAATGATTTTGACTCTAGAAAATGTTTAAAATTTAAGGTTTTACAGGTCTTAAGAAGAAATTGCTTAATTGGTGTCTAATGATTATGGATCAAATTTAATGTAAATCTGAAATATTCTAGTTTAAAATGGGAATTTGTGCCCATATTATGCCCCTAAAACCCTTTAAAATAATCCAAAGAAATTAAAAATTGGAGAATATTCATTAACTGATATCGAATACCTATTGTTAAAATTTGACAAAAATTTGAATTTTTACGAAGGACTTCAACCACTTCTTTTTGCCTCTTTTGCGTAAACCTAAATTAAACTAATTATAGCCCACATTACCCACTCTTAAGCAGAGTAACTGCGTTTTAAAATTCATAACGATCGGTTAATTAGTTTAGAAGCGAATCCTGTAAAAATACCTAACTTTATATATATTAACAAATGATTTCGCCTTGGGGCCCATTAAAAAAATAAATAAAACAGATCCTAGTTAGCAAGAGATGTCTCCCTGTCTAAAAATATGTAATTAGATAAATTGAACACATGGACGAGCGAAAAGAAAATAATATAATAATAAAATAAAATTAAAAATGATGAAACGAAATTTATAAATATACTTAATGAAAAAAAATTGAAAATATTAATATTAATGCTGACACATAGATCTAAAGATGAACAATAGATTTTAATGATAAGAAAGAAAAAAATAATTTCAGATCCATTTCAATTTCTGCTGAATAGCTCTCATTGGCAGCAACCTTCTTATGAACATTTGAATAAAAGGAAATTTTCCCGAAATATCATTATATGGAACTTCCATCTCACCCAGACTCAAGTAGGATTATTATATAATATATATATATATATATATATATATATATATATATATATATATATATATATATATATATATATATATCATTCATACACGGCAGTGTGTGAATAATATGCTTACGGTCAACATTTACTCAATCGTGACGAATTCTTGGGCTTGTCATTAATTCAGTTTTCATCCAAACTTGATGCGTTTTTTTACACTAGAATTGACTAGCCCCAAGCCTTTATTGAACATAAAAAATTAAAATTTGATCCAGTAGAAAAAAATTTATTCTAAATATGTGTAGTCGTCAGCATGTAGGATAACGTCCCCCATTGACTTTGAATAACCATAACTTTTTATTTTAAAACAAATATTTATTTTTTTATACTCAAAATATAACAAGCAGCACAAGGAATCTAAAAATATAGATATCTCGAAAGGAGTTTAAGATATGGAAGGGTTGAGCAGCTTAAATTGACAAAAATGCCAATTGAGTAACGCTCCTCATACTCAACATAACTTTTAAAATTATAAATAAAATTTTAGGATGGAAAAATAGAAAGATAAAACTCGATGAGCTGATTCTAAATATGTTAGTATTAAAAAGATTGGTTCGATAGAAACAGAGCTGTGTGACTTTTAGTAGAAAAATAAAAAAGTGATAATTGACTTTTGAAGCTAAATTTTTCAGGAAAAAAGGCCCCCAAAAGTCAAACTATATATATATATATATATATATATATATATATATATATATATATATATATATATATATATATATATATATACTGAAAATATAAACCTGGAAAAGTACAGAACAAGTGGAATTAACTCTTAAAATATTGAAGCTGGAATTGAGATTTCAAGAATTAAATGTACAATAATAAAATCACACTTAATCACAAGGTTGCTAAAATGGCCCATCCATATCAGAAGAACTCTTCAATATCGCCCCAGAATTCGCCGAGATATATACCGATATATCCAAGGATGAAATTCACATCATTAAAAAATGTAGGAGATCAGTTTTAATCAACAACGAGGACCAATGGATTAAAACGAATATGACAAACTCCTTTGATTTGGCCATGGGTGCCCTTGACTCTGCGGAGGCATCTGATCTTGTGGGGTTATTCATTTTATATACACTCACAAATATATTCGATAATACGGATATCGGCCTTTATAGAGATGGTGGATTAGCGATAATAAGAGACTCCAACAAAGTCAAGGGAGAAAACTTCAAGAAAATTATACATATGGAAATGAAAAAACTAGGCCTAAAAGTAGAAGTAATGGCTAACATAAAAACAACGAACTTTCTAGACGTCACATTAAACTTAAGTAAAAACACCTACGAACCATACCTAAAAGATAACGCCAACCCAATATACGTACACCCAAAGTCTAATCACCCCCCATCAATCATAAAACATATCCCGAATTCGATCGAAAGTAGTCTTATCAACAATTCTAGCAACGAAAGCGTTTTTAAAAAATCAATCAATATTTACAATACAGCTCTAAAAAATAGTGGTTACCATAATACCGGAATTAAATATAAAAAAACAGGACACCAATAATTACAACAAAATTAAAAATAAAAACAAAAGAAAAAGAAATATAATCTACTATACCCCTCCCTATAACCAGATGCTAAAAACAAAACTAGGCAAAACATTCCTAAATCTGATTGAAAAACACTTCCCCGTAACAAACCCTTTACATAAAATATTCAATAAAAATAATCTAAAATTATCCTACAGCTGCTGTGAAAACCTAGAAATGATAATTAAGGCACACAACAACAAAATACTAAAAGACAACAATAGAGAAGAAATAAATAAACAAAGTGGAAAATATAACAAAAATAACACTACGAAGAACAAAAATATAAACAATACTAATAGAAATAAACAAAACACTAATAATAACCACCCGAATAGAAACGAAAAAGTTAGCAATGAAGAGAAAAGATGTAACTGCATAAATCGTAAACTTTGTCCACTACAAAATAAATGCCTAACTAAAAGTGTTGTATACCAAGCAACGATATTTGCCAACGAAAGACCAAATAACAAGAAATACTACGTGGGTATGACATCCCTAGACTTTAAGACCAGATACTATGACTACAAAAGCACCTTTAAAAACAAAGAACGTCGAACTAAAACAGCACTAGCTAACCATTATTGGGAGCTCAAAGAAAATGGACACTCACCAATAATTGAATGGAAAATAGTAAGACAGGCAAGTACATGTAGAAACTTAGACGACCCGTGTAGATTATGCCTGAATGAAAAATATAAAATCCTAAATTTTAAAGATCCCCGAAACCTATTAAACTCTAGAAGCGAAATAGAAAACAACTGTTTACACAGAAATAAATTTACCTTAAGATGATATATAATAAATAATAAAAAAAATAAATAAAGTACTAATATATATATATATATATATATATATATATATATATATATATATATATATATATATATATATATATAATATATATATATATATATATATATATATATATATATATATTGCATTAATGAAAAGGTGGAAACTGTTTACTCATTCCACCATTACATGTCTTAATTTGTGTCTATCCGTTACACCATTGCATTTTATTGCTTTCTAATTTGCTTATATATATATATATATATATATATATATATATATATATATATATATATATATATATATATATATATATATGTCTGTTTTGCTGTTGAAGATTAGAAAAAGTAGTGTGCACGCTACTTATATCTGTTTTTCCATCTGTATTGAATGATTGATCGCAAGTGGGTCTGCGGAATTGAGTGTTTGTAACGCATGTGGATCTGCGTGTTGTTTGCATGCAATTGGGTCTGCATCAAGTGTGAGCTCAAGTGCAGTTGAACGATTGAGCGCAAGTGGGTCTGCTCTGTTGAAAAATGTTGAGTGCAAGCGAATGTGCACTTGTTGGTGGCGTTGTTCATGTTGATTAGTCTGCGTGATGCGGAGCTGATGAACGAACGTTGAATTGTCAAGATCAGTGGTGCGTTGTGGTCAAAGACAAGTGTGTAAGTGGTCGGTATTGTTGGTAAGGTCTGTGGTGCACATGAATTTGCACGGTTGGTCGAAGGTGATGAGCGAGCGCAAGTGGGTCTGCGTAGTTGTTGATGAATGAGCGCAAGTAGGTCTGCGCGGTTGTTGATGAGTGAGCGCAAGTGCGTCTGCGCGGTT
The DNA here is from genome assembly GCA_963556195.1 of Sepiola atlantica. Classification (NCBI taxonomy): domain Eukaryota; kingdom Metazoa; phylum Mollusca; class Cephalopoda; order Sepiida; family Sepiolidae; genus Sepiola; species Sepiola atlantica. The sequence continues at coordinate 851,386 of OY744517.1, read as the reverse complement.
GTTGATGAATGAAAATGATGAGTGAGCGCAAGTTGGTCTGTGCGGTCGTTGACGAGTGAACGCAAGTGGGTCTGCGTAGTTGTTGATGAATGAGCGCAAGTAGGTCTGCGCGGTTGTTGATGAGTGAGCGCAAGTGCGTCTGCGCGGTTGTTGATGAATGAAAATGATGAGTGAGCGCAAGTTGGTCTGTGCGGTCGTTGACGAGTGAACGCAAGTGCGTCTGCGCGGTTGTTGATGAATGAGCGCATGTGAGATCTTAGCGTCGTTCAGCGAGGCCAATTGAATAGAGAAGAGAGTGATTTTCCGTTTACACCGGTTTTTATAATCAGAAGGGCAGATAACTCTGGTGTCGCTTTTCAGCGCCACCTGTCAGGGAAAAAGCGACACCTAACGGCCAACTGGTGCAGTTATGTTTGAAAGGAGGAGGTAACTGCTACAATATAAATTAATAAATGTGAAAGTTGAGCACATTTCTCGCATTAACGGTAAAGTCAAAACGCCCTATTTCAACTTCACTATTATGCAATAATGCACTTTCTTGGTTTTGAAAAAAGACATTTAATTAAATAATTATTATTTGTTATTGTTTTTTTTAATGATTGTTTTGATTTTGTTGATTTTGTTTTATTTCCTGGACAAGTTTTTTTGTGTTCAAATGTTCCTTTCTTTAGAGCGATCAATTTGATTTTCAACAAGTTATGATCTATTTCTAATTTGCAAGTGAAAAGGCAAATTGATTTAGTCTTCTTTTCCTTTCGTTAAAATAAATAAATTTGTATCTGTTATGGCCCTGTTTAGGGGCCGGAATGAGAACATGGACACGGGGGTTTAGGCAAAACATCTATATTGGAGAAAAGTAGATACAACAGAGGAAGAAGAGAATTAGTACGTCAGTACTGGCTGCCAGTGTAGACTCGGGTTGAACTCAAACGTTAAGAAGCCTATGCTTTACACATCTATTTAGAATGGACGAGTCCAAAATGTTCGTTATAGGTACGGCACGATAACACCCCCTCCTAAGCCTTACCTCCTCAGGAGTATCAATATCGTTTCTTTTTTGGATTGATTTCGATAAGATCCGTAGACTTCCGTTTCCTTTTGGATTGCCGCTTTTCTGGGGCTGCTCGGAGTACTGGTATTTCAAAAGTATCGAATATGATGTCCATAACTTCTTCTTCTACCTGGGGAGAGCTGTCAGTGGCATCTGACAGTCGTTTCCTAAATTGATTTAGGTTTCTCTGATGAGAGAACTGAGGTATTTGGATTATGTAAATCATATTTCCAATTCTTTTTTCTATCATACCCAGAAAGACGTATTATTTTTAAACATCTTGAAATATACTTTGCCCCCCCCCCCCCCCCCTGGGATGTATCGATTTTTTGGTACAATAGAGACTCGACCTTGTTTGGTCTGTTAAGGCAGTAATTTGGCAAAAACGGATTTCACTTTTCGCGCAAACATCATCTCTGTGGGAGATAATGATGATGGTATGGCATGTTTGGCGTAATCCTGTACACTTGTAAAAACTGCTGCAGGGTCGTTTCTGTGGGAGTGCCGCGAGCTTTTTTCAGGGCTCTTTTTAGAGTGTCCACAAAGAGTTCCGCCTGGCCGGGAGGGGGAGGGGTCATGATATGCTTGATCTGAAAGATCTCACAGAGCTCTTTGAAGTTGGATGACGTAAACTGCGTTCCGTTGTCACTGACCAAATAATCGACCACCCCGGACGTACAATTCGCACAGAAAGTTGATTGTTATGTTACCTCTGTGTTGTTTTTCTTTTTTTTTTTTTACATCGTAACACTTCAGGCCACTTGGAAAAACTATCAACTACAATTATATATTAAAATCCCTCCAATGGACCCGCAAAATTCACGTGTATCCCTGACTAAGGTCGGTCTGTCTTTGGCCACAGACTATGTTTGATATGAGGTGTCTTTTCCGCCAAGGCACAGCGTTTACGCGTATTTACGACGTTCTCAATGTGCTGATCCATTCTAGGCCAGTACACGAAACTCCGCATCAAACTCTTCCTTCGGATGGTCAACGTGAAAATCCCTCAGAGAGTCGTCATTCCATAAAAATGGAATGACGACTCTCTCGTTGTACATAAGTACATCGTCACATAATGCAAAGCTGTTTACTAACTGTAGGTTCTTATCAGCAATTTTAGCTTTTGTACTGTTGACGAATTCATCATTGGAGGCTTCCTTTTTAATTTCATGTAGAGTCACCGGGAGTTCTCTTACCGCATTGCCAATATAGCTTTTATATCCCCTTCCGCTTGCAAAGAAGCGATCAGGGTGTCTTTTAGTGGCTCTCTCTGTCTTGGCACCAGTCTAGACCATCCATCTGCGTGATATATCTTTTTATGGTAAAAACTCCATTTTGAAATTATAGTTCAATAAAATGGTTCCCCGTCTCCGTAATCTATTCGCCGTATACACCGGCAGGTCTTTTTCGAACCGAAAATGGTGATTAGCGGTTTATGGTCCGTCTGTAATGTAAACAATCTACCGTGTATATAGCGGTGGAACTTAGTTACAGCAAAAAGTATTCCACCTTATCAATTTGGGAGTACTGCTTCTTTGCCGGAAGCAGGGTTCTTGATGCATGCGCGATGGGTTTATGCGTTCCATCCGGCATTACATGAAAAATGCATGCTCCTGATCTGTATGAACTCACATCGCTAGCCACTATTATGGCTAAGTCTGGGTTGTAATGCGTAAAGAATAAATCCGATGTCAGCATTTCCTTGTTATTTTTTTGTCGTGTGCCTTCACTCCTATTTTAATGAACAAGCCACCTGACCTGTTACTAATCCGAATATGTTTAGGATAGGTCTCCTGACGTATTACCTATCCTTAGTGTCAGGTGTTAACTTCCGCTAAAACACCCGACATTCGATCAGCCGATCTCATGAAACGTCGTGTCATATCTGATAATTTGTTTAAAAAGATACACAGCAAAGAAAATAAAGCAAAATATGTACAATTCCTGTAATGGTGTCGATAGGATTGGCAAATACGCATTCGTTCAACGTTTGTCCGTCCTTTTAAAGAAGTATGACACCATGAAAGTCGATACGATGCGTAGAAATAGAGTCCTGTCAGTGTAATGGTGACTTCCTTGCACTTGCCTCATGACTTTTGAACGCTATTTGCAGATATGAATAACTGCAGTTGATAAAAACACATAAATAAGGAGTTTCATTTGTATTTATTAGGTTCTCTTTTTCCCCATTTTGTCAAGCTGAATTATGAGATGGTCGGCTCTTTCAATAAAACGACAATCACTTACACGAAAAGTGATCATTTATTGTGCGTGTGTGTGCTTTTGTTTTATCATTACGTGAGCAATTTTGTAGGTCTTTTCATAATGAAACAAGTTTTTCCCCGTGAGCATGAATTCACCCCCCCCCACACACTAAAAAAAAATCTCTATGCCAACGAGTCATTGTGATAAGTTTTAGTCCCATTAATACTTTACTCTGTAAACGGGTAATTTCAATAACTCACTGTTGATTAAGTCACGCATACAAATTATGATGTTGCCCAGAAAATGTTCTTTTTGTTGATAAATGAAGCAATTTCCACATGCCAGTGGGTTTTTAACTGCTGTTTCATTTCAGGAGAACATTCACTGTATTTTAATAATTAAATGGAGGTTGTTGCACAATTATGAAGTAAAATAACTATTCAGCGTAAAGTGTATCAATGGAATAATTATTTAAATAATGAGTTTATAGAATGGTTGTTATGTTCGGTCTTCCAGACATTAATTTTACATAAGAAATATATTTATTTATTACTTTTGTTTTATTGGGTTATTGAATTAAATATTGTTTTGTTTTTTTAAATATTTTATTACCTGCCCCTACCCGGCGTCGCCCGGGAGTTGTTTTAATAATACAAAATAAATAGAAAAGTAATTTAATGACAGAAAAATAGAATTCTACGAAGTAATTAATTAAAATGGCTGACTTGTTTTCTAAAAAAAACGAATAGCATCATATTGGATATAATTAAATCAATCAATTATTTTGTAAATAACTTTTAATTTTTAAGTAAGTGTATTAGAAGCTTTCATACCAGCTTAGTACTAGAATATGTATATCAGTTTGCGTCTACGCAAGTTAAGATGGTGTAGGAAATCAGCTCTAGGATAGGGTTGGGGACATCTGCGACTATAAAGATCCACGTAAAATGTCTGCGTAGTTGCAATTCTAACAATCGTGCAACTTGACCAAATGTGGGTATCAGAGAACGGTTTGCAGCACAAGTAAAAGGTTTCTCTTTGAAAAAAATTAGGGGCCAAATGCTACATGCAGTGCCCATGTCGACCAGCAAGTGATACTGAGAAACGAAATCTTTTACATAGAACGCACGACTGACTATGGGGAGGAAGTGGAGCGTTCACGTCTCCCGATTCCTGTTTCCCTGATTCTTTAGAACGAACGCACAGATGGCCGAATCGCCGAAGCGCCTGGATATATGCAAAATTTGTGGGAATCAGTATGTAGCAGTTACCTCCTCCTTTCAAAAGATAACTACACCGGTTTGCCGGTAGGTGTCGCTTTTTCACCGACAGGTGGCACTGTAAAGCGACACCAGAGTTATCTGCCCTTCTGACTATAAAAACCGTTGCAAACGGAAAATCCATCTCTTCTTCACCGACCAGCCTCGGCAGAACAACGCTGGCACCAGCGCTCCGTTTCACTCGCTTTTTCCTACTCAATTGGCATCGACAGAACGACGCTGACACTACTAGCATTCCGTTTCACTCTTCTCTTCTGGTCAATTGGCCTCGGTAGAACGACGCTAATACACTAGCGTTTCGCATCACGCTTTTCTCTTGAACTGGTCTCAGCATAACAACTACCAACACACGTTTCTTCCGTCAGCACGTGTTCAAACAACGGTAAGAGTTCTCAACTCATTTTCTTTATGTACGGCTTTCAAAGACATTCCTCTCGCCGGATTCATTTCTTCTTATACCTTTTTCAAGAACTGTTTTTCCATCGACACACATGCATACATCACACACTTCATCATTTCACGTACACACACGTTCAATAAACTTTATTTGAACTACCTCATTTTGTTTGTTAATTATTACTCTGTCTTTGCATGCAACATCGCTTGATTCAACTTTGCACGTTTATAATCGACGGAACGACCCTCGATCCTAACAATTGGTGACCCGACGTGCAAGCTTTGTTGTATGTGGCGGAGTAATTAATTTCGTACTAGAACAAAAAAAAAATCATTTCTCGTTTTTTTTTTCGTGGTGAAACGAATTACGCACCCATCTTTTTCCTTTTTTTTCTACCCACGTGGTAGAAATATACAAACAAACAAAAGAAAAGAAGCCGACAATATTTTTTTTCCTGGCCACGTGGAAATACCCAAACAAAGAAAAACAAAAACATTTCTCGACTCTCTCCGAATATAAAACAAATTACAATTTCATTTTTTCTTCTTCTCTTTCTCTACCCACGTGTCGGAAAATTATATACAAAGAAAAAGACAAACTTTTGCCAATCCTTTTTTTTTCTTTTTTGACGAACAAAAGGACCTTACAAGACGCCACATCCTTTGTTTTGAACACGTGGAGATAAAAAGAAAACAAAAGAAAACAAACGCTCACGCTGCCCATCTTTTTCGTGACCACGTGTTGATAAAAAAAATTCAAAAAAATGCCGCCACTCTTTGCCATGATCACGTGTTGATAAAAAATTAAAAAAAAAAACAAAAAAAAAACGCCATTTTTTTTTCTCGGACCACGTGGAAATAAAAATTCAAACAACAAAAAAAGAAAATACGAATTTATTTTCTGTTTCAACAACAAGCAAAGAAGGGAAGCCGCCATCTTTTTCTCTAACCACGTGGAAATGAAAATTCAAACAAAGAAAAAAAAGAAAATACGAATTTTTTTTCTTTCTTTTCAACAACAAAGAAAAGGAAAAAGAAGCCGCCATTCTTTCTCTACGTGGAAACTAACATTCAAACAAACTAAAACGAAAACAAAACGTCATTCCTCGTGTGAAACAAATTCCGTGAGTGAAACAAATTACGACTCCATTTTTTTTCTTTCTTTTTCCCTTCTACCCACGTGTTGGAAAAATATATAGAAAACAAAACTGCTACAAAACAGACAACACACGATGCCAAACTCGAACATCACCAAGCCCCATGACTTAATACTGGTTGTAAAAAGTCAGGCTCAGCAAGCACCAACATCACCCTTCAAGGCCTACCAACCCTCTTCAACAACTGGACGTTCGATGATCTACAGGAGGACACATCAACTCGAACGACGCGCACCAACACCAGTACAGACCCACTTGTACCTGGACCTGCTAACTCACTTGCAGACATTTGTGCATCTGACTTTGACCATAGTGTACCACCGATCTCAACAACTAGATGTTTGTTCATCAGTTCCACAACACGGACTAATTAACATGAACAAACTCAACAACTGCACAGACTAACTTGTGCTCATTCATCAACAACTGCACAGACTCACTTGTGCTCATTCATCAACAACTGAACAGACCCATTTGTGCTTATTCATCAACAACTGCACAGACTCACTTGTGCTCATTCATCAACAACTGCACAGACTCACTTGTGCTCATTCATCAACAACTGCACAGACTCACTTGTGCTCATTCATCAACAATTGCACAGACTCACTTGTGCTCATTCATCAACAATTGCACAGACTCACTTGTGCTCATTCATCAACAATTGCACAGACTCACTTGTGCTCATTCATCAACAATTGCACAGACTCACTTGTGCTCATTCATCAACAACTGCACAGACTCACTTGTGCTCACTCATCAACAACCGCGCAGACCCAAGCACCAAACATTCCCGGACAACACTGACAATTCAACGTTTGTTCATTAGCTCTGCATCACGCAGACTAATCAACATGAACAACGCCACCAACAAGTGCAAATTCGCTTGCACTCAGCATTTTTCGACCGCAGACTCACTTGCGCTCAAACTTGATGCAGACCCAATTGCATGCAAACAACACACAGATCCACACGCGTTACAAACACTCAATTCCGCAGACGCACTTGCGATCAATCATTCAATACAGATACAGAAATAAATAGCGTGCACACTACTTTTTCTAATCTTCAACAGCAAAACAGACATACCCACAAAGAATGCTTCTCATCTACAACTGTACATATTGAATAATATTTTCAATATTTTTCAATCTGGGGGGGGGGAGTCTTTGTAGCAGTTACCTCCTCCTTTCAAAACATAACTACACCGGTTTGCCGGTAGGTGTCGCTTTTTCACCGACAGGTGGCACTGTAAAGCGACACCAGAGTTATCTGCCCTTCTGACTATAAAAACCGTTGCAAACGGAAAATCCATCTCTTCTTCACCGACCAGCCTCGGCAGAACAACGCTGGCACCAGCGCTCCGTTTCACTCGCTTTTTCCTACTCAATTGGCATCGACAGAACGACGCTGACACTACTAGCGTTCCGTTTCACTCTTCTCTTCTGGTCAATTGGCCTCGGTAGAATGACGCTAATACACTAGCGTTTCGCATCACGCTTTTCTCTTGAACTGGTCTCAGCATAACAACTACCAACACACGTTTCTTCCGTCAGCACGTGTTCAAACAACGGTAAGAGTTCTCAACTCATTTTCTTTGTGTACGGCTTTCAAAGACTTTTCCTACGCCGGATTCATTTCTTCTTATACCTTTTCAAGAACTGTTTTTCCATCGACACACATGCATACATCACACACTTCATCATTCCACGTACACACACGTTCAATAAACTTTATTTGAACTACCTCATTTTGTTTGTTAATTATTACTCTGTCTTTGCATGCAACATCGCTTGATTTACTGAACACGCTTATTGTCCGGGAACATCACCCTCTCGAACGTAACAAGTATTATAATGTGTCGGAGAAGATGATCGACAACGGTGCCGACGCATGGGTGACTTGACTTTAGATAACCGCAATGATTCTTTCTCTATGCTCATTTGCTCGATAGCCTTTTGCATGACTGTATCAGGGGTTGATTTTGTAGTGTTACTGCACCGGGATTCACCGGTGAGGGGACGAGTTACGGCCCCTGGCGATGACTCAATTAGTATGTAATTTGACCGCCAATAAACCTTGTTACTTATCCTATACGTCTCTCCGTCTTACTACTTACTTAACCCAGCCGATAACATTACATGGTGTCAGATAAAGGATACAACTTGTGGAGACCAAAAAAAAAAAAACAAAGTAAAAAATCGGATATCGTAGTAAGAAAAACAAAGGATTTCTAAGAGAAAGAAAATTCTACTATCGATAAACAAACGACTTACGGAAAACGGTCCCACAAACAAAAACAAAAAAGTAAGAAAAGAGAGAACAGTAAGTACAGAAATTTATTTTTCTCATATATATCGTATACTTTTGAAAAATGGCTCACACGGACATAAAGCAATATTCTGCTAATATACCACCCCCCGAACGAATGACTCGCTAATAACTGGCGAAAATTTAAACGAAATTTTCTCAATTATTCGATCGCTAGTAGATTGTCCAAAGAAGCAGATACTTCATATCAGACATCGGTATTTTTGGCAACTATCGGGGAGGATAGTTACGATATATATGAAGGGTTTAAGTTTAACTCTGAGGAAGAAAAGACGGACCTAGAGAAGGTGATGAAGAAGTTTGAGGATTTTTCGTGGGCGAAACACACGAAGCTTACGAATCCTATACATTCCATCTTCGCAAGCAAGAAATATCGGAAGGTATCGAGATCTATATAGCTGCTCTTCGACAACTTGCAAAGAACTGCAATTTCGGACAGCTACAGGATAGGCTTATTCGAGACCAAGTCGTTGTCGGAGTTCGAAGCGATACCGTCAGAGAAAAGTTACTGTCTGATAAACAGCTTACTCTAGACAAGTGCCTACAAATAGGTAGAGCCTACGAAACTTCGAAACAACAGACGCAGACCATTTCCTCCGGTGCCGATGCAGCAGATCCTCAAATCAACCGGGTTACGAAGCGAACCTACAAGACAAACTTCACCAAACAACCACATCCGAAATCAAAAATGCCTAGCAAATGCACACGCTGCGGGAAATTTCCATTCCACAATAGAAATAACTGCCCAGCAAAAGATGCACGCTGCAGAATTTGTTCGTAGAAAGGGCATTATGCAAAATTTTGCAGAACCGATAAAGTGAAGGTTGGAGAAATAAGAGAGGAAGAAGAAAATCATTTTTTAGGTTCTGTCACTCTCGAAAATATAAGTACAATTACCACTAAGGATAATACAGATGTGACCGTAATCCCGGACCGGTTCTTCAGGAAAAATTCCCCACTCATCCAACCCACAAACAAAAAACTGTATAGACCGGGTCATCATGAGATAAACCTCATAGGATGTGTGAAGGCCAAACTGGTCACAGAAAAAGTAAGCTCGCAACAATACCTTTATGTTATAGAGAGTCTGCAATAACCTTTACTGGGAGGACCAGCAATCAAAGCCCTCAACCTGCTGAAAACAGTTAATAGAGTGACAAGCGAAGGGCACCAGTATAAGAAAGAGTTCCCAGAACTGTTCACATGCCTAGGGAAACTGGAACATGTGTACCAGATACGTTTGGGTGCAGGAGCTCAGCCCTTTTCCATTGCTACCCCTAGAAGATTGCCGTTACCTATGAAACAGAAGGTTCAGGAAGAACTGAAACGTCTAGAGAACGAGGACATAATCCGTCCAGTCAAATCACCAACTGATTGGTGTGCCCCAATAGTCGCCGTCCAAAAAGCTAACGGTAAAGTTAGGTTATGCGTCGACTTTACCAAGCTAAACGAGAGTGTGAAACGGGAAAAATTTCCTTTACCCACCACAGACCAATTACTGGCCGAGCTCGATGGAGCCACAGTGTTTAGCAAGCTCGACTGCAACAACGGTTTCTACCAAATCGTCCTACACGAAAAATCGCAGGTCCTTACCACATTTATAACACCTTATGGGAGGTACTGTTTCAAACGACTTCCATTGGGATAAGTTCTCGGCCAGAAATCTTTCATAGGGAGATGACACACATTTTGTCCGGAATACCAGGAGTCATCTGTGATATAGATGACGTCCTAATAAATGAAAAAAAACAGCAGGAGCACGACCAGCGACTAAAAGCAGTACTGCAGAAAATGAAGGCTGCAGGAGCTACACTCAACGATAAATGTGTATTTTCTGTCAGAAACATAAAGTTTCTGGGTCACATTATATCAAAAGAGGGAATACAAATAGATCCCGAAAAAGTAGCAGCAATTATGGACTTGCCCAGACCTGAGAATGTGTCCGAATTACGACGCTTACTGGGCATGGCAAACCAGGTCGGAAAATTTGCTAGGAATCTAGCCGAAACTACCAAACCACTCCGAGAGCTTCTTAGGAAAGAGTCAAAATGGATCTGGGATGAGCCTCAGAAAGCAGCATTCCAGACCCTGAAGATTCAACTGAGTTCTGCACCAGTACTGACTCATTACAATTCAAACAAGCCGACAAGGGTATCAGCAGATTCATCTAGCTATGGCCTAGGCGGTGTACTACTGCAGAAGCAAGAAAATGACTGGAGACCGGTATTTTATGCTTCACGATCTCTGACAGAAACAGAGCAGAGATATGCACAGGTTGAGAAGGAGGCACTAGCAGTCACTTGGTGTTGTGAAAAATTTGCGGACTACTTGGTCGGAATGCCAAAATTCACAGTCGAAACAGACCACAAACCACTGTTGGCACTGTTGAAGTCGAAGCGACTCGACGAATTGACTCCAAGAATTCAACGTTTCCGCATTAGGTTAATGAGATTCTCCTATGAGATCATATACACAGCGGGAAAAGACCTCACAACAGCAGACGCTTTGTCCCGAGCACCTGGGAGTAGTCCCGTTATACAGGATATCCAGCAGGAGACAGAGACCGACTCATTTATCCGCTCAGTCATAGGAAATATCTTGGCGAGCGATAAACGATTGGAGGATATCCGACTAAAACAAAATGCTGACCAGGCTGCAGTCAGGTAATCAAATATTATGAGATGGACCACTGGCCCGAAAGAGCAAGGCGGGACCCTGAACTAAAACAGTACTGGTTTGTCAACCAGGACCTAACAGTTTACCAGGGACTTCTAATGTACCAGAGCCGACTTGTCATTCCTAATGTACTTCAAAAAGACATAATAGAGCGTCTACATGAGGGACACCAAGGTATTGTCAAATGCCGAGCACTAGCTCGCGAAAGTGTGTGGTGGCTTGGCCTCTCTAAACAAATTGCAGACAAAGTTGGGAAATGTGGTATCTGTGAAAAAGAACGAAAATATCCACCAGAACCACTACAACTCACCAAATTACCTGCATATCCATGGTAGAAAATAGGAATGGATCTGTTCGAATTCATGGGACACCGATATCTTCTGATTGTCGATTATTTTTCCAGGTGGATTGAAATAGCCCATTTACGGACAACCACCTCAGCCAGCGTAATAGAGCATTGCAAATCAATATTCGCTAGGCATGGGATCCCAGAGACAATCATATCTGACAACGGTCCCCAATTCAGTTCTAGTGAATTCAGGAACTTTTCAAATGTTTTGACTTCCTGCACCTCACAAGTAGCCCCCATCTTCCGCAAGGAAATGGAGAAGCTGAACGTGCAGTCCAGACAATAAAAAACTTATTGAAGAAAGCAAGTGACCCATACATAGCACTGCTAAATTATCGCAGCACTCCTCTGCAACACGGCACGAGTCCTGCAGAGCTGTTAATGAATAGAAAACTAAGAACACGGATCCCTACCATTCCTCAAAGAAATTCATTTGATCAGTAAAACATCGAGGAACATAGAAGGGCAGACACCCGGCTCAAAGCCAGACAAAAGCAAAACTATGACAAACGTCATCAGGCTAAAGATCGTCCTGCCTTTGAAAAAGGACAACCAGTCTGGGTCAAGATACCTAAGACCAGTACAGCTGTAGTAAGTAAAACTCTGTCACCAAGGTCAGTCCTAGTTAAGACAGATTCAGGACTAGACCGACGCAACAAAAGTAATCTGCGCCTAAGGAACGGAGAAACCAGCTTCTCTCAGGTGGCTACCCCACAGGAAGCAAACACCTTACCATGTTCCCCTCGATATGGATATATGTATAGCTGTGATGATGACTCAACAGATCTTCCCAGTAACCAAAGAAACATCCCACTAGAGAGTTCCTGACCAAGGGAAATATACAAGAAGCGGTCGACAAGTTCGACCACCTAAAAGACTGTCCTTGTAAAGAACTTTACAACCGAAAGAGGGATGTAGTGTTACTGCACCGGGGATTCACCGGTGAGGGGACGAGTTACGGCCCCTGGCGATGACTCAATTAGAATGTAATTTGACCGCCAATAAACCATGTTACTTATCCTATACTTCTCTCCGTCTTACTACTTACTTAACCCAGCCGATAACATTACAGATTTAGCGGCCATTGATAAAATTTCCGCCACCGCGCTTGAGTTCGCCACTGGAGGAATTTTCCCTGTATATCCAATAATCTTTTCCGACAAGGGTACAAGCTGTTCGACCGTACCTGTCTCCATCATAGGTACGAGTATCGCTTGTATATTAGATGGTAATCGGGATAGAGATAATTGTCGCAATAAGTCGCTATCGGCTGCCCCCCCCCCCCCCCCCATCAGCAAGTTCTCGCATACGCCACATGGGTCGCATGAGCTGACTGGGCACCCGATCCTCGAGTAGCTCATTATTTACGAATGTTTGAAAGCGGCGTTCAGCCGACTGAGATGAGATGTGCAACGAAGGACTTCCCTCTTCACGCTTCCATAAGAGGGTCCTGGCTGTGGATCCGTAATAAGATCTTTCGCGGTAGCCATTAAAGAAACCGGGAAAGCGCTTAATAATAGGGTTAGCTGCTTTGACTCTGAAGTACGCCTCAATCTGCGCGAACCACACACGGACGTCACCGGCGAAAGCTAGAATAGAACTACTGCTCATTGTTGTTCGGAATAAATATGAATCCAAATAAGCAATTGACAAAGGTGAAAAGTTTGTAAAACGAATAAATAGGATGAGTAAACGAAAGAGACGAATACTAAAAGAGACAGATTCTCCTTAATGGGAGAAAAGGGATAAGGAACAAAAATCTGGGAAATATTTGTAAAATATTGTTTTTTTCTTTCCTTTAGGAAACACACTTAAACAAAATTCAAATCATCATTTGGAGAGGCAAGGAAATTCAAAAAGAAACTGAAGCAGCGTGTAAAACTACTTGTAAGACTAATGGCGAAAACAGCAAAATGAAATATTCATCCGAAAAGTTATTCAATTAACATATTATGCAGCAAAGTCATAAACAAAATTTATATTTTTTGTTTTAGGAAAGTACGAAAACTGATTCAGGCAGAAAAATATTTATTCTGGCATCGTTGCATTTGGATGCCAGAAACTTTCAAAGCAGCCATATTTGTTTCGCTGGGTCGCAGGAATCGGTTACATCACGTGGCGGCCATATTAAAATCGGCGACATTTATTTTTTTGTTTTAATATTTGAAAATAATTTTGAATTTAACCCTGGATGTAAAGCATTGTAGATTCTATTAATAACCAGTCGATGTTTTTTTTTTCTAAAATATCCGATAAAAAGGAAAAGCTATACAACGAATATCATGTTAGTAAAAATAACCCTCCCCCCCCCCCCACAAAAAGAAAACAAAAAGAAAACACAGGCCGGTATTTTCTTGGTAAATCAGTAATAATATTTTGAAGAAAAATATTTAGTTGGCTGTTGTGAACCCCACTCCCTGTGCAGATGATCGTCAACCGCACAGGTGTGGTATCCTAGTCGCGGTGCCAGATTGTAAACTCCACTCGTGTCGATCGTCGTAGAAAAAAAATAGATTGAAATTCCTCTAGGCCGGGATGGCGACGATGATGATGATGATGACGTCGCCGATCTTGTCGTCTCGTCCAGCTACACACACACACTCCCACGTTGAAACTGTTTATATCAGCGAGCGATCACTGGGCGAACAGCGGCCGGTTGGCTCTGTGAGGGCGAAAGATCATTCAAAGCAGAACAAACAGAAAAGAACAATGTTCAACAACTCTGTCGGTTTTTTTTTGTATAGAAGAGTAATTATTAATAAAATAAAAGAATTGTTTTTACATTGGATTAATGTCTACCGTACTCGTAAATGTCTTTAGCAAAGGTTATGTTGTAAAAAAAAAAAAAATATTAAAAAAAAATCAAAAAAAAAAAAGTTCAGTCAAATAGAAACAACATTAAGCCCGAGGAGATTTTCTCTTTGTTTGCAAAGGGAAGGTCTCAAGGATATAATATAAATTGTTTCTAAGATCTTGAGATGATAAGGGGAGTGCGACTTACTAAGAATGGAGAATAAGTCGACACTGAATTTAGAGGCACAGGTGCGATTATTTATGAGATGTTGACCTATCGACGAGCCATAAGTATTATTCAAATCATCAGTTGGTAAATAATTTCCATTGCGAATTTTTGTGGGCACGTGTTGTTTGACCCGGATGTCCAATCTCTGTGACGTCATCCCGACGTAGTGCATACTGCAACTACATTTAAATAAATAAATAATGGAATTATTATGATGTGGGGGAAGGACATCTTTTCGAATAGAAGTTAAGATTGGACGAGAGGAAAAAACAACACGCGTATTCGCAGCAAAATAACATTGTTGTACAGACAAAGAGATTTGTTTGGCGAATCTATCACTAATATTACCAAGCCAAGGTAGGCGAAGGTAAATAGGGCATCTGTCTACAGAAGCTGGTTTGCTTTTGTAAAAATGTAATATTTTTGTTTTAATCGTAGATTGTACAATGTCTAAAGGGTAGCCATTGTTACAGAGGGTCTTAGTAATAAATTTAATTTCTTCATCCAGCTCGGTCTTCGAACAAATCTTTAAGGCCCTATGGGTAAGGGTCTTAATAAGATTAAATTTTTGTTTTGTGGGACAAAATGAGTCCCAACGAGTATAAAGACCAGTGAAGGTAGGTTTCCGATATACTGATGTTAAGAAACCACAGGAAGCTTTATTAACTAATACATCAAGGAATGGCAGTGAAGAATTAGTTTCCTTATCAATAGTGAATTTAAGAGCTGGATGAATATTGTTAAGGGACGTAAAAAAAACGTCCGCTTCCGTTTCATTGTTGAACAGACAAAAGGTGTCGTCAACATAACAAAAGTAGATATCTGGTCTATTTGAACCAGATAGGAGACCTTCTTCATGGAAACCAACAAAAATATTGGCCAATGCTGGTCCTAAGGGAGAGCCCATAGATACACCATCAATTTGTCTGTACATAATGTCGTCAAAACTGAATTCAACCGACATCGTAGCAAATTTCATCAGCTCCACGAAAACATTTTCAGGAATAGGAGGAATGGGCAGTTGACCACGATATAAGGCATCAGCACATATATTAATCGTTTCAAGAAGGGGAACACAGGTAAACAGGCTAGATATGTCAAAAGAACACATAAATTTATCAGTATCTGAATAATTTTGCATAAAGTTGGAAAATGAAAAAGAATCTTTAATGCAAAATGAACTATAGTGTTTCAACACTGGTTCCAAAATAGTGGCAAGCCATTTGGCTACCTTGTGTTGGGAAGACCCTATCATCGATAATATTGGTCTTAATGGTACCCCAGTTTTGTGGGTTTTTGGTAAACCATACAAACGGGGTCGAATAGAACCCGTGGGTCTAATTATTTTAGAAATATTAGTGGGAAGAGCTCCACTCTTTACCCACTTAACTAAACGTTTTTGGAATTTAGTCTCGATAGATACAGTGAAGTCATGTGTATCTACCGGACCTAACTGAATAAATTTAGAGGTGTCCTCAAGAATAGTCGCCATTTTATTGACATAATCAGAATGATTAAGTATAACGACCCCTGAACCTTTATCAGGTTTTGTGATGACCAAAGATTTATTATTGCGAAGTGCTTTGATGGTACGGAAATGTTCACTTCGCCATTTTGATTCACAAAACGAAATAGGTGTACCCGCATACGAATGTGCGAAGTCATTCAATTTTGCCTTAAGTAATAAAGTTTGTCCCCCTTTTATTTCATTTAGAATTAAGAGGGCAAAATTACATCCTGGACAGAAAATTGAAAATGCTTTCATTTCCAATTTTTTGTCAAAGCTTTCTTGCGACATTGCACGACTCACTAAAAAATACCACGAGTCATGGAAGGAATCTAAATTCAGTGTCGACTTATTCTCCATTCTTAGTAAGCCGCACTCCCCTTATCATCTCAAGATCTTAGAAACAATTTATATTAAGTCCTTGAGACCTTCTCTTTGCAAACAAGGAGAAAATCTCCTCGGGCTTAATGTTGTTTCTATTTGACTGAACTTTTTTTTTTTTTTTTGATTTTTTTTTTGATTTTTTTTTTTTTTTTTTTTTACCCCTTTCCCTCGCTATCATTCTCATAGCATCTTTTTATATTTTTTATACATTACCTCGATATTTGGCTCTGTTGAGCGAGGTACGAAACCGGTCAGCTGCCCTTTCATCTTTTTAATTTCTTAAATTCATTATGAATAATAAATATTGTCTCTTCAATGCTATTTTAAAGTTTTGTACGACAAAGAAAATATTTATATATATATATATATATTGTATGGATGACTGTATATTTATTGGGTTTGCGTGCAGAATTCAAATTCATTTAACTTGCCATAAGAATAAACGAATATTCACAAATTCCCAAGGCCGCTTGCAGCATTTTATTAAGACAGCATTACAAATATATTTTAATTATGCTACCTATTAATATGATATGCAAGTACTTATGAGAATGAAATAGGTTAATGAGTATTTAAAACAAATATAATTGGTTATATGAAAGCTGGCAAAGATAGAGAAAAGTAGATGTTTTTCTTTTTATTAACGACTTACGCAGACGATGCTGAACAGGGCATTAGTGAAAATGGCTCCAATTTAACAATGTACCGAACCAGAATAAGTATTTTTCTAATGAACTTAAGCGAAATAATTTTTATTGCAAAAGAACATGAGAAAAGTATTTTGATATTTATTAAACACTAGCTGGTGTTGTCCGGGAGTTTTTACTTTCATTTTTGTTTCGCTTTTTAAATTTTTTTTGTTAAGTATGCCGTTCTTTTAAACCATTTTTATCTAAATATGATTTTTAAAGTTAAGTTTAATTATTAAATCATCGTTTTGTGTTGAAATTATAAATTAAACAAATTGTTATATGCGTCCCAGAGTTGCACAAGAAAGTTGAAATACCGAATAAACCTATTACATTTTGGGGGATAGCAGTAGCCATAGTGGTAGGCAGTGAGCCACGAAGACGAGGAAGAAAAGATAAGAAACAATGAGGTAAAACTTATACGCGTGCGTGCTGCACGGAACTTTATTGAGAACTAAACACATAACGCTTGAATACAATTTGGCGCCTAATTTCGGCACTATTTACATGTCACGTGTTAGCAGAGCGTAGTTATTCCATCACGTGATATTAAGTCACTGACCTCGTCACTACTCGACCAGGCGGGATTACTTTCAGTTGATAAAGTTCAACAGGTCTCAACCTTGAAGTAGATACCGATAAACGACAAAAGCAGAAATGTATACATACTCGTCAATGAAATAGGGGGAAATCACTACACTTTACTTCATATATAAAATAAGAGACGGATGTACAGCTGAAAAGCAGAATGGCGATTTTTCATCGTATCACGTGACGAATTAGACGAAACTAATTTTAAAATAGAAATCATATTAACATTAGTAGTAGTATGTTTTTTTCAATAGTAATAGTAGTAGTAGTGGTAGTAGGAAGAGGAGTAGTATTATCTTTATTCTTCCTATTTTTAACATATACCATATACTTCTTCATTCTTCATTTTAAATGATTCAATTAACAATTTTTGTATTATGAAAAAAGGAAAAAAATAATAGTAAATGGTGCACGCCTCCACTCAGAAACAAAACCGTAATCTTCACTCTTCAGTCGCGCGTACTATGGTGAAGTGGTACGCAGATTAGTGCAAGTAAACCTTCATATAAACATATGCATAGATACGTTGCCAGGATGACAGTGGGACTTTTTTTTAACTGCTGCTAAAGGGAAAAAGTAGTTCTGTATACAAAGTCAACGGTGTAGAAAACGAAGCAATGTTGGGATCGTTTTGTATGCTTATTCTATGAATGTCGGGTGGCGAAACGTAGGTGGCTTGATTTGCATTGTATACAATCGAAAAACGTATTTGTTGCAGTTTTGTGGATTTGATAGTCTTGTAGAGTGGTAGTGTTTGTTGGAAGTGTCGAGACAGGAGATAGCTATTTTGCTGAGTCGGTCGTGTCTGTAGTATCTGACTTGAATTAGAAAAGGGTCACCAGAGTTAGAAGGAAAACACTAACGTCTTTTCTTCAATGATATATGTCTTTTATTTAACTAGAACAAAAATACAGGAACGTAAACATGTACGTTGAGTTGCTAGGTCGGCAGGCATCATAGTAGAAATTTAATATAATTCCAGTTGGTATTGAGTTTATTCTCGCTTCTCATCACCATGATGATGACGAGAGGCGAGAGTTAATACCACATTTATCTACGTTGACGTCTCAACTCAAACTGTCGTATTTGGTGCGCATCCAGCTTTGGCCGGAAATCAGCAGGTTAGGAGTGCGCATATCAGATATACGCTAACCGCCTGTGTATCAATGTGCGAGTTTGGATGCGCCTGTCTTTTGTCAACACAATCACAACTTACTATTACGAAAGGGATTGCGTGTACATATAAGAGAAAATAGATATTTCGTTATGTAACTGCTACAGTGCCCCTGCTTAGGCTTTTAACTTATAAAAACAAGAGATTCGTTATTAGTTGTAGCAGAGCAATTGAAGCAAAAGAGTAAATAACTGTTGAGTGTGATTAAAAATGTATTTGCAACGTGCAAAATGTTTTTTTGCTGACAAGAGAAAAATGTTCCTTTGCTATAAAGAGAAAAATGTTCCTTTGCTGAAAAGTGAAAACCGTTTGAGTAGGCTTGACTGACCAGGGTCCATGTGGATGTGGTCAAATCGTCAGAAGTATTGAAGATTCTAATTGGGGCTCGTATGTGTCTGTAAACTGGCAGGATAAATAGAATCAATAGGTCAGAAGATTATAATTGAAAAAAGTTTCACGGTGCGGGAAATTCCAAAGTGAGCCAATTCGTGCATGGAAGAATACACAGTATTACGATGAACTTCAGGAATGCAGGGGTGAGATACATTCAAAGAAGTCTAGCATCCGCTGTTTATCTGCTGTAAGGATGAGAATGTAGTTATCTGCAGTAAATTCTGGAGCTGATAGATTGAAAATATTTATTGATGGCTAGTCTAACGCCATTTAACAAGACGTGCATCTGCGAGTAATAAGTGCATGTGTTAATGCACTTTGCGAGTAATAACTGGATGTGTTAATGTACTGTCACGCATTATGAGAAGTTCATGGGTGAATATGCACTGTTGTGAATAAGATGTTCATGTGTTAATGCACTGTTGCAAGTAATAAGCGCATGTGTTAATGCACGTTGCGAGTAATAACTGCATGTGTTAATGTACTGCCACACATTTTGAGAAGTTCATGGGTGAATATGCACTGTTGTGAATCATTTCTTGCCTCTATAAATTTCTGTCTATTCGCAGTTGATAATCGAATTTTCGGAATGCCTTCTTCCTCGCAGCAATGGCAGCTGCACATTCTGAGATGAACCATTGAGGAGAGTGGGATTTGCTAAAGAATTTTCCCATGGGGACATAGACTCCAATGCCTGCTTTGACCCATTCGGTTAGCTCATATACCCACTGATTAGCAGGGAGTGAGAAGTTTTCACCCCATGGGGTGCTGCTAATGTGAACCATGAGGGATTCAAAATTAGCCTGTTCATAGTTTCTCGTCGTTTTGAGCAACGGCTCATCAGCTTTTGGACAAGTTTTTAAGGTTATAAGTATCATTATCACAACGTGATCAGAGTTTCTGAGCGGGCTATGAGCATTCGCCACACAAGCCTTGGGTAGTGAGGTCAAGAACAGGTCTAGAAGTGAGGCTTGCTGGTCCGCACAATCAGGAAGGTGGGTCGGAAAAGTGACAGCCTGTGAGAGGTCGTGAGCTGAGGAGAAATTAAACGTAGAGTTTCCAGCTGCATCAGTAACGCTGGAGAATCCCAACCAGTCACAGTGGTGTGCATTAAAATCCCCAAATACATGTATTTGGGCATTCGAGTCGAGTGAGAGTGCTCTATCTAAACTTTCAGAGACAGAGTCAAGCAGGGTACAGTCCTGGGTCGAAGGAAAACGGTATAAGAAATATAACTAACTGTTATGTAAGGTCAATCTAAAGCACATGTAGGCTGGGTCATCTGATTCTAGCCTATGTTCTCTAGTCAAGGGGAGGGTGTACCGAACATAAACCCCTAGCCCGTGCATATGTTTGTCAGAGTCCTTAAGATAGAGTGGAAGGTAATCAGTCATGTCAAAGTGGGAAGAGGAGATTCGGGGAGTTTGTCAGGAGAAAGGTTTCTACATCGTTAATGTTGGTTCTAAGTCCTCGGATATTTGTGAATACGAGCCTCAAGGGCGGAGGTAAAGATATTTTTTGTTGGGTGTCTGGTTTAGGTTTGTTTTTTTTATTTTGTAAATTCATGTTTGTTTTGATATAGAATGGGGAGGGCAAAGTGGGTGCTTGATTGGTGCCAACAAGCTCACAACCAGTCCATTAGTCGTGACTTGGTCCATGGGGGTTGTGGCCTCGGGAAAGCCCACCGGGGATAACTGTAGGGTCAATTTCCATGTGCAACATGACACGTACAGTTACCCACGATATTATGCAACTTTTGATGGAGCAGTCGTTCTTAGCACTATCTAAGAGTTAGGGATCCTAACTACCAGTCGGAAACAGCAGCCAGACAAGCTGTCAAACCTGTACCCTCAACCTGTCAGAACAAAAGCGACCCAGACTAGTCATGTAGGACTTAGTGACGAAAAAACTTCCCCCAAGATGCCCAGATAGAGAGAAAGAGAGACAGCGTTCATTGCCCTAGTCAGGAAACAAGGCCAAGCACTAAGTGTCTTTAGAAGCGTACCAGTGCTTGTACCTCTACGCCTGACTAATAGACAGAGAAGGAATGCGAAGACAGGGCGATAGGCAGAGCCTATCTACTCCTTAAGCAATTATAGGTTTGTAAACCGGATACTTTGTTCGAGATGCCAGCTCTAGGAAGGTTTTCGATCAAGACTAAGGAGGCATCCCTCCCTAACGGTTTGCTGCCAAGACGTAAGTGGTTAGTAGCAAAGTTTTATCATCAGAGTTTTCCTTCTCTTAGATGAATGACCTGACAGGGTCTACGGGTCCAACACCCCAAGAGAGGATAGCCTGCGCCCGTGTACTAGTCAGATATTTCCGAGCCCCTGCAAGTAAATAATTTTTTTTTTAATTTTCATTCACATATGCATATATATATATACTGTACACTTAACAGAGGGAACAGAATTTGAAGATATGTTTCCCTCTCACAAGTTAGTACAGATAAGAGATAGAAATAGACAGCCAGTAGGGTAACAACTGAGAAAAACTAGTTAGCTATTTATACAATGAAGGCTACGGAGAAAATAGGGGGAAATTGAAACTCAAAATTAAATTAAAAAACACAAGGTAAATACAAATAAATTTGGTAACATGATTAGAATTAGTAAAAAATGCCAAATATATTTAAGATAGTTAAAAGAACAAAAACTCAGCTGAAAGTCTTTTTCATTTCAACAGCCATGTGTCTGGCATTAATTGAAGGCCAGCTATATTTATATAATATATTTTGTTAGATGCTAGGTAAGTTATATATATATATATATATATATATATATATATATATATATATATATTAAAGGAAACAAACCAAACACACATTAGGGCTGTCAGCATTAAAAGTTATTTCGACCTAGATAAGTCTCATCAGACGCGTAAGCAGCCACATTTTGCAATGTGTGTTTGGTTTATTTCCTTTAAAATTTATTCCTGCTCTGTAAATATATACATTGAGCTCTTTTACACGGATTCTCATCGAAACCATTCAGCTCTACACTCACACACACACTATATATATATATATATATATATATATATATATATATATATATATATATATATATATATATATTCTGTGAGATGGTAGAAAATTTATATATATATATATATATATATATGTATATATATAATTATTTTTATTCATACAGACATGTACAAAAAGCCGCTACAGTGGCGTGGCGATGTTATGGATCATTAGTTATTAGAAACTATGATCTTATTAAGCAGAAAAATCTTATCTTTCACTTAGATGTTCATATGGAATTTTTTAATATGAACTTCTAAATGTAAGATCACTGTGTTACACATAAGAAGTGCATGGGTGAATACAGGGCCGGTGGGACAGTTATAAAAATGGTGGTGTTTTCCTAGCACTATCTAGGAGACCACCCCACTTTTATAACTGTTCCACCGGCCCTGTATTCACCCATGGCGGCCTATATGATGAACATATAATACGTTTTTTATATACTTATGTAATTTAATTTATTTAAGTACATAAATGTTACAAACTAAATGTCCATATATTGTGTATTATACAAGTATGTACTTTCACATAGGGTAAAAAAGTATTATATTTATATATAGTATAAAATATTTAATTGATTCTTTTATGTATGTAACATTTTTTTGGTCTGTTGACTCCCCCATATTTTTTCACCCTGCACGGCCATTCCATATTTTCCCGCCTTTTTTTGAAGTGTCATAGTTCCCTACCATTCTAAGACGACATTTCAAACTTTTAGAGATACGCATAAAATTCAAACATTTTTTGCATGCGAATTTTCTCTAAATATTAGCATTACATTGCAAATAAATTTGATATTAAATAATTTGCATATTTTATAAAAAAATTAATTTATTAGCTGTAAATTCACCAGATTCCCCATTTGTTACGTTCGTTAAGACGTTACATAACATTTTATTTTTCTCTATGTTTCATCTTCTGTGATACTGGGGAAATCGCTGTGTATATAGAAAGATTAAAAATGCATTTTTCATCGTTAGTTACACGAGAATTGTAAAAGTTAGTTTTAGTACTGCTGTTAGTACAGCTTTAAACAGCAAGTTTCCTGGGAAATATTTTCTTCACTGTAATTTCTATGCTTTGAAATTAATGAGAAATTTATTTCTCAATTGCTACTATATTTTTCCACACTTCTAGTAGGGCTAAGTTTTAAGAAAATATATATTTCCTCCTTTTTTCCCAACCGGCTCATTTGCAGTTGGGTATTTAAATTATTTTGGAGCTAACCACGTGAGATCCACCTCTACTAAGCTATAGTATTTAAGTTAATTTTTAGTTTTCTTTGACTCTGGTTCTGTCCTCAGTCATTGCAGGAGAATTTGTTTTTTGTCCTCAGTCTTCGAAGGAAAATGTTTCTGAGGTAATTTAGTTTGTCCCATTCCAGAGACCCGTTTGGAAGCTGGATTTTCCCCCACATTAAAACCGACATTATGTCTAGCTCTACCCTCGTGCAGAGGCAAGTAAGTAGGGATTCTTAATTTAGTTTGTCCCATTCCAGAGACCCGTTTGGAAGCTGGATTTTCCCCCACATTAAAACCGACATTATGTCTAGCTCTACCCTCGTGCGGAGGCAAGTAAGTAAGGAATCTTAATTTAGTTTGTCCCATTCCAGAGACCCGTTTGCAAGCTGGATTTTCCCCCACATTAAAACCGACATTATGTCTAGCTCTATCCTCGTGCGGAGGCAAGTAAGTAGGGATTCTTAATTTAGTTTGTCCCATTCCAGAGACCCGTTTGGAAGCTGGATTTTCCCCCACATTAAAACCGACATTATGTCTAGCTCTACCCTCGTGCGGAGGCAAGTAAGTAGGGATTCTTAATTTAGTTTGTCCCATTCCAGAGACCCGTTTGGAAGCTGGATTTTCCCCCACATTAAAACCGACATTATGTCTAGCTCTACCCTCGTGCGGAGGCAAGTAAGTAGGGATTCTTAATTTAGTTTGTCCCATTCCAGAGACCCGTTTGGAAGCTGGATTTTCCCCCACATTAAAACCGACATTATGTCTAGCTCTACCCTCGTGCGGAGGCAAGTAAGTAGGGATTCTTAATTTAGTTTGTCCCATTCCAGAGACCCGTTTGGAAGCTGGATTTTCCCCCACATTAAAACCGACATTATGTCTAGCTCTACCCTCGTGCGGAGGCAAGTAAGTAGGGATTCTTAATTTAGTTTGTCCCATTCCAGAGACCCGTTTGCAAGCTGGATTTTCCCCCACATTAAAACCGACATTATGTCTAGCTCTATCCTCGTGCGGAGGCAAGTAAGTAGGGATTCTTAATTTAGTTTGTCCCATTCCAGAGACCCGTTTGGAAGCTGGATTTTCCCCCACATTAAAACCGACATTATGTCTAGCTCTACCCTCGTGCGGAGGCAAGTAAGTAGGGATTCTTAATTTAGTTTGTCCCATTCCAGAGACCCGTTTGGAAGCTGGATTTTCCCCCACATTAAAACCGACATTATGTCTAGCTCTACCCTCGTGCGGAGGCAAGTAAGTAGGGATTCTTAATTTAGTTTGTCCCATTCCAGAGACCCGTTTGGAAGCTGGATTTTCCCCCACATTAAAACCGACATTATGTCTAGCTCTACCCTCGTGCGGAGGCAAGTAAGTAGGGATTCTTAATTTAGTTTGTCCCATTCCAGAGACCCGTTTGCAAGCTGGATTTTCCCCCACATTAAAACCGACATTATGTCTAGCTCTATCCTCGTGCGGAGGCAAGTAAGTAGGGATTCTTAATTTAGTTTGTCCCATTCCAGAGACCCGTTTGGAAGCTGGATTTTCCCCCACATTAAAACCGACATTATGTCTAGCTCTACCCTCGTGCGGAGGCAAGTAAGTAGGGATTCTTAATTTAGTTTGTCCCATTCCAGAGACCCGTTTGGAAGCTGGATTTTCCCCCACATTAAAACCGACATTATGTCTAGCTCTACCCTCGTGCGGAGGCAAGTAAGTAGGGATTCTTAATTTAGTTTGTCCCATTCCAGAGACCCGTTTGCAAGCTGGATTTTCCCCCACATTAAAACCGACATTATGTCTAGCTCTACCCTCGTGCGGAGGCAAGTAAGTAGGGATTCTTAATTTAGTTTGTCCCATTCCAGAGACCCGTTTGGAAGCTGGATTTTCCCCCACATTAAAACCGACATTATGTCTAGCTCTACCCTCGTGCGGAGGCAAGTAAGTAGGGATTCTTAATTTAGTTTGTCCCATTCCAGAGACCCGTTTGGAAGCTGGATTTTCCCCCACATTAAAACCGACATTATGTCTAGCTCTACCCTCGTGCGGAGGCAAGTAAGTAGGGATTCTTAATTTAGTTTGTCCCATTCCAGAGACCCGTTTGGAAGCTGGATTTTCCCCCACATTAAAACCGACATTATGTCTAGCTCTACCCTCGTGCGGAGGCAAGTAAGTAGGGATTCTTAATTTAGTTTGTCCCATTCCAGAGACCCGTTTGCAAGCTGGATTTTCCCCCACATTAAAACCGACATTATGTCTAGCTCTATCCTCGTGCGGAGGCAAGTAAGTAGGGATTCTTAATTTAGTTTGTCCCATTCCAGAGACCCGTTTGGAAGCTGGATTTTCCCCCACATTAAAACCGACATTATGTCTAGCTCTACCCTCGTGCGGAGGCAAGTAAGTAGGGATTCTTAATTTAGTTTGTCCCATTCCAGAGACCCGTTTGGAAGCTGGATTTTCCCCCACATTAAAACCGACATTATGTCTAGCTCTACCCTCGTGCAGAGGCAAGTAAGTAGGGATTCTTAATTTAGTTTGTCCCATTCCAGAGACCCGTTTGGAAGCTGGATTTTCCCCCACATTAAAACCGACATTATGTCTAGCTCTACCCTCGTGCGGAGGCAAGTAAGTAGAGATTCTTTATTTAGTTTGTCCCATTCCAGAGACCCGTTTGGAAGCTGGATTTTCCCCTACATTAAAACCGACATTATGTCTAGCTCTACCCTCGTGCGGAGGCAAGTAAGTAGGGATTCTTAATTTAGTTTGTCCCATTCCAGAGACCCGTTTGGAAGCTGGATTTTCCCCCACATTAAAACCGACATTATGTCTAGCTCTACACTCGTGCGGAGCCAAGTAAGTAGGGATTCTTAATTTAGTTTGTCCCATTCCAGAGACCCGTTTGGAAGCTGGATTTTCCCCCACATTAAAACCGACATTATGTCTAGCTCTACCCTCGTGCGGAGGCAAGTAAGTAGGGATTCTTAATTTAGTTTGTCCCATTCCAGAGACCCGTTTGGAAGCTGGATTTTCCCCCACATTAAAACCGACATTATGTCTAGCTCTACCCTCGTGCGGAGGCAAGTAAGTAGGGATTCTTAATTTAGTTTGTCCCATTCCAGAGACCCTTTTGGAAGCTGGATTTTCCCCCACATTAAAACCGACATTATGTCTAGCTCTACCCTCGTGCGGAGGCAAGTAAGTAGGGATTCTTAATTTAGTTTGTCCAATTCCAGAGACCCGTTTAGAAGCTGGATTTTCCCCCACATTAAAACCGACATTATGTCTAGCTCTACCCTCGTGCGGAGGCAAGTAAGTAGGGATTCTTAATTTAGTTTGTCCCATTCCAGAGACCCGTTTGGAAGCTGGATTTTCCCCCACATTAAAACCGACATTATGTCTAGCTCTACCCTCGTGCGGAGGCAAGTAAGTAGGGATTCTTAATTTAGTTTGCCACATTCTAGAGACCCGTTTGGAAGCTGGATTTTCCCCCACATTAAAACCGACATTATGTCTAGCTCTACCCTCCTGCGGAGGCAAGTAAGTAGGGATTCTTAATTTAGTTTGTCCCATTCCAGAGACCCTTTTGGAAGCTGGATTTTCCCCCACATTAAAACCGACATTATGTCTAGCTCTACCCTTGTGCGGAGGCAAGTAAGTAGGGATTCTTAATTTAGTTTGTCCCATTCCAGAGACCCGTTTGGAAGCTGAATTTTCCCCCACATTAAAACCGACATTATGTCTAGCTCTACCCTCGTGCGGAGGCAAGTAAGTAGGGATTCTTTATTTAGTTTGTCCCATTCCAGAGACCCGTTTGGAAGCTGGATTTTCCCCCACATTAAAACCGACATTATGTCTAGCTCTACCCTCGTGCGGAGGCATGTAAGTAGGGATTCTTAATTTAGTTTGTCCCATTCCAGAGACCCTTTTTGAAGCTGGATTTTCCCCACATTAAAACCAACATTATGTCTAGCTCTACCCTCCTGCAGAGGCAAGCAAGTAGGGATTCTTAATTTAGTTTGTCACATTCCAGAGACCCGTTTGGAAGCTGGATTTTCCCCCACATTAAAACCGACATTATGTCTAGCTCTACCCTCGTGCGGAGGCAAGTAAGTAGGGATTCTTAATTTAGTTTGTCCCATTCCAGAGACCCGTTTGGAAGCTGGATTTTCCCCCACATTAAAACCGACATTATGTCTAGCTCTACCCTCGTGCGGAGGCAAGTAAGTAGGGATTCTTAATTTAGTTTGTCCTATTCCAGAGACCCGTTTGGAAGCTGGATTTTCCCCCACATTAAAACCGACATTATGTCAAGCTCTACTCTCGTGCGGAGGCAAGTAAGTAGGGATTCTTAATTTAGTTTGTCCCATTCCAGAGACCCGTTTGGAATCTGGATTTTCCCCCACATTAAAACCGACATTATGTCTAGCTCTACCCTCGTGCGGAGGCAAGTAAGTAGGGATTCTTAATTTAGTTTGTCCCATTTCAAAGACCCGTTTAGAAACTGGATTTTCCGCCACATTAAAACCGACATTATGTCTAGCTCTATCCTCTTGCGAAGGCAAGTAAGTAGAGATTCTTAATTTAGTTTGTCCCATTCCAGAGACCCGTTTGGAAGCTGGATTTTCCCCCACATTAAAACCGATATTATGTCTAGCTATACCCTCGTGCGGAGGCAAGTAAGTAGGGATTCTTAATTTAGTTTGTCCCATTCCAGAGACCCGTTTGGATGCTGGATTTTCCCCCACATTAAAACCGACATTATGCATAGCTCTACCCTCGTGCGGATGCAAGTAAGTAGGGATTCTTAATTTAGTTTGTCCCATTCCAGAGACCCGTTTGGAATCTGGATGTTCCCCCACATTAAAACCGACATTATGTCTAGCTCTTCCCTCGTGCGGAGGCAAGTAAGTAGGGATTCTTAATTTAGTTTGTCCCATTTCAAAGACCCGTTTAGAAACTGGATTTTCCCCCACATTAAAACCGACATTATGTCTAGCTCTACCCTCGTGCGGAGGCAAGTAAGTAGGGATTCTTAATTTAGTTTGTCCCATTCCAGAGACCCGTTTTAAAGCTGGATTTTCCCCCACGTTAAAACCGACATTATGTCTAGCTCTACCCTCGTGCAGAGGCAAGTAAGTTGGGATTCTTAATTTAGTTTGTCCTATTCCAGAGACCCGTTTGGAAGCTGGATTTTCCCCCACATTAAAACCGACATTATGTCTAGCTCTACCCTCGTGCGGAGGCAAGTAAGTAGGGATTCTTAATTTAGTTTGTCCCACTCTCGAGACCCGTTTAGAAGCTGGATTTTCCCCCACATTAAAACCGACATTATGTCTAGCTCTACCCTCGTGCGGAGGCAAGTAAGTAGGGATTCTTAATTTAGTTTGTCCTATTCCAGAGACCCGTTTGGAAGCTGGATTTTCCCCCACATTAAAACCGACATTATGTCTAGCTCTACCCTCGTGCGGAGGCAAGTAAGTAGGGATTCTTTATTTAGTTTGTCCCATTCCAGAGACCCGTTTGGAAGCTGGATTTTCCCCCACATTAGGACGGACATTATGTCTAGCTCTACCCTCGAGCGGAGGCAAGTAAGTAGGGATTCTTAATTTAGTTTGTCCTATTCCAGAGATCCGTTTGTAAGCTGGATTTTCCCCCACATTAAAACCGACATTATGTCTAGCTCTACCCTCGTGCGGAGGCAAGTAAGTAGGGATTCTTAATTTAGTTTGTCCCACTCTCGAGACCCGTTTAGAAGCTGGATTTTCCCCCACATTAAAACCGACATTATGTCTAGCTCTACCCTCGTGCGGAGGCAAGTAAGTAGGGATTCTTAATTTAGTTTGTCCTATTCCAGAGACCCGTTTGGAAGCTGGATTTTCCCCCACATTAAAACCGACATTATGTCTAGCTCTACCCTCGTGCGGAGGCAAGTAAGTAGGGATTCTTTATTTAGTTTGTCCCATTCCAGAGACCCGTTTGGAAGCTGGATTTTCCCCCACATTAGGACGGACATTATGTCTAGCTCTACCCTCGTGCGGAGGCAAGTAAGTAGGGATTCTTAATTTAGTTTGTCCTATTCCAGAGATCCGTTTGTAAGCTGGATTTTCCCCCACATTAAAACCGACATTATGTCTAGCTCTACCCTCGTGCGGAGGCAAGTAAGTAGGGATTCTTAATTTAGTTTGTCCCATTCCAGAGACCCGTTTGGATGCTGGATTTTCCCCCACATTAAAACCGACATTAGGCATAGCTCTACCCTCGTGCGGATGCAAGTAAGTAGGGATTCTTAATTTAGTTTGTCCCATTCCAGAGACCCGTTTGGAATCTGGATGTTCCCCCACATTAAAACCGACATTATGTCTAGCTCTTCCCTCGTGCGGAGGCAAGTAAGTAGGGATTCTTAATTTAGTTTGTCCCATTTCAAAGACCCGTTTAGAAACTGGATTTTCCCCCACATTAAAACCGACATTATGTCTAGCTCTACCCTCGTGCGGAGGCAAGTAAGTAGGGATTCTTAATTTAGTTTGTCCCATTCCAGAGACCCGTTTTAAAGCTGGATTTTCCCCCACGTTAAAACCGACATTATGTCTAGCTCTACCCTCGTGCAGAGGCAAGTAAGTTGGGATTCTTAATTTAGTTTGTCCTATTCCAGAGACCCGTTTGGAAGCTGGATTTTCCCCCACATTAAAACCGACATTATGTCTAGCTCTACCCTCGTGCGGAGGCAAGTAAGTAGGGATTCTTAATTTAGTTTGTCCCACTCTCGAGACCCGTTTAGAAGCTGGATTTTCCCCCACATTAAAACCGACATTATGTCTAGCTCTACCCTCGTGCGGAGGCAAGTAAGTAGGGATTCTTAATTTAGTTTGTCCTATTCCAGAGACCCGTTTGGAAGCTGGATTTTCCCCCACATTAAAACCGACATTATGTCTAGCTCTACCCTCGTGCGGAGGCAAGTAAGTAGGGATTCTTTATTTAGTTTGTCCCATTCCAGAGACCCGTTTGGAAGCTGGATTTTCCCCCACATTAGGACGGACATTATGTCTAGCTCTACCCTCGAGCGGAGGCAAGTAAGTAGGGATTCTTAATTTAGTTTGTCCTATTCCAGAGATCCGTTTGTAAGCTGGATTTTCCCCCACATTAAAACCGACATTATGTCTAGCTCTACCCTCGTGCGGAGGCAAGTAAGTAGGGATTCTTAATTTAGTTTGTCCCACTCTCGAGACCCGTTTAGAAGCTGGATTTTCCCCCACATTAAAACCGACATTATGTCTAGCTCTACCCTCGTGCGGAGGCAAGTAAGTAGGGATTCTTAATTTAGTTTGTCCTATTCCAGAGACCCGTTTGGAAGCTGGATTTTCCCCCACATTAAAACCGACATTATGTCTAGCTCTACCCTCGTGCGGAGGCAAGTAAGTAGGGATTCTTTATTTAGTTTGTCCCATTCCAGAGACCCGTTTGGAAGCTGGATTTTCCCCCACATTAGGACGGACATTATGTCTAGCTCTACCCTCGTGCGGAGGCAAGTAAGTAGGGATTCTTAATTTAGTTTGTCCTATTCCAGAGATCCGTTTGTAAGCTGGATTTTCCCCCACATTAAAACCGACATTATGTCTAGCTCTACCCTCGTGCGGAGGCAAGTAAGTAGGGATTCTTAATTTAGTTTGTCCCATTCCAGAAACCCGTTTGGAAGCTGGTTTTTCCCCTACATTAAAACCGACATTATGTCTAGCTCTATCTTCGTGCGGAGGCAAGTAAGTACAGATTCTTAATTTAGTTTGTCCCATTCCAGAGACCCGTTTGGAAGCTGGATTTTCCCCCACATAAATACCGACATTATGTCTAGCTCTACCTTCGTGCGGAGGCAAGTAAGTAGGGATTCTTAATTTAGTTTGTCCCATTCCAGAGACCCGTTTGGAAGCTGGATTTTCCCCCACATTAAAACCGACATTATGTCTAGCTCTACCTTCGTGCGGAGGCAAGTAAGTAGGGATTCTTAATTTAGTTTGTCCCATTCCAGAGACCCGTTTGGAAGCTGGATTTTCGCCCACATTAAAACCGACATTATGTCTAGCTATACCCTCGTGCGGAGGCAAGTAAGTAGGGATTCTTAATTTAGTTTGTCCCATTCCAGAGACCCGTTTAGAAGCTGGATTTTCCCCTACATTAAAACCGACATTATGTCTAGCTCTACCCTCGTGCGGAGGCAAGTAAGTAGGGATTCTTAATTTAGTTTGTCCCATTCCAGAGACCCGTTTGGAAGCTGGATTTTCCCCCACATTAAAACCGACATTATGTCTAGCTCTACCTATTTGCAAAGGCAAGTAAGTAGGGATTCTAAATTTAGTTTGTCCTATTTCAGAGACCGGTTTGGAAGCTGGATTTTCCCCCACATTAAAACCGACATTATGTCTAGCTCTTCCCTCGTGCGGAGGCAAGTAAGTAGGGATTCTTAATTTAGTTTGTCCCATTTCAAAGACCCGTTTGGAAGCTGGATTTTCCCCCACATTAGGACGGACATTATGTCTAGCTCTACCCTCGTGCGGAGGCAAGTAAGTAGGGATTCTTAATTTAGTTTGTCCTATTCCAGAGATCCGTTTGTAAGCTGGATTTTCCCCCACATTAAAACCGACATTATGTCTAGCTCTACCCTCGTGCGGAGGCAAGTAAGTAGGGATTCTTAATTTAGTTTGTCCCATTCCAGAAACCCGTTTGGAAGCTGGTTTTTCCCCTACATTAAAACCGACATTATGTCTAGCTCTATCTTCGTGCGGAGGCAAGTAAGTACAGATTCTTAATTTAGTTTGTCCCATTCCAGAGACCCGTTTGGAAGCTGGATTTTCCCCCACATAAATACCGACATTATGTCTAGCTCTACCTTCGTGCGGAGGCAAGTAAGTAGGGATTCTTAATTTAGTTTGTCCCATTCCAGAGACCCGTTTGGAAGCTGGATTTTCCCCCACATTAAAACCGACATTATGTCTAGCTCTACCTTCGTGCGGAGGCAAGTAAGTAGGGATTCTTAATTTAGTTTGTCCCATTCCAGAGACCCGTTTGGAAGCTGGATTTTCGCCCACATTAAAACCGACATTATGTCTAGCTATACCCTCGTGCGGAGGCAAGTAAGTAGGGATTCTTAATTTAGTTTGTCCCATTCCAGAGACCCGTTTAGAAGCTGGATTTTCCCCTACATTAAAACCGACATTATGTCTAGCTCTACCCTCGTGCGGAGGCAAGTAAGTAGGGATTCTTAATTTAGTTTGTCCCATTCCAGAGACCCGTTTGGAAGCTGGATTTTCCCCCACATTAAAACCGACATTATGTCTAGCTCTACCTATTTGCAAAGGCAAGTAAGTAGGGATTCTAAATTTAGTTTGTCCTATTTCAGAGACCGGTTTGGAAGCTGGATTTTCCCCCACATTAAAACCGACATTATGTCTAGCTCTTCCCTCGTGCGGAGGCAAGTAAGTAGGGATTCTTAATTTAGTTTGTCCCATTTCAAAGACCCGTTTGGAAGCTGGATTTTCCCCCACATTAAAACCGACATTATGTCTAGCTCTACCCTCGTGCGGAGGCAAGTAAGTAGGGATTCTTAATTTAGTTTGTCCCATTCCAGAGACCCGTTTGGAAGCTGGATTTTCCCCCACATTAAAACCGACATTATGTCTAGCTCTACCCTCGTGCGGAGGCAAGTAAGTAGGGATTCTTAATTTAGTTTGTCCCATTCCAGAGACCCGTTTGGAAGCTGGATTTTCCCCCACATTAAAACCGACATTATGTCTAGCTCTACCCTCGTGCGGAGGCAAGTAAGTAGGGATTCTTAATTTAGTTTGTCCCATTCCAGAGACCCGTTTGCAAGCTGGATTTTCCCCCACATTAAAACCGACATTATGTCTAGCTCTACCCTCGTGCGGAGGCAAGTAAGTAGGGATTCTTAATTTAGTTTGTCCTATTCCAGAGACCCGTTTGGAAGCTGGATTTTCCCCCACATTAAAACCGACATTATGTCTAGCTCTACCCTCGTGCGGAGGCAAGTAAGTAGGGATTCTTTATTTAGTTTGTCCCATTCCAGAGACCCGTTTGGAAGCTGGATTTTCCCCCACATTAGGACGGACATTATGTCTAGCTCTACCCTCGAGCGGAGGCAAGCAAGTAGGGATTCTTAATTTAGTTTGTCCTATTCCAGAGATCCGTTTGTAAGCTGGATTTTCCCCCACATTAAAACCGACATTATGTCTAGCTCTACCCTCGTGCGGAGGCAAGTAAGTAGGGATTCTTAATTTAGTTTGTCCCACTCTCGAGACCCGTTTAGAAGCTGGATTTTCCCCCACATTAAAACCGACATTATGTCTAGCTCTACCCTCGTGCGGAGGCAAGTAAGTAGGGATTCTTAATTTAGTTTGTCCTATTCCAGAGACCCGTTTGGAAGCTGGATTTTCCCCCACATTAAAACCGACATTATGTCTAGCTCTACCCTCGTGCGGAGGCAAGTAAGTAGGGATTCTTTATTTAGTTTGTCCCATTCCAGAGACCCGTTTGGAAGCTGGATTTTCCCCCACATTAGGACGGACATTATGT
Source organism: Sepiola atlantica (assembly GCA_963556195.1). Taxonomy (NCBI): domain Eukaryota; kingdom Metazoa; phylum Mollusca; class Cephalopoda; order Sepiida; family Sepiolidae; genus Sepiola; species Sepiola atlantica. Next base: position 817,343 of record OY744517.1, on the reverse strand, counting down.
CTAGCTCTACCCTCGTGCGGAGGCAAGTAAGTAGGGATTCTTAATTTAGTTTGTCCTATTCCAGAGATCCGTTTGTAAGCTGGATTTTCCCCCACATTAAAACCGACATTATGTCTAGCTCTACCCTCGTGCGGAGGCAAGTAAGTAGGGATTCTTAATTTAGTTTGTCCCATTCCAGAGACCCGTTTTAAAGCTGGATTTTCCCCCACGTTAAAACCGACATTATGTCTAGCTCTACCCTCGTGCAGAGGCAAGTAAGTTGGGATTCTTAATTTAGTTTGTCCTATTCCAGAGACCCGTTTGGAAGCTGGATTTTCCCCCACGTTAAAACCGACATTATGTCTAGCTCTTCCCTCGTGCGGAGGCAAGTAAGTAGGGATTCTTAATTTAGTTTGTCCCACTCTCGAGACCCGTTTAGAAGCTGGATTTTCCCCCACATTAAAACCGACATTATGTCTAGCTCTACCCTCGTGCGGAGGCAAGTAAGTAGGGATTCTTAATTTAGTTTGTCCTATTCCAGAGACCCGTTTGGAAGCTGGATTTTCCCCCACATTAGGACGGACATTATGTCTAGCTCTACCCTCGAGCGGAGGCAAGCAAGTAGGGATTCTTAATTTAGTTTGTCCTATTCCAGAGATCCGTTTGTAAGCTGGATTTTCCCCCACATTAAAACCGACATTATGTCTAGCTCTACCCTCGTGCGGAGGCAAGTAAGTAGGGATTCTTAATTTAGTTTGTCCCACTCTCGAGACCCGTTTAGAAGCTGGATTTTCCCCCACATTAAAACCGACATTATGTCTAGCTCTACCCTCGTGCGGAGGCAAGTAAGTAGGGATTCTTAATTTAGTTTGTCCTATTCCAGAGACCCGTTTGGAAGCTGGATTTTCCCCCACATTAAAACCGACATTATGTCTAGCTCTACCCTCGTGCGGAGGCAAGTAAGTAGGGATTCTTTATTTAGTTTGTCCCATTCCAGAGACCCGTTTGGAAGCTGGATTTTCCCCCACATTAGGACGGACATTATGTCTAGCTCTACCCTCGTGCGGAGGCAAGTAAGTAGGGATTCTTAATTTAGTTTGTCCTATTCCAGAGATCCGTTTGTAAGCTGGATTTTCCCCCACATTAAAACCGACATTATGTCTAGCTCTACCCTCGTGCGGAGGCAAGTAAGTAGGGATTCTTAATTTAGTTTGTCCCATTCCAGAAACCCGTTTGGAAGCTGGTTTTTCCCCTACATTAAAACCGACATTATGTCTAGCTCTATCTTCGTGCGGAGGCAAGTAAGTACAGATTCTTAATTTAGTTTGTCCCATTCCAGAGACCCGTTTGGAAGCTGGATTTTCCCCCACATAAATACCGACATTATGTCTAGCTCTACCTTCGTGCGGAGGCAAGTAAGTAGGGATTCTTAATTTAGTTTGTCCCATTCCAGAGACCCGTTTGGAAGCTGGATTTTCCCCCACATTAAAACCGACATTATGTCTAGCTCTACCTTCGTGCGGAGGCAAGTAAGTAGGGATTCTTAATTTAGTTTGTCCCATTCCAGAGACCCGTTTGGAAGCTGGATTTTCGCCCACATTAAAACCGACATTATGTCTAGCTATACCCTCGTGCGGAGGCAAGTAAGTAGGGATTCTTAATTTAGTTTGTCCCATTCCAGAGACCCGTTTAGAAGCTGGATTTTCCCCTACATTAAAACCGACATTATGTCTAGCTCTACCCTCGTGCGGAGGCAAGTAAGTAGGGATTCTTAATTTAGTTTGTCCCATTCCAGAGACCCGTTTGGAAGCTGGATTTTCCCCCACATTAAAACCGACATTATGTCTAGCTCTACCTATTTGCAAAGGCAAGTAAGTAGGGATTCTTAATTTAGTTTGTCCTATTTCAGAGACCGGTTTGGAAGCTGGATTTTCCCCCACATTAAAACCGACATTATGTCTAGCTCTTCCCTCGTGCGGAGGCAAGTAAGTAGGGATTCTTAATTTAGTTTGTCCCATTTCAAAGACCCGTTTGGAAGCTGGATTTTCCCCCACATTAAAACCGACATTATGTCTAGCTCTACCCTCGTGCGGAGGCAAGTAAGTAGGGATTCTTAATTTAGTTTGTCCCATTCCAGAGACCCGTTTTAAAGCTGGATTTTCCCCCACGTTAAAACCGACATTATGTCTAGCTCTACCCTCGTGCAGAGGCAAGTAAGTTGGGATTCTTAATTTAGTTTGTCCTATTCCAGAGACCCGTTTGGAAGCTGGATTTTCCCCCACGTTAAAACCGACATTATGTCTAGCTCTTCCCTCGTGCGGAGGCAAGTAAGTAGGGATTCTTAATTTAGTTTGTCCCATTTCAAAGACCGGTTTGGAAACTGGATTTTCCCCCACATTAAAACCGACATTATGTCTAGCTCTACCCTCGTGCGGAGGCAAGTAAGTAGGGATTCTTAATTTAGTTTGTCCCATTCCAGAGACCCGTTTTAAAGCTGGATTTTCCCCCACGTTAAAACCGACATTATGTCTAGCTCTACCCTCGTGCAGAGGCAAGTAAGTTGGGATTCTTAATTTAGTTTGTCCTATTCCAGAGACCCGTTTGGAAGCTGGATTTTCCCCCACATTAAAACCGACATTATGTCTAGCTCTACCCTCGTGCGGAGGCAAGTAAGTAGGGATTCTTAATTTAGTTTGTCCCACTCTCGAGACCCGTTTAGAAGCTGGATTTTCCCCCACATTAAAACCGACATTATGTCTAGCTCTACCCTCGTGCGGAGGCAAGTAAGTAGGGATTCTTAATTTAGTTTGTCCTATTCCAGAGACCCGTTTGGAAGCTGGATTTTCCCCCACATTAAAACCGACATTATGTCTAGCTCTACCCTCGTGCGGAGGCAAGTAAGTAGGGATTCTTAATTTAGTTTGTCTTACTCTCGAGACCCGTTTAGAAGCTGGATTTTCCCCCACATTAAAACCGACATTATGTCTAGCTCTACCCTCGTGCGGAGGCAAGTAAGTAGGGATTCTTAATTTAGTTTGTCCTATTCCAGAGACCCGTTTGGAAGCTGGATTTTCCCCCACATTAAAACCGACATTATGTCTAGCTCTACCCTCGTGCGGAGGCAAGTAAGTAGGGATTCTTTATTTAGTTTGTCCCATTCCAGAGACCCGTTTGGAAGCTGGATTTTCCCCCACATTAGGACGGACATTATGTCTAGCTCTACCCTCGAGCGGAGGCAAGTAAGTAGGGATTCTTAATTTAGTTTGTCCTATTCCAGAGATCCGTTTGTAAGCTGGATTTTCCCCCACATTAAAACCGACATTATGTCTAGCTCTACCCTCGTGCGGAGGCAAGTAAGTAGGGATTCTTAATTTAGTTTGTCCCATTCCAGAAACCCGTTTGGAAGCTGGTTTTTCCCCTACATTAAAACCGACATTATGTCTAGCTCTATCTTCGTGCGGAGGCAAGTAAGTAGAGATTCTTAATTTAGTTTGTCCCATTCCAGAGACCCGTTTGGAAGCTGGATTTTCCCCCACATAAATACCGACATTATGTCTAGCTCTACCTTCGTGCGGAGGCAAGTAAGTAGGGATTCTTAATTTAGTTTGTCCCATTCCAGAGACCCGTTTGGAAGCTGGATTTTCCCCCACATTAAAACCGACATTATGTCTAGCTCTACCTATTTGCAAAGGCAAGTAAGTAGGGATTCTTAATTTAGTTTGTCCTATTTCAGAGACCGGTTTGGAAGCTGGATTTTCCCCCACATTAAAACCGACATTATTTCTAGCTCTACCCTCGTGCGGAGGCAAGTAAGTAGGGATTCTTAATTTAGTTTGTCCCATTCCAGAGACCCGTTTGGAAGCTGGATTTTCCCCTACATTAAAACCGACATTATGTCTAGTTCTACCCTCGTGCGGAGGCAAGTAAGTAGGGATTCTTAATTTAGTTTGTCCCATTCCAGAGACCCGTTTGGAAGCTGGATTTTCCCCCACATTAAAACCGACATTATGTCTAGCTCTACTTTCGTGCGGAGGCAAGTAAGTAGGGATTCTTAATTTAGTTTGTCCTATTCCAGAGACCCGTTTGGAAGCTGGATTTTCCCCCACATTAAAACCGACATTATGTCTAGTTCTACCCTCGTGCGGAGGCAAGTAACTAGGGATTCTTAATTTAGTTTGTCCCATTCCAGAGACCCGTTTGGAAGCTGGATTTTCGCCCACATTAAAACCGACATTATGTCTAGCTCTACCCTCGTGCAGAGGCAAGTAAGTAGGGATTCTTAATTTAGTTTGTCCCATTCCAGAGACCCGTTTGGAAGCTGGATTTTCCCCCACATTAAAACCGACATTATGTCTAGCTCTACCCTCGTGCGGAGGCAAGTAAGTAGGGATTCTTAATTTAGTTTGTCCCATTCCAGAGACCCGTTTGGAAGCTGGATTTTCCCCCACATTAAAACCGACATTATGTCTAGCTCTACCCTTTTGCAAAGGCAAGTAAGTAGGGATTCTTAATTTAGTTTGTCCCATTCCAGACACCCGTTTGGAAGCTGGATTTTCCCCCACATTAAAACCGACATTATGTCTAGTTCTACCCTCGTGCGGAGGCAAGTAAGTAGGGATTCTTAATTTAGTTTGTCCCATTTCAGAGACCCGTTTGGAAGCTGGATTTTCCCCCACATTAAAACCGACATTATGTCTAGCTCTACCCTCGTGCGGAGGCAAGTAAGTAGGGATTCTTAATTTAGTTTGTCCCATTCCAGAGACCCGTTTGGAAGCTGGATTTTCCCCCACATTAAAACCGACATTATGTCTAGCTCTACCCTCGTGCGGAGGCAAGTAAGTAGGGATTCTTAATTTAGTTTGTCCCATTCCAGAGACCCGTTTGGAAGCTGGATTTTCCCCTACATTAAAACCGACATTATGTCTAGCTCTACCCTCGTGTGGAGGCAAGTAAGTAGGGATTCTTAATTTAGTTTGTCCCATTCCAGAGACCCGTTTGGAAGCTGGATTTTCCCCCACATTAAAACCGACATTATGTCTAGTTCTACCCTCGTGCGGAGGCAAGTAAGTAGGGATTCTTAATTTAGTTTGTCCCATTCCAGAGACCCGTTTGGAAGCTGGATTTTCCCCCACATTAAAACCGACATTATGTCTAGCTCTACCCTCGTGCGGAGTCAAGTAAGTAGGGATTCTTAATTTAGTTTGTCCCATTCAAGAGACCCGTTTGGAAGCTGGATTTTCCCCCACATTAAAACCGACATTATGTCTAGCTCTACCCTCGTGCGGAGGCAAGTAAGTAGGGATTCTTTATTTAGTTTGTCCCATTCCAGAGACCCGTTTGGAAGCTGAATTTTCCCCCACATTAAAACCGACATTATGTCTAGCTCTACCCTCGTGCGGAGGCAAGTAAGTAGGGATTCTTAATTTAGTTTGTCCCATTCCAGAGACCCGTTTGGAAGCTGGATTTTCCCCCACATTAAAACCGACATTATGTCAAGCTCTACCCTCGTGCAGAGGCATGTAAGTAGGGATTCTTAATTTAGTGTGTCCCATTCCAGAGACCCGTTTGGAAGCTGGATTTTCACCCACATTAAAACCAACATTATGTCTAGCTCTACCCTCCTGCGGAGGCAAGCAAGTAGGGATTCTTAATTTAATTTGTCACATTCCAGAGACCCGTTTAGAAGCTGGATTTTCCCCCACATTAAAACCGACATTATGTCTAGCTCTACCCTCGTGCGAAGGCAAGTAAGTAGGGATTCTTAATTTAGTTTGTCCCATTCCAGAGACCCGTTTGGAAGCTGGATTTTCCCCTACATTAAAATTGACATTATGTCTAGCTCTACCCTCGTGCAGAGGCAAGTAAGTAGGGATTCTTAATTTAGTTTGTCCCATTCCAGAGACCCGTTTGGAAGCTGGATTTTCCCCCACATTAAAACCGACATTATGTCTAGCTCTACCCTCGTGCGGAGGCAAGTAAGTAGGGATTCTTAATTTAGTTTGTCCCATTCCAGAGACCCGTTTGGAAGCTGGATTTTCCCCCACATTAAAACCGACATTATTTCTAGCTCTACCCTCGTGCGGAGGCAAGTAAGTAGGGATTCTTAATTTAGTTTGTCCCATTCCAGAGACCCGTTTGGAAGCTGGATTTTCCCCCACATTAAAACCGACATTATGTCTAGCTCTACCCTCGTGCGGAGGCAAGTAAGTAGGGATTCTTAATTTAGTTTGTCCCATTCCAGAGACCCGTTTGGAAGCTGGATTTTCCCCCACATTAAAACCGACATTATGTCTAGCTCTACCCTCGTGCGGAGTCAAGTAAGTAGGGATTCTTAATTTAGTTTGTCCCATTCCAGAGACCCGTTTGGAAGCTGGATTTTCCCCCACATTAAAACCGACATTATGCTTAGCTCTACCCTCGTGCGGAGGCAAGTAAGTAGGGATTCTGAATTTAGTTTGTCCCATTCCAGAGACCCGTTTGGAAGCTGGATTTTCCCCTACATTAAAACCGACATTATGTCTAGCTCTACCCTCGTGCGGAGGCAAGTAAGTAGGGATTCTTAATTTAGTTTGTCCCATTCCAGAGACCCGTTTGTAAGCTGGATTTTCCCCCACATTAAAACCGACATTATGTCTAGCTCTACCCTCGTGCGGAGGCAAGTAAGTAGGAATTCCTTATTTAGTTTGTCCCATTCCAGAGACCCGTTTGGAAGCTTGATTTTCCCCTACATTAAAACCGACATAAGGTTAAGCTCTACCCTCGTGCGGAGGCAAGTAAGTAGGGATTCTTAATTTAGTTTGTCCCATTCCAGAGACCCGTTTGGAAGCTGGATTTTCCCCCACATTAAAACCGACATTATGTTTAGTTCTACCCTCGTGCGGAGGCAAGTAAGTAGGGATTCTTAATTTAGTTTGTCCCATTCCAGAGACCCGTTTGGAAGCTGGATTTTCCCCAACATTAAAACCGACATTATGTCTAGCTCTACCCTTTTGCAAATGCAAGTAAGTAGGGATTCTTAATTCAGTTTGTCCTATTTCAGAGACCGGTTTGGAAGCTGGATTTTCCCCCACATTAAAACCGACATTATGTCTAGCTCTACCCTCGTGCGGAGGCAAGTAAGTAGGGATTCTTAATTTAGTTTGTCCCATTTCAGAGACCTGTTTGGAAGCTGGATTTTCCCCCACATTAAAACCGACATTATGTCTAGCTCTACCCTCGTGCGGAGGCAAGTAAGTAGGGATTCTTAATTTTGTTTGTCCCATTCCAGAGATCCGTTTGGAAGCTGGATTTTCCCCCACATTAAAACCGACATTATGTCTAGCTCTACCCTCGTGCGGAGGCAAGTAAGTAGGGATTCTTAATTTAGTTTGTCCCATTCCAGAGACCCGTTTGCAAGCTGGATTTTCCCCCACATTAAAACCGACATTATGTCTAGCTCTACCCTCGTGCAGAGGCAAGTAAGTAGGGATTCTTAATTTAGTTTGTCCCATTCACGAGACCTGTTAGGAAGCGGGATTTTCCCCCACATTAAAACCGACATTATGTCTAGCTCTACCCTCGTGCGGAGGCAAGTAAGTAGGGATTCTTAATTTAGTTTGTCCCATTCCAGAGACCCGTTTGGAAGCTGGATTTTCCCCCACATTAAAACCGACATTATGTCTAGCTCTACCCTCGTGCGGAGGCAAGTAAGTAGGGATTCTTAATTTAGTTTGTCCCATTCCAGAGACCCGTTTGGAAGCTGGATTTTCCCCCACATTAAAACCGACATTATGTCTAGCTCTACCCTCGTGCGGAGGCAAGTAAGTAGGGATTCTTAATTTAGTCTGTCCCATTCCAGAGACCCGTTTGGAAGCTGGATTTTCCCCCACATTAAAACCGACATTATGTCTAGCTCTACCCTTTTGCAGAGGCAAGTAAGTAGGGATTCTTAATTTAGTTTGTCCTATTTCAGAGACCGGTTCGGAAGCTGGATTTTCCCCCACATTAAAACCGACATTATGTCTAGCTCTACCCTCGTGCGGAGGCAAGTAAGTAGGGATTCTTAATTTAGTTTGTCCCATTTCAGAGACCCGTTTGGAATCTGGATTTTCCCTCACATAAAAACCGACATTATGTATAGCTCTACCCTCGTGCGGAGGCAAGTAAGTAGGGATTCTGAATTTAGTTTGTCCCATTCCAGAGACCCGTTTGGAAGCTGAATTTTCCCCCACATTAAAACCGACATTATGTCTAGCTCTACCCTCGTGCGGAGGCAAGTAAGTAGGGATTCTTAATTTAGTTTGTCCCATTCCAGAGACCCGTTTGGAAGCTGGATTTTCCCCCACATTAAAACCGACATTATGTCTAGCTCTACCCTCGTGCGGAGGCAAGTAAGTAGGGATTCTTAATTTAGTTTGTCCCATTCCAGAGACCCGTTTGGAAGCTGGATTTTTCCCCACATTAAAACCGACATTATGTCTAGCTCTACCCTCGTGCGGAGTCAAGTAAGTAGGGATTCTTAATTTAGTTTGTCCCATTCCAGAGACCCGTTTGGAAGCTGGATTTTCCCCCACATTAAAACCGACATTATGTCTAGCTCTACCCTCGTGCGGAGGCAAGTAAGTAGAGATTCTTTATTTAGTTTGTCCCATTCCAGAGACCCGTTTGGAAGCTGGATTTTCCCCTACATTAAAACCGACATTATGTCTAGCTCTACCCTCGTGCGGAGGCAAGTAAGTAGGGATTCTTAATTTAGTTTGTCCCATTCCAGAGACCCGTTTGGAAGCTGGATTTTCCCCCACATTAAAACCGACATTATGTCTAGCTCTACCCTCGTGCGGAGGCAAGTAAGTAGGGATTCTTAATTTAGTTTGTCCCATTCCAGAGACCCGTTTGGAAGCTGGATTTTCCCCCACATTAAAACCGACATTATGTCTAGCTCTACCCTCGTGCGGAGGCAAGTAAGTAGGGATTCTTAATTTAGTTTGTCCCATTCCAGAGACCCGTTTTGAAGCTGGATTTTCCCCAACATTAAAACCGACATTATGTCTAGCTCTAACCTCGTGCGGAGGCAAGTAAGAAGGGATTCTTAATTTTGTTTGTCCCATTCCAGAGACCCGTTTGGAAGCTGGATTTTCCCCCACATTAAAACCGACATTATGTCTAGTTCTACTCTCGTGCGGAGGCAAGTAAGTAGGGATTCTTAATTTAGTTTGTCCCATTCCAGAGACCGGTTTGGAAGCTGGATTTTCCCCCACATTAAAACCGACATTATGTCTAGCTCTACCCTCGTGCGGAGGCAAGTAAGTAGGGATTCTTAATTTTGTTTGTCCTATTTCAGAGACCGGTTTGGAAGCTGGATTTTCCCCCACATTAAAACCGACATTATGTCTTGCTCTAACCTCGTGCGGAGGCAAGTAAGTAGGGATTCTTAATTTAGTTTGTCCCATTTCAGAGACCCGTTTGGAAGCTGGATTTTCCCCCACATTAAAACCGACATTATGTCTAGCTCTACCCTCGTGCGGAGGCAAGTAAGTAGGGATTCTTTATTTAGTTTGTCCCATTCCAGAGACCCGTTTGGAAGCTGGATTTTCCCCCACATTAAAACCGACATTATGTCTAGCTCTACCCTCGTGCGGAGGCAAGTAAGTAGGGATTCTTAATTTAGTTTGTCCCATTCCAGAGACCCGTTTGGAAGCTGGATTTTCCCCCACATTAAAACCGACATTATGTCTAGCTCTACCCTCGTGCGGAGGCAAGTAAGTAGGAATTCCTTATTTAGTTTGTCCCATTCCAGAGACCCGTTTGGAAGCTTGATTTTCCCCTACATTAAAACCGACATAAGGTCTAGCTCTACCCTCGTGCGGAGGCAAGTAAGTAGGGATTCTTAATTTAGTTTGTCCCATTCCAGAGACCCGTTTGGAAGCTGGATTTTCCCCCACATTAAAACCGACATTATGTTTAGTTCTACCCTCGTGCGGAGGCAAGTAAGTAGGGATTCTTAATTTAGTTTGTCCCATTCCAGAGACCCGTTTGGAAGCTGGATTTTCCCCCACATTAAAACCGACATTATGCTTAGCTCTACCCTCGTGCGGAGGCAAGTAAGTAGGGATTCTTAATTTAGTTTGTCCCATTCCAGAGACCCGTTTGGAAGCTGGATTTTCCCCTACATTAAAACCGACATTATGTCTAGCTCTACCCTCGTGCGGAGGCAAGTAAGTAGGGATTCTTAATTTAGTTTGTCCCATTCCAGAGACCCGTTTGTAAGCTGGATTTTCCCCCACATTAAAACCGACATTATGTCTAGCTCTACCCTCGTGCGGAGGCAAGTAAGTAGGAATTCCTTATTTAGTTTGTCCCATTCCAGAGACCCGTTTGGAAGCTTGATTTTCCCCTACATTAAAACCGACATAAGGTCTAGCTCTACCCTCGTGCGGAGGCAAGTAAGTAGGGATTCTTAATTTAGTTTGTCCCATTCCAGAGACCCGTTTGGAAGCTGGATTTTCCCCCACATTAAAACCGACATTATGTCTAGCTCTACCCTCGTGCGGAGGCAAGTAAGTAGGGATTCTTAATTTAGTTTGTACCATTCCAGAGACCCGTTTGGAAGCTGGATTTTCCCCCACATTAAAACCGACATTATGTCTAGCTCTACCTTCGTGCGGAGTCAAGTAAGTAGGGATTCTTAATTTAGTTTGTCCCATTCCAGAGACCCGTTTGGAAGCTGGATTTTCCCCCACATTAAAACCGACATTATGCTTAGCTCTACCCTCGTGCGGAGGCAAGTAAGTAGGGATTCTTTATTTAGTTTGTCCCATTCCAGAGACCCGTTTGTAAGCTGGATTTTCCCCCACATTAAAACCGACATTATGTCTAGCTCTACCCTCGTGCGGAGGCAAGTAAGTAGGAATTCCTTATTTAGTTTGTCCCATTCCAGAGACCCGTTTGGAAGCTTGATTTTCCCCTACATTAAAACCGACATAAGGTCTAGCTCTACCCTCGTGCGGAGGCAAGTAAGTAGGGATTCTTAATTTAGTTTGTCCCATTCCAGAGACCCGTTTGGAAGCTGGATTTTCCCCAACATTAAAACCGACATTATGTCTAGCTCTACCCTTTTGCAAAGGCAAGTAAGTAGGGATTCTTAATTCAGTTTGTCCTATTTCAGAGACCGGTTTGGAAGCTGGATTTTCCCCCACATTAAAACCGACATTATGTCTAGCTCTACCCTCGTGCGGAGGCAAGTAAGTAGGGATTCTTAATTTAGTTTGTCCCATTTCAGAGACCTGTTTGGAAGCTTGATTTTCCCCCACATTAAAACCGACATTATGTCTAGCTCTACCCTCGTGCGGAGGCAAGTAAGTAGGGATTCTTAATTTTGTTTGTCCCATTCCAGAGATCCGTTTGGAAGCTGGATTTTCCCCCACATTAAAACCGACATTATGTCTAGCTCTACCCTCGTGCGGAGGCAAGTAAGTAGGGATTCTTAATTTAGTTTGTCCCATTCCAGAGACCCGTTTGGAAGCTGGATTTTCCCCCACATTAAAACCGACATTATGTCTAGCTCTACCCTCGTGCAGAGGCAAGTAAGTAGGGATTCTTAATTTAGTTTGTCCCATTCACGAGACCCGTTAGGAAGCGTGATTTTCCCCCACATTAAAACCGACATTATGTCTAGCTCTACCCTCGTGCGGAGGCAAGTAAGTAGGGATTCTTAATTTAGTTTGTCCCATTCCAGAGACCCGTTTGGAAGCTGGATTTTCCCCCACATTAAAACCGACATTATGTCTAGCTCTACCCTCGTGCGGAGGCAAGTAAGTAGGGATTCTTAATTTAGTTTGTCCCATTCCAGAGACCCGTTTGGAAGCTGGATTTTCCCCCACATTAAAACCGACATTATGTCTAGCTCTACCCTCGTGCGGAGGCAAGTAAGTAGGGATTCTTAATTTAGTTTGTCCCATTCCAGAGACCCGTTTGGAAGCTGGATTTTCCCCCACATTAAAACCGACATTATGTCTAGCTCTACCCTCGTGCGGAGGCAAGTAAGTAGGGATTCTTAATTTAGTTTGTCCCATTCCAGAGACCCGTTTGGAAGCTGGATTTTCCCCCACATTAAAACCGACATTATGTCTAGCTCTACCCTCGTGCGGAGGCAAGTAAGTAGGGATTCTTAATTTAGTTTGTCCCATTCCAGAGACCCGTTTGGAAGCTGGATTTTCCCCCACATTAAAACCGACATTATGTCTAGCTCTACCCTCGTGCGGAGGCAAGTAAGTAGGGATTCTTAATTTAGTTTGTCCCATTCCAGAGACCCGTTTGGAAGCTGGATTTTCCCCCACATTAAAACCGACATTATGTCTAGCTCTACCCTCGTGCGGAGGCAAGTAAGTAGGGATTCTTAATTTAGTTTGTCCCATTCCAGAGACCCGTTTGGAAGCTGGATTTTCCCCCACATTAAAACCGACATTATGTCTAGCTCTACCCTCGTGCAGAGAAAAGTAAGTAGGGATTCTTAATTTAGTTTGTCCCATTCCAGAGACCCGTTTGGAAGCTGGATTTTCCCCCACATTAAAACCGACATTATGTCTAGCTCTACCCTCGTGCGGAGGCAAGTAAGTAGAGATTCTTTATTTAGTTTGTCCCATTCCAGAGACCCGTTTGGAAGCTGGATTTTCCCCTACATTAAAACCGACATTATGTCTAGCTCTACCCTCGTGCGGAGGCAAGTAAGTAGGGATTCTTAATTTAGTTTGTCCCATTCCAGAGACCCGTTTGGAAGCTGGATTTTCCCCCACATTAAAACCGACATTATGTCTAGCTCTACACTCGTGCGGAGCCAAGTAAGTAGGGATTCTTAATTTAGTTTGTCCCATTCCAGAGACCCGTTTGGAAGCTGGATTTTCCCCCACATTAAAACCGATATTATGTCTAGCTCTACCCTCGTGCGGAGGCAAGTAAGTAGGGATTCTTAATTTAGTTTGTCCCATTCCAGAGACCCGTTTGGAAGCTGGATTTTCCCCCACATTAAAACCGACATTATGTCTAGCTCTACCCTCGTGCGGAGGCAAGTAAGTAGGGATTCTTAATTTAGTTTGTCCCATTCCAGAGACCCGTTTGGAAGCTGGATTTTCGCCCACATTAAAACCGACATTATGTCTAGCTCTACCCTCGTGCGGAGGCAAGTAAGTAGGAATTCTTAATTTAGTTTGTCCCATTCCAGAGACCCGTTTGGAAGCTGGATTTTCCCCCACATTTAAACCGACATTATGTCTAGCTCTATCTTCGTGCGAAGGCAAGTAAGTAGAGATTCTTAATTTAGTTTGTCCCATTCCAGAGACCCGTTTGGAAGCTGGATTTTCCCCCACATTAAAACCGACATTATGTCTAGCTCTACCCTCGTGCGGAGGCAAGTAAGTAGGGATTCTTAATTTAGTTTGTCCCATTCCAGAGACCCGTTTGGAAGCTGGATTTTCGCCCACATTAAAACCGACATTATGTCTAGCTCTACCCTCGTGCGGAGGCAAGTAAGTAGGAATTCTTAATTTAGTTTGTCCCATTCCAGAGACCCGTTTGGAAGCTGGATTTTCCCCTACATTAAAACAGACATTATGTCTAGCTCTACCCTCGTGCGGAGGCAAGTAAGTAGGGATTCTTAATTTAGTTTGTCCTATTCCAGAAACCCGTTTGGAAGCTGGATTTTCCCCCACATTAAAACCGACATTATGTCTAGCTCTACCCTCGTGCGGAGGCAAGTAAGTAGGGATTCTTAATTTAGTCTGTCCCATTCCAGAGACCCGTTTGGAAGCTGGATTTTCCCCCACATTAAAACCGACATTATGTCTAGCTCTACCCTTTTGCAGAGGCAAGTAAGTAGGGATTCTTAATTTAGTTTGTCCTATTTCAGAGACCGGTTCGGAAGCTGGATTTTCCCCCACATTAAAACCGACATTATGTCTAGCTCTACCCTCGTGCGGAGGCAAGTAAGTAGGGATTCTTAATTTAGTTTGTCCCATTTCAGAGACCCGTTTGGAATCTGGATTTTCCCTCACATAAAAACCGACATTATGTATAGCTCTACCCTCGTGCGGAGGCAAGTAAGTAGGGATTCTGAATTTAGTTTGTCCCATTCCAGAGACCCGTTTGGAAGCTGAATTTTCCCCCACATTAAAACCGACATTATGTCTAGCTCTACCCTCGTGCGGAGGCAAGTAAGTAGGGATTTTTAATTTAGTTTGTCCCATTCCAGAGACCCGTTTGGAAGCTGGATTTTCCCCCACATTAAAACCGACATTATGTCTAGCTCTACCCTCGTGCGGAGGCAAGTAAGTAGGGATTCTTAATTTAGTTTGTCCCATTCCAGAGACCCGTTTGGAAGCTGGATTTTCCCCTACATTAAAACCGACATTGTGTCTAGCTCTACCCTCGTGCGGAGGCAAGTAAGTAGGGATTCTTAATTTAGTTTGTCCCATTCCAGAGACCCGTTTGGAAGCTGGATTTTCCCCCACATTAAAACCGACATTATGTCTAGTTCTACCCTCGTGCGGAGGCAAGTAAGTAAGGATTCTTAATTTAGTTTGTCCCATTCCAGAGACCCGTTTGGAAGCTGGATTTTTCCCCACATTAAAACCGACATTATGTCTAGCTCTACCCTCGTGCGGAGTCAAGTAAGTAGGGATTCTTAATTTAGTTTGTCCCATTCCAGAGACCCGTTTGGAAGCTGGATTTTCCCCCACATTAAAACCGACATTATGTCTAGCTCTACCCTCGTGCGGAGGCAAGTAAGTAGGGATTCTTTATTTAGTTTGTCCCATTCCAGAGACCCGTTTGGAAGCTGGATTTTCCCCTACATTAAAACCGACATTATGTCTAGCTCTACCCTCGTGCGGAGGCAAGTAAGTAGGGATTCTTAATTTAGTTTGTCCCATTCCAGAGACCCGTTTGGAAGCTGGATTTTCCCCCACATTAAAACCGACATTATGTCTAGCTCTACCCTCGTGCGGAGGCAAGTAAGTAGGGATTCTTAATTTAGTTTGTCCCATTCCAGAGACCCGTTTGGAAGCTGGATTTTCCCCCACATTTAAACCGACATTATGTCTAGCTCTACCCTCGTGCGGAGGCAAGTAAGTAGGGATTCTTAATTTAGTTTGTCCCATTCCAGAGACCCGTTTTGAAGCTGGATTTTCCCCAACATTAAAACCGACATTATGTCTAGCTCTAACCTCGTGCGGAGGCAAGTAAGAAGGGATTCTTAATTTAGTTTGTCCCATTCCAGAGACCCGTTTCGAAGCTGGATTTTCCCCCACATTAAAACCGACATTATGTCTAGTTCTACTCTCGTGCGGAGGCAAGTAAGTAGGGATTCTTAATTTTGTTTGTCCTATTTCAGAGACCGGTTTTGAAGCTGGATTTTCCCCCACATTAAAACCGACATTATGTCTAGCTCTACCCTCGTGCGGAGGCAAGTAAGTAGGGATTCTTAATTTTGTTTGTCCTATTTCAGAGACCGGTTTGGAAGCTGGATTTTCCCCCACATTAAAACCGACATTATGTCTTGCTCTACCCTCGTGCGGAGGCAAGTAAGTAGGGATTCTTAATTTAGTTTGTCCCATTCCAGAGACCCGTTTGGAAGCTGGATTTTCCCCCACATTAAAACCGACATTATGTCTAGCTCTACCCTCGTGCAGAGGCAAGTAAGTAGGGATTCTTAATTTAGTTTGTCCCATTCCAGAGACCCGTTTGGAAGCTGGATTTTCCCCCACATTAAAACCGACATTATGTCTAGCTCTACCCTCGTGCGGAGGCAAGTAACTAGGGATTCTTAATTTAGTTTGTCCCATTCCAGAGACCCGTTTGGAAGCTGGATTTTCCCCTACATTAAAATTGACATTATGTCTAGCTCTACCCTCGTGCAGAGGCAAGTAAGTAGGGATTCTTAATTTAGTTTGTCCCATTCCAGAGACCCGTTTGGAAGCTGGATTTTCCCCCACATTAAAACCGACATTATTTCTAGCTCTACCCTCGTGCGGAGGCAAGTAAGTAGGGATTCTTAATTTAGTTTGTCCCATTCCAGAGACCCGTTTGGAAGCTGGATTTTCCCCCACATTAAAACCGACATTATGTCTAGCTCTACCCTCGTGCGGAGGCAAGTAAGTAGGGATTCTTAATTTAGTTTGTCCCATTCCAGAGACCCGTTTGGAAGCTGGATTTTCCCCCACATTAAAACCGACATTATGTCTAGCTCTACCCTCGTGCGGAGGCAAGTAAGTAGGGATTCTTAATTTAGTTTGTCCCATTCCAGAGACCGTTTGGAAGCTGGATTTTCCCCCACATTAAAACCGACATTATGTCTAGCTCTACCCTCGTGCGGAGGCAAGTAAGTAGGGATTCTTAATTTAGTTTGTCCCATTCCAGAGACCCGTTTGGAAGCTGGATTTTCCCCCACATTAAAACCGACATTATGTCTAGCTCTACCCTCGTGCGGAGGCAAGTAAGTAGGGATTCTTAATTTAGTTTGTCCCATTCCAGAGACCCGTTTGGAAGCTGGATTTTCCCCCACATTAAAACCGACATTATGTCTAGCTCTACCCTCGTGCGGAGGCAAGTAAGTAGGGATTCTTAATTTAGTTTGTCCCATTCCAGAGACCGTTTGGAAGCTGGATTTTCCCCCACATTAAAACCGACATTATGTCTAGCTCTACCCTCGTGCGGAGGCAAGTAAGTAGGGATTCTTAATTTAGTTTGTCCCATTCCAGAGACCCGTTTGGAAGCTGGATTTTCCCCCACATTAAAACCGACATTATGTCTAGCTCTACCCTCGTGCGGAGGCAAGTAAGTAGGGATTCTTAATTTAGTTTGTCCCATTCCAGAGACCCGTTTGGAAGCTGGATTTTCCCCCACATTAAAACCGACATTATGTCTAGCTCTACCCTCGTGCGGAGGCAAGTAAGTAGGGATTCTTAATTTAGTTTGTCCCATTCCAGAGACCCGTTTGGAAGCTGGATTTTCCCCCACATTAAAACCGACATTATGTCTAGCTCTACCCTCGTGCGGAGGCAAGTAAGTAGGGATTCTTAATTTAGTTTGTCCCATTCCAGAGACCGTTTGGAAGCTGGATTTTCCCCCACATTAAAACCGACATTATGTCTAGCTCTACCCTCGTGCGGAGGCAAGTAAGTAGGGATTCTTAATTTAGTTTGTCCCATTCCAGAGACCGTTTGGAAGCTGGATTTTCCCCCACATTAAAACCGACATTATGTCTAGCTCTACCCTCGTGCAGAGGCAAGTAAGTTGGGATTCTTAATTTAGTTTGTCCTATTCCAGAGACCCGTTTGGAAGCTGGATTTTCCCCCACGTTAAAACCGACATTATGTCTAGCTCTTCCCTCGTGCGGAGGCAAGTAAGTAGGGATTCTTAATTTAGTTTGTCCCACTCTCGAGACCCGTTTAGAAGCTGGATTTTCCCCCACATTAAAACCGACATTATGTCTAGCTCTACCCTCGTGCGGAGGCAAGTAAGTAGGGATTCTTAATTTAGTTTGTCCTATTCCAGAGACCCGTTTGGAAGCTGGATTTTCCCCCACATTAAAACCGACATTATGTCTAGCTCTACCCTCGTGCGGAGGCAAGTAAGTAGGGATTCTTAATTTAGTTTGTCCCATTCCAGAGACCGTTTGGAAGCTGGATTTTCCCCCACATTAAAACCGACATTATGTCTAGCTCTACCCTCGTGCGGAGGCAAGTAAGTAGGGATTCTTAATTTAGTTTGTCCCATTCCAGAGACCCGTTTGGAAGCTGGATTTTCCCCCACATTAAAACCGACATTATGTCTAGCTCTACCCTCGTGCGGAGGCAAGTAAGTAGGGATTCTTAATTTAGTTTGTCCCATTCCAGAGACCGTTTGGAAGCTGGATTTTCCCCCACATTAAAACCGACATTATGTCTAGCTCTACCCTCGTGCGGAGGCAAGTAAGTAGGGATTCTTAATTTAGTTTGTCCCATTCCAGAGACCCGTTTGGAAGCTGGATTTTCCCCCACATTAAAACCGACATTATGTCTAGCTCTACCCTCGTGCGGAGGCAAGTAAGTAGGGATTCTTAATTTAGTTTGTCCCATTCCAGAGACCCGTTTGGAAGCTGGATTTTCCCCCACATTAAAACCGACATTATGTCTAGCTCTACCCTCGTGCGGAGGCAAGTAAGTAGGGATTCTTAATTTAGTTTGTCCCATTCCAGAGACCGTTTGGAAGCTGGATTTTCCCCCACATTAAAACCGACATTATGTCTAGCTCTACCCTCGTGCGGAGGCAAGTAAGTAGGGATTCTTAATTTAGTTTGTCCCATTCCAGAGACCGTTTGGAAGCTGGATTTTCCCCCACATTAAAACCGACATTATGTCTAGCTCTACCCTCGTGCGGAGGCAAGTAAGTAGGGATTCTTAATTTAGTTTGTCCCATTCCAGAGACCCGTTTGGAAGCTGGATTTTCCCCCACATTAAAACCGACATTATGTCTAGCTCTACCCTCGTGCGGAGGCAAGTAAGTAGGGATTCTTAATTTAGTTTGTCCCATTCCAGAGACCCGTTTGGAAGCTGGATTTTCCCCCACATTAAAACCGACATTATGTCTAGCTCTACCCTCGTGCGGAGGCAAGTAAGTAGGGATTCTTAATTTAGTTTGTCCCATTCCAGAGACCGTTTGGAAGCTGGATTTTCCCCCACATTAAAACCGACATTATGTCTAGCTCTACCCTCGTGCGGAGGCAAGTAAGTAGGGATTCTTAATTTAGTTTGTCCCATTCCAGAGACCCGTTTGGAAGCTGGATTTTCCCCCACATTAAAACCGACATTATGTCTAGCTCTACCCTCGTGCGGAGGCAAGTAAGTAGGGATTCTTAATTTAGTTTGTCCCATTCCAGAGACCGTTTGGAAGCTGGATTTTCCCCCACATTAAAACCGACATTATGTCTAGCTCTACCCTCGTGCGGAGGCAAGTAAGTAGGGATTCTTAATTTAGTTTGTCCCATTCCAGAGACCGTTTGGAAGCTGGATTTTCCCCCACATTAAAACCGACATTATGTCTAGCTCTACCCTCGTGCGGAGGCAAGTAAGTAGGGATTCTTAATTTAGTTTGTCCCATTCCAGAGACCCGTTTGGAAGCTGGATTTTCCCCCACATTAAAACCGACATTATGTCTAGCTCTACCCTCGTGCGGAGGCAAGTAAGTAGGGATTCTTAATTTAGTTTGTCCCATTCCAGAGACCGTTTGGAAGCTGGATTTTCCCCCACATTAAAACCGACATTATGTCTAGCTCTACCCTCGTGCGGAGGCAAGTAAGTAGGGATTCTTAATTTAGTTTGTCCCATTCCAGAGACCGTTTGGAAGCTGGATTTTCCCCCACATTAAAACCGACATTATGTCTAGCTCTACCCTCGTGCGGAGGCAAGTAAGTAGGGATTCTTAATTTAGTTTGTCCCATTCCAGAGACCCGTTTGGAAGCTGGATTTTCCCCCACATTAAAACCGACATTATGTCTAGCTCTACCCTCGTGCGGAGGCAAGTAAGTAGGGATTCTTAATTTAGTTTGTCCCATTCCAGAGACCGTTTGGAAGCTGGATTTTCCCCCACATTAAAACCGACATTATGTCTAGCTCTACCCTCGTGCGGAGGCAAGTAAGTAGGGATTCTTAATTTAGTTTGTCCCATTCCAGAGACCCGTTTGGAAGCTGGATTTTCCCCCACATTAAAACCGACATTATGTCTAGCTCTACCCTCGTGCGGAGGCAAGTAAGTAGGGATTCTTAATTTAGTTTGTCCCATTCCAGAGACCGTTTGGAAGCTGGATTTTCCCCCACATTAAAACCGACATTATGTCTAGCTCTACCCTCGTGCGGAGGCAAGTAAGTAGGGATTCTTAATTTAGTTTGTCCCATTCCAGAGACCCGTTTGGAAGCTGGATTTTCCCCCACATTAAAACCGACATTATGTCTAGCTCTACCCTCGTGCGGAGGCAAGTAAGTAGGGATTCTTAATTTAGTTTGTCCCATTCCAGAGACCGTTTGGAAGCTGGATTTTCCCCCACATTAAAACCGACATTATGTCTAGCTCTACCCTCGTGCGGAGGCAAGTAAGTAGGGATTCTTAATTTAGTTTGTCCCATTCCAGAGACCGTTTGGAAGCTGGATTTTCCCCCACATTAAAACCGACATTATGTCTAGCTCTACCCTCGTGCGGAGGCAAGTAAGTAGGGATTCTTAATTTAGTTTGTCCCATTCCAGAGACCCGTTTGGAAGCTGGATTTTCCCCCACATTAAAACCGACATTATGTCTAGCTCTACCCTCGTGCGGAGGCAAGTAAGTAGGGATTCTTAATTTAGTTTGTCCCATTCCAGAGACCGTTTGGAAGCTGGATTTTCCCCCACATTAAAACCGACATTATGTCTAGCTCTACCCTCGTGCGGAGGCAAGTAAGTAGGGATTCTTAATTTAGTTTGTCCCATTCCAGAGACCGTTTGGAAGCTGGATTTTCCCCCACATTAAAACCGACATTATGTCTAGCTCTACCCTCGTGCGGAGGCAAGTAAGTAGGGATTCTTAATTTAGTTTGTCCCATTCCAGAGACCCGTTTGGAAGCTGGATTTTCCCCCACATTAAAACCGACATTATGTCTAGCTCTACCCTCGTGCGGAGGCAAGTAAGTAGGGATTCTTAATTTTGTTTGTCTAATTTAAGTTTCAAGCGCAATCATCAGTTTAATGCGTACTTGTTTTAGTTAGTAATAAAGGGAATTTTTTATAACTCCCTTGGATTATAATTTTGACGAACGCCATTCTGTGTTACTTTTAATCGCTGTTATTTTAGTTGTTTTCTCAATTTGATTAGATTAGGACAAGCATTTTGAAGAGCTTCATCATGTTTACTGCTTCCTCCTTTAGCATATTTGTGGAGGAGAGAATGTTTGTAATGGCTGAAGTTATTCTTACTCTGAACATGTTTAAGTCTGAGATGGAATTACCGAAAGCCGTTCATTGTGCTAGGACGACTGAGGCACATGAAGTGTGAATGTCACTCCTTGATTTGACAGAAAATGCATGTATGCTTCTCTCCTGACAGTGCGAATATGGAATTTGTAGACGAGGATTATTCTAGAGTAGAGATATTTGGAGCAGAGTAATGGAAGCTCTGGCAAATTTAGCTAGGGGTAAGCGGGGTAATTCTGTTATTATCCAGAAAATATAGGTTCGGTCGCTGATGCCTATTCGTTACGTTCTGGCATGTTCGGCTTAGTGAAAGCTATATCGCAGTTTGCGAACTGTGGTGTAACTGGGAATATAAAGACTCCATATAGGCAAGCATTAGAGTGTAATTTTCCTGGCAGCTTGCTGTAGATATTTCCAGGAAGAATTTAGGACTTGGAAATGATTTCCAAGGCGTCTTTAAGGACTCCAGTCTTGTCCACAATTTTTTCAGCATGGACTCCTGGAATTTGAGAAAATTCATGCGATTCAGCTCAGAAATGTATAGGGTCATTGTGCCTATTTTTAATGGAAGGCAACTTCTGTTGCAGGGGCAGTCCGTTGATAGTCAGGGAGACTGTTTGGATGTGGGCAGTTGCCTAGATGGCAAGGCACTGTATTCTGCATGCGTTGCTTTGCATGTAAAGTTGGAGGCGCATGATACCACTGGCCTATTACCATCCCCTTACCAAGATGTTGGTACATTTGGGCAAGATAGCCTATTGCTCAGAGCACAGAGCTGTGAAAGAGGTCAGTGGAAGAAGGACAGGAGTTCAGCCTTTCGAAACTCCTTCCAAGAAAAGGTACAGGTTAATTTAAATGACCCTGTTACCTTTGAAGTACATATTTTGTACTCTTTATTATGTGCTAGCGAGCACATTGGGAGAGAGAGCCTGTCCAAAGATTTTTGGACTTCTTGCCAAGAGGAGATTATTCCGGTGAAAGTTTGGTGAGCTCTATTTGGCCATCCTGACCTCAGTGGATTATCGCCTGTTGTTAGTGTTTGGGGTATTTGCTGACTACATGATGTGTAGTTCAGCAAGTCTGCAAGAGTGCAGATTATGGTCTGCAGAATTTTTCTGCAGAAATGGCCAGATATGAGAGCTTTTCTGCACGGAAGTCGACTGCAGCTCTTGGGACTGTGGCCTGTCTTGATTTTTTGAAGGCATGTCTCGACATAGCTTTCTGGTATGTTGCCAAGGCTATTGTAACCTAAATTATTTCGCTTTGGGATTTTCCTCTGGGAGCAAAATTTCTATCTTTGAAGGATTGATTTTGTCACTCTGAGATGAGGTCCCGGACGTTGGAGTCTAGAAGCTCGGATCTCCCCTTGATGGAAATTTTCGATGGTTCTTTGAATGTCAGATGCATGGGTTATCTTGTAACCATTTACAAGGTTTGTTTGTCTAGCTTGATGTGTGGAGCTAGACGAGCTTTTGAAACTGGGATTTCCTAGTTTGTTTGTGCGGGAAATGCGTCTCAATTTCCTTTGGATTCTCAGTCCCTGGTATCTTCCCTAGGCTCAGAGATATTTCTATTCATCTCTTCCCTAACGTCGGGCGGGAAATCCGTCTCAATACCCCCCATTTCCTGTTGAAATTTGATCCAATTGAATCGTTTTGTCCCGAGAAATTGTTATTTTTTCTTGTCTGCAGAAGCTATTACCTTATTTCTTATCGAGAGGGTTTGAGGAATTTAATTTATTCGCAATTATGGCATGTTTTCTATGAGGTGGCTGTCAGCATAGCTTTTTGTTTGTCCTTTCTTTTCCTCTATCAGCATCATCATAGTCACCATGTCGGCAACGGCGACCACGGTGGCTTAGCAGTCCTCCAACAAGCAGGAGGAGGAAGGAACTGACATTTGATTGGCTGATAGAGATTCATTTCCCTTTTTGAAATTTTGGCGCCGTTTATTGCGTTTTTCTCGGTAGTTCCGACCTGACCAGCTTGAAGAAAGGATATGTTTGCCGGAACTCCGTCGTAAAATATTAACGGCGTTCAAACTTCTTCATGTACAAGATTAAAGCTTCTTTAAGAAGAAAAGTTTTTTGTATAAGAACAGAGTGTCCTTTTAAAAAATTAATTGAAGAAGCCAGAGGCTTTCATGTACAAGGACAAAGTATCCTTATAAGAAAAAGAATTGCCTTTTCATGTACAGAGATGCTTTGAAAGGATTCCAGACGTACAGCTTTCATAAGAAAGTCTATTGCCGAACCTGTTGTTTGAAAAGCGACAATTATCCTTTGAAAAAGATATTTTATTTACAGAATTTTGGATTGGAAAACCCAAATACCCTTTGTGTGTTCTATTTAAAAGAAATTTGGTCTGGAACGACCATTTAAGAGATATCGAAGATTGAGAAAAAGGACATTTGATCCCTCCTAAAAACATTTTTTATTGTATTTGTTTTATTCTTCTTTTCAGCCCTTTCAAGTAAGATATCTTGTTTTTGTGTTTTCGGTAGAAAAGTGAGACTTCTCGTTTTTCTTGCTACTATTCGTTATTGCCTGAATCAATAACCATTGTTTTAGAACGGAGTTGTTCTGTCCATTTCTATCTATTTTTCGTTGTCGTTTGAGACGATAATATTAATGATAATAACTAGGTTGTTTCCTATTGTCGTCTAAAACGCCACACTCCTTTTAAGAATAGTCTCTTGAGTAGAGACTCCATTTTTTATGTATACTTTTTAGCTCAATCTAATTCTAATTTTATTAGGCTACTTTTAGTTTTATTGTAATTTCCATTGTTACCCTAGGTGTTTAACTCGGCTTTGGGAATCAAAAGCAGGACCTAGCTATTTTTTTTGTCTCATTCATAAACTGTATTGAGTTACATTTCTGTGTCTGTTTCTTTATTTGCTCCTTTTTGTCTCTTTATTGATTTCCATCGTTTTTATTCATGTTAACAAAAGACGAATTTTGTAAACAACCCCAAAATTTTCGTCAAAAGTAGTTCTTGTTTACCCAGATAATGCAGACATTGTATCACCTTCAACAGCATTTATCTGTTGACCAATTTACGCTGTGCTACTTGGCTACTGAAGCATTCTCCGACATCACCGCAAGAAGAAGGAAGAGTGATTACATTCAAAGTAAATAATCTGTGGCACTCTGAATTTTCATAATTGGACATTTTTTCAGTTGCTTTCTACCAATTCCGAAAACGTGTTTTGATAAATGCATTCTCTTTATTCTGTGCTGCATGATTCTTGTCTTGATGCCTAGCTAACATACATGTTTGGCGTAAAACTGAGTTATCGGCGACTCGATAGTGAAACCAAGAATATCTCTTGAAGCCTGCAGATTGAAAGCACTTTTTATTATTGCCAATTGTATTTAATTAAAACAAATAGGAGGGTAAATATCATATTATAGGATTATATGTTTTAAACGAAAATTTGGTATACGAGGCGCGTTCAATAAGTAATGCCCCTGACCTATTTCCCATAGCAGTGGATTAATGAAACTTGCCACAGTTTTTAGTCTTTCTCTACATAGGAACCACCCAGAGTTATGCATTTCTCCCATCGTTTGATGCAGCTCTGGACACCGTTTTTGTAGAACACCCCAGGTTGGTCTTCCAACCACGTCGTAACTTCAGAAAACAAGGCTTCATCATCTAGGAAACGCTTTCCTTTCAAAAACAACTTCATGGCTGGGAAGAGATAAAAGTCAGAGAGTGCAAGGTCAGGAGAGTAAGGGGGATGGGGGAGGATTTCATAGCCACACGCCCGTGCTTCTGATCTGGCGACATGCGAGTTGTGTACCGGAGCGTTGTCCTGCAGGAGGAGGATACCTTTGCTGATCTTGCCCCGCCTCTTGATTTCGATAGCTTCTCTTAATTTCATCAAAAGTGAAGCATAATAGGCTCCTGTAATTGTGGTACCCTTTTCCAGGAAATCTGTCATCACTACTTCGTCCTGGTCCCAGAAGACTGTGAGCATGATCTTGCCAACAGAGGGCTGCAGCCTTGCCTTGTTTGGAAGTGGTGAGTCCAAGTGCTTTCACTGCATTGACTGGGCTTTGGTCTTTGGATCATAGTGATGGACCCAAGTTTCATCCTGTGTAATCAGTCTTTTGAAAAACTTTGACTCATCTTCTTGGCACATTTCCAAATTCATCCTCGAGCACTCGACGCATTCTTGCTTCTGGAAAGCTGTGATCAACCTGGGAATCCATCTGGCAGACACCTTATGCATACACAAATGGTCATGAATGATTCTTTCCAAAGACCCTGTACTAATCTTGACCTCTTGGGCTATTTTGCAAGTAGTAATGCGTCGATCTTCCAAAATGGCAGCCTCAACTTGACGGATAGATGCCTCATCAATGGCAGAAGAGGGACGACCAGGCCTGGGAGCTGTTTCTACAGACTGTGGGCCATGTTTGAATTCATGATGCCAGCGTTTTACAAGGTCATATGATGGGACAACATCACCATAAGTTTTTTTCATTTCATCAAAAGTCTCCTTTGGTGTGTGTCCTTTCAAATACAAAACCGGATCAACTGGCTCCATTTCACACCTGACTCAGTTCAAACACCTGTAAATCAGAAACCACAATTAGTTCATAGCTGATTTTTGCAACATAACCGATACAGATATAAATCATTACACATGCAGAATTTCATCTAGATCAAACAACTGGAAGTGGGTTAGGGGCATTACTTATTGAACGCACCTTCTATTCTACATACGTGCTGAAAATGTTATTAGAATTGAGCAAATAGTAGATTTTTTGCATATTTTCTTTAAAATTCAACAAATTTGATATTTTTTAACTTTTTGGGATTTTCAATGTAAAACGCTACGTGACACGATACGAAAGTAGGTCACCAAAATGTAAACAACTTCTTAAAATCATGTATTTTCTGTAAATATTATTCTCGGGACATAGTTTTTATGTCTGATTTTTTTCTAATCTCTTTTCTCATGAATGCACATCAGAAATTTAAGAAAAAAACAAGTTTAATTCAAGTTTCACGTGTTTTGCTTCGGGGTGTTGAGTCTTCGGAGAAGAAAATAAAAGTTTGTGGATATACCTATAAAATATAGAATCTTTGACAAAAACTCACCCATTTTGCTTAAATTTCCTCCAAATTTGATTGTTGGTCTTATATTGTTAATTAGATCATTCCTAACCAAAAGAAAGATCCAGGTTGTTCTCGATGGCCGTTCATCTAAGCAACATGACATAAATGCTGGTGTACCCCAGGGATCCATCCTTGAACCTCTACTGTTCCTGATTTTCATAAAAGACCCCCCTGATGTAATTGAGACTTAGATAGGTATATTTGCTGACGACACCATGCTTTACTCTCGCCATGTGGGCAAAACGGAAGTGAACATATCTGAGGCAATGGTTGAATCCTTAGAAAATGACCTCCAGGCTGTAGTGGATTGGGGTCATAAATGGATGGTAACTTTTAATGCTGCTAAGACAAAGCTCCTTTCCTTCAATAACTACAAGAAACCTCTTCAACCACCGATGGTTGTGGCAAATAACACCCTACCTTAAAGTTCAACATTCAAACTCATCGGCCTATCATTCACAGGTAACATGAATTGGGATAAATACATTGAAGACATTGCCAAGACTGCTGTAAAGAAGGTGGGCTCCCTCTATTGTGCTAGTAAACTTCCCACGCCTAACATGATCTTATATCTCTACAAAGCCACCATCCGCCCATGCATGGAATATTGTTGCCATATCTGGGCTGAGGCATCATCTACTAGTCTCTCCCTCTTAGACAAGGTCCAAAAAAGGGTCGCCAACTTAATAGGTCTCTCACTATCCACCAAGCTCCAGCCCCTATCCCATCGCTGCAATGTTGCATCCTTGTGCCTGTTTTACAAGTACTTCAATGGATTGTGCTCCGATGAATTTGCTGCTCTGGTGCTCTCGATGTATATACACTAGACAACCCCAACAATTAGCTAAGTCCCATCCATTCACTGTTGAGGTCCTCAGATGCCAGAGAGCCTTCTACTCCAATAGCTTCTTTCCTCAAGCTGCCGACCTCTGGAACTCCCTCCCTGCTCCCTGTTTCCCCGACTGCACCGACATGCAAAAATTAAAAACTAATGTTAACAAGAATCTCTCTGCACAGCTCCCAATTTAGGATGACTCCTTAAACTTTCACTCAAATTCTCAGTAGCCCCTTACGTCTACAGCGGCAACTAGCCTTGTTTGGGTCGAACTATGTTAAAAAAAAAGACAAAATAAAAAGACCAACAATAAATTAATAGACAAGCTAATTAAATACAATTAAACACATGGAGTCTATCAACACTTGATTCGACTCATGTACTAATGACTGTAAAAGTGGGGGTCACAAGCCAAAAAGTGAGGGAGCTTCCCCCCCCCCTGCCCCCCGGGTGCCGCCGTCCATGTATATTTAAATATATTTATATATATATTTATAAATATATATATATAAATATATATATATAAAGTGAGTTGAGTTATATATATATAAATATGTTTTAAACGAAAATTTGTATATTTTATATAAGTGTTGAAAATGTTATTAGAATTAGGTAAATAGTTGATTGTTTGTATATTTTTTAAAAATTCACTAAATTCGATATTTTTTTGCGACCCGATACGAAAGTAGGTCACCGAAATGTAAACAACTTTTTAAAATCATGTATTTTCTGTAAATATTATTCTCGGGACATAATTATTATGTCTGATTGATTTCTAATCTCTTTTCTCATGAATGCACATCAGGAATTTTAGAAAAAAATCAGTTTAATTCAAGTTTCACGTGTTTTGCTTCGGGGTGTTGATTCTTCGGAGAAGAAAATAAAAGTCTGTGGATATACCTATAAAATATAGAATCTTTGACAAAAACTCACCCATTTTGCTTAAATTTCCTCCAAATTTGATTGTTGGTCTTATATTGTTAATTAGATCATTCCTAACCAAAAGAAAGATCCAGGTTGTTCTCGATGGCCGTTCATGACATAAATGCTGGTGTACCCCAGGGATCTATTCTTGGACCTTACTGTTCCTGATTTTCATAAAAGACCTCCCTGATGTAATTGAGACTTAGATAGGTATATTTGCTGACGACACCATGCTTTACTCTCGCCATGTGGGCAAAACGGAAGTGCACATATCTGAGGCAATGGCTGAATCCTTAGCAAATCACCTCCAGGCTGTAGTGGATTGGGGTCATAAATGGATGGTAACTTTTAATGCCGCAAAGACAAAGCTCCTTTCCTTCAATAACTACAAGAAACCTCTTCAACTACCGATTGTCATGGCAAATAACACCCTAGCTTAAAGTTCAACATTCAAACTCCTTGGCCTATCATTCACAGGTAACATGAATTCAAGACATTGCCAAGGCTCCTGCAAAGAAAAGGTCCAAAAAAGAGTCGCCAACTTAATAGGTCCCTCACTATCCCCCAAGCTCCAGCCCCTATGCCATCGCTGCAATGTTGCATCCTTGTGCCTGTTTTACAAGTACTTCAATGGATTGTGCTCTGATGAACTTGCTGCACTGCACTGAATTATCGTGGATTTCGATGTTGGTCAAATAAACTGAATCTCAGAAAAAAAGTCACATCTTATGACTCGAAGGAGACAAACGTTCAAGTAACATTGTTCTCACCAGTAAATTGGCCAGAATCCTTTAAATTTACCGACAATTGATCGAAATGTTGATGTTTTTTGGAGGGGATGGGGTGTCAGATTCTATGATTTTTCTTATATATTTACCATGGGAGTCTCGGTTTATTTAATTTCGTCTTAGTCTGTTTCATCTATGCTTCTAGATGTGTTTAGGAAGTGCTATTTTATTTCAACTTAACTGTAGTTGGTAAATGTGATCTGGTTATGAGGGTTGGTTTCCGCGTTCGACGATTTCTCTAAATATTTCGGCTGTTCTCATCAGTTCTCTCGTTTGTGTCAATCCTCACTTTCATTCCAATTTCTCCTCATTTCTTTCTAATTTTTTCCGAATTATTTGCAGTGTAATTATTTGTACTACAGTCACGATGTGGTTTACCGTTTTTGTCCATGCAATATTTAATACGTACACGTCCTCTTCCCATTTTAATACGTACACGTCCTCTTCCCATTTCTTTCCTTTGTAAATTGAGTCAGTTAGTATCATCCTTCGGGTGCATAGTTCTATGATCCAGGTTCCGGAGTTATTACTAAGAGTTCTCACACGGGTCATTCATTACCAGTGATCGTGCACTGGTAATAAAACAGGTGGTATTCCTGGGATCTGAGTGACAACAAGTCTCCCTAGATTTTAAGTACTCTCCGTTCCTTTCGATCCTTGTGCTTTCTTGCTGACAACAGCCGGTGTTTTTTCGGGGTGGGGGGGGGGGGGAGCCTACTCCGGATTCCAGTAATCTCCATGCCATTTAAGTGGAGCTCTAAATGCTTCTTTCAATCCTAATAAACAATCTAATGAATTAAATGTTTGTGTTTATTTTAGTTTTTTCAAAATACAATGTGTTTTCACAAATATTTTTCTATAAGTGTTTCCAGCTAAAACTCCGAAATTACAATACTAAAACAAAGCCAATGTATGCAGTATATATCAATTCAGCATCCTTGTAATAAGGGTTGGTCAATAAATTTTGGCAGTAAACTTCTTTGAACGAAGGTAATTAAAAATATGATAACATTAAAAATGTAATAATAACATTAAAAATATGATAACATTAAAAATATGATAACATTAAAAATATGATAACATTAAAAATGTAATAATAACATTGAACATATGATAACATTAAAAATGTAATAATAACAATGAACATATGATAACATTAAAAATGTAATAATAACATTAAAAATATGATAACATTTAAAATATGATAACATTAAAAATGTAAAAATAACATTGAACATATCATAACATTAAAAATGTAATAATAACATTAAAAATTTGATAACATTAAAAATGTAATAATAACATTAAAAATATGATAACATTAAAAATGTAATAATAACAATAAAAATATGATAACATTAAAAATGTAATAATAACATTAAAAATATGATAACGTTAAAAATGTAATAATAACATTAAAAATATGATAACATTAAAAATGTAATAATAACATTAAAAATATGATAACATTTAAAAAGTAATAATAACATTAAAAATATGATAACATTAAAAATATGATAACATTTAAAATATGATAACGTTAAAAATGTAAAAATAACATTGAACATATCATAACATTAAAAATGTAATAATAACATTAAAAATATGATAACATTAAAAATATGATAACATTAAAAATGTAAAAATAACATTGAACATATCATAACATTAAAAATGTAATAATAACATTAAAAATATGATAACATTAAAAATGTAATAATAACATTAAAAATATGATAACATTAAAAATGTAAAAATAACATTGAACATATCATAACATTAAAAATGTAATAATAACATTAAAAATATGATAACATTAAAAATGTAATAATAACATTAAAAATATGATAACATTAAAAATGTAATAATAACAATAAAAATATGATAACATTAAAAATGTAATAATAACATTAAAAATATGATAACGTTAAAAATGTAATAATAACATTAAAAATATGATAACATTAAAAATGTAATAATAACATTAAAAATATGATAACATTAAAAATGTAATAATAACATTAAAAATATGATAACATTAAAAATATGATAACATTTAAAATATGATAACGTTAAAAATGTAAAAATAACATTGAACATATCATAACATTAAAAATGTAATAATAACATTAAAAATATGATAACATTAAAAATATGATAACATTAAAAATGTAAAAATAACATTGAACATATCATAACATTAAAAATGTAATAATAACATTAAAAATATGATAACATTTAAAATATGATAACATTAAAAATGTAAAAATAACATTGAACATATCATAACATTAAAAATGTAATAATAACATTAAAAATATGATAACATTAAAAATGTAATAATAACATTAAAAATATGATAACATTAAAAATGTAATAATAGCAATAAAAATATGATAACATTAAAAATGTAATAATAACATTAAAAATATGATAACGTTAAAAATGTAATAATAACATTAAAAATATGATAACATTAAAAATGTAATAATAACATTAAAAATATGATAACATTTAAAAAGTAATAATAACATTAAAAATATGATAACATTAAAAATATGATAACATTTAAAATATGATAACGTTAAAAATGTAAAAATAACATTGAACATATCATAACATTAAAAATGTAATAATAACATTAAAAATATGATAACATTAAAAATATGATAACATTAAAAATGTAAAAATAACATTGAACATATCATAACATTAAAAATGTAATAATAACATTAAAAATATGATAACATTAAAAATGTAATAATAACATTAAAAATATGATAACATTAAAAATGTAAAAATTACATTGAACATATCATAACATTAAAAATGTAATAATAACATTAAAAATATGATAACATTAAAAATGTAATAATAACATTAAAAATATGATAACATTAAAAATGTAATAATAACAATAAAAATATGATAACATTAAAAATGTAATAATAACATTAAAAATATGATAACGTTAAAAATGTAATAATAACATTAAAAATATGATAACATTAAAAATGTAATAATAACATTAAAAATATGATAACATTAAAAATGTAATAATAACATTAAAAATATGATAACATTAAAAATATGATAACATTTAAAATATGATAACGTTAAAAATGTAAAAATAACATTGAACATATCATAACATTAAAAATGTAATAATAACATTAAAAATATGATAACATTAAAAATATGATAACATTAAAAATGTAAAAATAACATTGAACATATCATAACATTAAAAATGTAATAATAACATTAAAAATATGATAACATTAAAAATGTAATAATAACATTACAAATATGATAACATTAAAAATGTAAAAATAACATTGAACATATCATAACATTAAAAATGTAATAATAACATTAAAAATATGATAACATTAAAAATGTAATAATAACATTAAAAATATGATAACATTAAAAATGTAATAATAACAATAAAAATATGATAACATTAAAAATGTAATAATAACATTAAAAATATGATAACGTTAAAAATGTAATAATAACATTAAAAATATAATAACATTATAAATGTAATAATAACATTAAAAATATGATAACATTAAAAATGTAATAATAACATTAAAAATATGATAACATTAAAAATGTAATAATAACATTAAAAATATGATAACATTAAAAATGTAATAATAACATTGAACATATGATAACATTAAAAATGTAATAATAACATTGAAAATATGATAACATTAAAAATGTAATAATAACAATAAAAATATGATAACATTAAAAATGTAATAATAACATTAAAAATATGATAACGTTAAAAATGTAATAATAACATTAAAAATATGATAACATTAAAAATGTAATAATAACATTAAAAATATGATAACATTAAAAATGTAATAATAACATTAAAAATATGATAACATTAAAAATGTAATAATAACATTGAACATATGATAACATTAAAAATGTAATAATAACATTAAAAATATGATAACATTAAAAATGTAATAATAACATTGAACATATGATAACATTAAAAATGTAATAATAACAATGAAAATATGATAACATTAAAAATGTAATAATAACATTGAACATATGATAACATTAAAAATGTAATAATAACAATGAAAATATGATAACATTAAAAATGTAATAATAACATTGAACATATGATAACATTAAAAATGTAATAATAACATTAAAAATATGATAACATTAAAAATGTAATAATAACATTAGACATATGATAACATTAAAAATGTAATAATAACAATGAAAATATGATAACATTAAAAATGTAATAATAACATTGAACATATGATAACATTAAAAATGTAATAATAACAATAAAAATATGATAACATTAAAAATGTAATAATAACATTGAACATATGATAACATTAAAAATGTAATAATAACATTGAAAATATGATAACATTAAAAATGTAATAATAACATTTAAAATATGATAACATTAAAAATGTAATAAAAACATTAAAAATATGATAACATTAAAAATGTAATAATAACTTTAAAAATATGATAACATTAAAAATGTAATAATAACATTGAACATATGATAACATTAAAAATGTAATAATAACAATGAAAATATGATAACATTAAAAATATAATAATAACATTGAACATATGATAACATTAAAAATGTAATAATAACAATGAAAATATGATAACATTAAAAATGTAATAATAACATTGAACATATGATAACATTAAAAATGTAATAATAACATTGAACATATGATAACATTAAAAATGTAATAATAACATTAAAAATATGATAACATTAAAAATGTAATAATAACATTGAACATATGATAACATTAAAAATGTAATAATAACATTGAACATATGATAACATTAAAAATATAATAATAACAATGAAAATATGATAACATTAAAAATGTAATAATAACATTGAACATATGATAACATTAAAATGTAATAATAACAATGAAAATATGATAACATTAAAAATGTAATAATAACATTGAACATATGATAACATTAAAAATGTAATAATAACATTAAAAATATGATAACATTAAAAATGTAATGATAACATTGAACATATGATAACATTAAAAATGTAATAATAACAATGAAAATATGATAACATTAAAAATGTAATAATAACATTGAACATATTATAACATTAAAAATGTAATAATAACAATAAAAATATGATAACATTAAAAATGTAATAATAACATTGAACATATGATAACATTAAAAATGTAATAATAACATTGAAAATATGATAACATTAAAAATGTAATAATTACATTTAAAATATGATAACATTAAAAATGTAATAATAACATTAAAAATATGATAACATTAAAAATGTAATAATAACATTAAAAATATGATAACATTAAAAATGTAATAATAACATTAAAAATATGATAACATTAAAAATGTAATAATAACATTTAAAATATGATAACATTAAAAATGTAATAATAACATTAAAAATATGATAACATTAAAAATGTAATAATAACATTAAAAATATGATAACATTAAAAATGTAATAATAACATTAAAAATATGATAACATTAAAAATGTAATAATAACATTAAAAACAAGAACATAAGTCAGTCGTGAGACTGCATACTTTCACCTGATAAAGTAAAGACGAGCCAAAGTTTTATCGGGGTCTTACTTTTCCATATTGTATCAATTATTCTCGTATTGTGCCTGGAAAAGTTGAAAACTCAAAAATTATTCATCTGATCAAACTGAAATTTTGCATGGTGATTACTATTATCAAAGAGCATCAGATCCATAAATCAAATTTAGAAAAATCAAAAGTTGAAATTCCGTCCAAATTTCGACTATGGCATAACTTTTCAATTTAAACGGTCATAGCTACATAAGACGCAGAACTTCATATGGGCCAAGTAGCGAGTCTCGATGCTGAACAGAACTAAAGTTACTGCAAAAAATGTCTGACTTTTATCTGTTTCCGTGACCATGGCATTGACATTTGACCTAGATATCCCGAATTAAACTAGTTCTAAGTTAGACCATAACCAAGTTTGGTGACGATTGGTCAAACGGTGTGGGTGCTAGGTTGTACACCTAGCATCCACATCGCAAACAAACTCGACTGAAAACATAATTCCCGCTTTGGAAGAACTCATAATAAACAAAATAATCCGGCAGCATCATTTAAAAAATTATTAAAGTATTTTTCAGATGTTAATTTCTAATATGTACATTTCAAAAAATAATTAAAATATTTTTCAGATGTTAATTCTAAATTTGTACATTTCAAAAAATAATTAAAATATTTTTCAGATGTTAATTCTAAATTTGTACATTTCAAAAAATAATTAAAATATTTTTCAGATGTTAATTCTAAATTTGTACATTTCAAAAAATAATTAAAATATTTTTCAGATGTTAATTCTAAATTTGTACATTTAAAAAAGTTATTTAAAATAATTTTCAGATGTTAATTTTAAATTTGTACATTTTAAAAAATTATTTAAAATATTTTTCAGATGTTAATTTTAAATTTGTACATTTAAAAAAATTATTTAAAATATTTTAGAGATGTTAATTTTAAATTTGTACATTTTAAAAAATTATTTAAAATAATTTTCAGATGTTAATTTTAAATTTGTACATTTAAAAAACTTATTTAAAATATTTTTCGGATGTTAATTTTAAATTTGTACATTTAAAAAAATCATTTAAAATATTTTTCAGATGCTAATTTTAAATTTGTACATTTAAAAAAATTATATAAAATATTTTTCAGATGTTAATTTTAAATTTGTACATTTAAAAATAATATTTAAAATATTTTTGAGATGTTAATTTTAAATTTGTACATTTTAAAAAATTATTTAAAATATTTTTGAGATGTTAATCTTAAATTTGTATATTTAAAAAAAATTATTCAAAATATATTTGAGATGTTAATTTTAAATTTCTACATTTAAAAATTATTTAAAATATTTTTCAGATGTTAATTTTAAATTTCTACAGTTTAAAATTATTTAAAATATTTTTTATATGTTAATTTTGAATCTTTACATTGATAATACTATGTGAAATATCGATACAAACTAAATAAATTGTAAAAAGAAACATTTGCAATGGGAGTCGCTGCAGACAAGACATGAAGCCACTTGATGAAAGGAGTTAAAAAGAACGAAAGAACATTCTTCAAACAATCTTACTGAAGTATCTCATTAATAGAATGAAGTAAATTTTTATTATATATTTTTTTTTCGAATCTTAACAATTAAATAATATTTCATCACTGGTTTTATGTGTTATATAATACACGGGCAACGCCGGGTATCCCTGCTAGTATTGTTATAAAGGAGCTAACACGTGAATAAATAATTAAAGGCCCAGTGTCTTAATTGCTGTCACAGCACGAGATGTTTGTGTTCTGACACTGTCATCAGTCGGAATCGTGTCTTTTTATAATCACGGATCAAAAACAACGGATGGTCAACATAAATATAGAGTTGCGAATGGAACCACTAATTTGAGCAGAGATAAAAAGCCGTTTGTGTAATGGAGTCACTTAGAATGTGCATTTACTAAAGAAAATATGATGGGCATTCGTTTTAAACTAAAAAACATGACTACTCACTTTATTCACTTAATGATATATATATATATATATATATATATATATATATATATATATATATATATATATATATATATATATTAATCCAGGTAGGGTAAAAATCCACAGGATAGAAATCCAAAGGGAATCAAACCGGGCTTATAAAAGAGTGCTCAATAAAAATATAGAGCTGTATTGTGAATGCTTTTATTCAAACATGTACTAGGTCTGCTACACTGGCATGTCGATGTTATCGATCTACAGCTCTCAAGAGCTGAGGTCTCATCAGGCAGAGAATTTTTTTATGATCCAACCTGGTCGTTGAATTCCAGGAAGAATGAAGTAGTATATTTTTAAAAATATAATTGCCGTTAGAAATTCATATTTTCATTCTGTTATCCAAAATCAGTCACATGACTTTTATTTTTTCTCCTCTTCTTCTTATATATATATATATATATATATATAACTCAACTCACTTTATATATATATATTTATATATATATTTATAAATATATATATAAATATATTTAAATATACATGGACGGCGGCACCCGGGGGGCAGGGGGGTGGGGGGGGGAAGCTCCCTCACTTTTTGGCTTGTGACCCCCACTTTAACAGTCATTAGTACATGAGTCGAATCAGGTGTTGATAGACTCCATGTGTTTAATTTTATTTAATTAGCTTGTCTATTAATTTATTGTTGGTCTTTTTATTTTGTCTTTTTTTTAACATAGTTCGACCCAAACAAGGCTAGTTGCCGCTGTAGACGTAAGGGGCT
The DNA here is from genome assembly GCA_963556195.1 of Sepiola atlantica. NCBI lineage: Eukaryota > Metazoa > Mollusca > Cephalopoda > Sepiida > Sepiolidae > Sepiola > Sepiola atlantica. Next base: position 780,343 of record OY744517.1, on the reverse strand, counting down.
ACTGAGAATTTGAGTGAAAGTCTAGGGGGTCATCCTAAATTGGAAGCTGTGCAGAGAGATTCTTGTTCACATTAGTTTTAAATTTCTGCATGTCGGTGCAGTCGGGGGAAACAGGAAGCAGGGAGGAAGTTCCAGAGGTCGGCAGCTTGAGGAAAGAAGCTATTGGAGTAGAAGGCTCTCTGGCATCTGAGGACCTCAACAGTGAATGGATGGGACTTAGCTAATTGTTGGGGTTGTCTAGTGTATATACATCGAGAGCACCAGAGCAGCAAATTCATCGGAGCACAATCCATTGAAGTACTTGTAAAACAGGCACAAGGATGCAACATTGCAGCGATGGGATAGGGGCTGGAGCTTGGTGGATAGTGGCGACCATTTTTTGGACCTTGTCTAAGAGGGAGAGACTAGTAGATGATGCCTCAGCCCAGATATGGCAACAATATTCCATGCATGGGCGGATGGTGGCTTTGTAGAGATATAAGATCATGTTAGGCGTGGGAAGTTTACTAGCACAATAGAGGGAGCCCACCTTCTTTGCAGCAGCCTTGGCAATGTCTTCAATGTATTTATCCCAATTCATGTTACCTGTGAATGATAGGCCAAGGAGTTTGAATGTTGAACTTTAAGGTAGGGTGTTATTTGCCACAACCATCGGTGGTTGAAGAGGTTTCTTGTAGTTATTGAAGGAAAGGAGCTTTGTCTTAGCAGCATTAAAAGTTACCATCCATTTATGACCCCAATCCACTACAGCCTGGAGGTCATTTTCTAAGGATTCAGCCATTGCCTCAGATATGTACACTTCCGTTTTGCCCACATGGCAAGAGTAAAGCATGGTGTCGTCAGCAAATATACCTATCTAAGTCTCAATTACATCAGGGAGGTCTTTTATGAAAATCAGGAACAGTAAGGTCCAAGAATAGATCCCTGGGGTACACCAGCATTTATGTCATGAACGGCCATCGAGAACAAACTGGATCTTTCTTTTGGTTATATTAGGAATGATCTAATTAACAATATAAGACCAACAATCAAATTTGGAGGAAATTTAAGCGAAATGGGTGAGTTTTTGTCAAAGATTCTATATTTTATAGGTATATCCACAGACTTTTATTTTCTTCTCCGAAGAATCAACACCCCGAAGCAAAACACGTGAAACTTGAATTAAACTTGTTTTTTTCTAAAATTTCTGATGTGCATTCATGAGAAAAGAGATTAGAAAAAAATCAGACATAAAAACTATGTCCCGAGAATAATATTTACAGAAAATACATAATCTTAAGAAGTTGTTTACATTTTGGTGACCTACTTTCGTATCGTGTCGCGTAGCGTTTTACATTGAAAATCCCAAAAAGTTAAAAAATATCAAATTTGTTGAATTTTAAAGAAAATATGCCAAAAATCAACTATTTACTCAATGCTAATAACATTTTCAGCACGTATGTAGAATAGAAGGTGCGTTCAATAAGTAATGCCCAGTTGTTTGATCTAGATGAAATTCTGCATGTGTAATGATTTATATCTGTATCGGTTATGTTGCAAAAATCAGCTATGAACTAATTGTGGTTTCTGATTTACAGGTGTTTGAACTGAGTCAGGTGTGAAATGGAGCCAGTTGATCCGGTTTTGTATTTGAAAGGACGCACACCAAAGGAGACTTTTGATGAAATGAAAGAAATTTATGGTGATGTTGCCCCATCATATGACCTTGTAAAACGCTGGCATCATGAATTCAAACATGGCCCACAGTCTGTAGAAACAGCTCCCAGGCCTGGTCGTCCCTCTTCTGCCATTGATGAGGCATCTATCCGTCAAGTTGAGGCTGCCATTTTGGAAGATCGACGCATTACTACTTGCCAAATAGCCCAAGAGGTCAAGATTAGTACAGGGTCTGTGGAAACTATCATTCATGACCATTTGCGTATGCATAAGGTGTCTGCCAGATGGATTCCCAGGTTGATCACACCTTTCCAGAAGCAAGAATGCGTCGAGTGCTCGAGGATGAATTTGGAAATGTGCCAAGAAGATGAGTCAAAGTTTTTCAAAAGACTGATTACACAGGATGAAACTTGGGTCCATCACTATGATCCAGAGACCAAAGCCCAGTCAATGCAGTGAAAGCACTTGGACTCACCACTTCCAAACAAGGCAAGGCTGCAGCCCTCTGTTGGCAAGGTCATGCTCACAGTCTTCTGGGACCAGGACGAAGTAGTGATGACAGATTTCCTGGAAAAGGGTACCACAATTACAGGAGCCTATTATGCTTCACTTTTGATGAAATTAAGAGAAGCTATCGAAATCAAGAGGTGGGGCAAGATCAGCAAAGGTATCCTCCTCCTGCAGGACAACGCTCCGGTACACAACTCGCATGTCGCTAGATCAGATGGCGTGTGGCTATGAAATCCTCCCCCATCCTCCTTACTCTCCTGAATTTCATCTCTTCCCAGCCATGAAGTTGTTTTTGAAAGGAAAGCGTTTCCTAGATGATGAAGCCTTGTTTTCTGAAGTTACGACGTGGTTGGAAGACCAACCTGGGGTGTTCTACAAAAACGGTGTCCAGAGCTGCATCAAACGATGGGAGAAATGCATAACTCTGGGAGGTTCCTATGTAGAGAAAGTCTAAAAACTGTGCCAAGTTTCATTAATCCACTGCTATGGGAAATGGGTCAGGGGCATTACTTATTGAACGCGCCTCGTATACCAAATTTTCGTTTAAAACATATAATCCTATAATATGATATTTACCCTCCTATTTGTTTTAATTAAATACAATTGGCAATAATAAAAAGTGCTTTCAATCTGCAGGCTTCAAGAGATATTCTTGGTTTCACTATCGAGTCGCCGATAATTCAGTTTTACGCCAAACATGTATGTTAGCTAGGCATCAAGACAAGAATCATGCAGCACAGAATAAAGAGAATGCATTTATCAAAACACGTTTTCGGAATTGGTAGAAAGCAACTGAAAAAATGTCCAATTATGAAAATTCAGAGTGCCACAGATTATTTACTTTGAATGTAATCACTCTTCCTTCTTCTTGCGGTGATGTCGGAGAATGCTTCAGTAGCCAAGTAGCACAGCGTAAATTGGTCAACAGATAAATGCTGTTGAAGGTGATACAATGTCTGCATTGTCTGGGTAAACAAGAACTACTTTTGACCAAAATTTTGGGGTTGTTACCAAAATTCGTCTTTTGTTAACATGAATAAAAACGATGGAAATCAATAAAGAGACAAAAAGGAGCAAATAAAGAAACAGACACAGAAATGTAACTCAATACAGTTTATGAATGAGACAAAAAAAATAGCTAGGTCCTGCTTTTGATTCCCAAAGCCTAATAAAATTAGAATTAGATTGAGCTAAAAAGTATACATAAAAAATGGAGTCTCTACTCAAGAGACTATTCTTAAAAGGAGTGTGGCGTTTTAGACGACAATAGGAAACAACCTATTATTAATATTATCGTCTCAAACGACAACGAACAATAGATAGAAATGGACAGAACAACTCCGTTTTAAAACAATGGTTATTGATTCAGGCAATAAGGAATAGTAGCAAGAAAAACGAGAAGTCTCACTTTTCTACCGAAAACACAAAAACAAGATATCTTACTTGAAAGGGCTGAAAAGAAGAATAAAACAAATACAATAAAAAATGTTTTTAGGAGGGATTCAAATGTCCTTTTTCTCAATCTTCGATATCTCTTAAATGGTCGTTCTTTAAAAGGACACTCTGTTCTTATACCAAAAATCTTGTACATGAACGTCGTTAATATCTTACGACGGAGTTCCGGCAAACATATCCTTTCTTCAAGTTGGTCAGGCCGGAACTGTCGAGAAAAGAGGCGCCAAAATTTCAAAAAGGGAAATGAATTTCTATCAGCCAATCAAATGTCAGTTCCTTCCTCCTCCTGCTTGTTGGAGGACTGCTAAGTGTTGTGAAGTAGTCCAACAGTAAAAAGAAGTCAAGTTGAGGTTGGGTTAAGATAACAAGTGTATTAACGTAAAAGGTAAGGAAACTGACTGGAACTCGGCTAGACAGTTACAATACTGTTCTTTACTTGCACTATTTATAGTGAGAACCGGTGTAGTTTCTCTTCCGTTTAGAACGGCCGGTGTAACACTAAGCCATCGTCGTCGCCCATGCCGACATGGTAGAAAGGGCTATGCTGACTATGATGATGATGATACTGATAGAGGAAAAGGAGGGACAAGCAAAGAGCTATGCTGACAGAAACAGGCTGACAATAAAAGCAGGAGAAAGGAACACTTAGCATAGAAGGGAATGTTGACCTCCCCCCCTCAACCGACACTGCCATAATGGCGAATAATTTAAATTCCTCAAACTCTCTCGATAAGAAATAAGGTAATAGCTTCTGCAGACAAGAAAAAATAACAATTTCTCGGGACAAAACGATTCAATTGGATCAAATTTCAACAGGAAATGGGGGGTATTGAGACGGATTTCCCGCCCGACGTTAGGGAAGAGACGAATAAAAATATCTCTGAGCCTAGGGAAGATACCAGGGACTGAGAATCCAAAGGAAATTGAGAGGCATTTTCCGCACAAACAAACGAGGAAATCCCAGTTTCAAAAGCTCGTCTAGCTCCACACATCAAGCTAGACAAACAAACCTTGTAAATGGTTACAAGATAACCCATGCATCTGACATTCAAAGAACCATCGAAAATTTCCATCAAGGGGAGATCCGAACTTCTAGACTCCAGCGTCCGGGACCTCATCTCAGAGTGACAAAATCAATCCTTCAAAGATAGAAATTTTGCTCCCAGAGGAAAATCCCAAAGCGAAATAATTTAGGTTACAATAGCCTTGGCAACATACCAGAAAGCTATGTCGAGACATGCCTTCAAAAAATCAAGACAGGCCACAGCCCCAAGAGCTGCAATCGACTTCCGTGCAGAAAAGCTCTCACAGAAAGAATGAGCTTAAACCTCATATCTGGCCAGTTCTGCAGAAAACTTCTGCAGACCATAATCTGCACTCTTGCAGACTTGCTGAACTACACATCATCTAGTCAGCAAATACCCCAGACACTAACAACAGGCGATAATCCACTGAGGTCAGGATGACCAAATAGAGCCCACCAAACTTTCACCGGAATAATCTCCTCTTGGCAAGGAGTCCAAAAATCTTTGGACAGGCTCTCTCTCCCAATGTGCTCACTAGCACACAATAAAGAGTACAAAATATGTACTTCAATGGTAACAGGGTCATTTAAATTAACCTGTACCTTTTCTTGGAAGGAGTTTCGAAAGGCTGAACTCCTGTCCTTCTTCCACTGACCTCTTTCAGAGCTCTGTGCTCTGAGCAATAGGCTATCTTGCCCAAATCCATCAACATCTTGGTAAGGGGATGGTAATAGGCCAGTGGTATCATGCGCCTCCAACTTTACATGCAAAGCAACGCATGCAGAATACAGTGCCTTGCCATCTAGGCAACTGCCCAAATCCAAACAGTCTCCCTGACTATCAACGAACTGCCCCTGCAACAGAAGTTGCCTTCCATTAAAAATAGGCACAATGACCCTATACATTTCTGAGCTGAATCGCATGAATTTTCTCAAATTCCAGGAGTCCATGCTGAAGAAATTATGGACAAGACTGGAGTCCTTAAAGACGCCTTGGAAATCATTTCCAAGTCCTAAATTCTTCCTGGAAATATCTACAGCAAGCTGCCAGGAAAATTACACTCTAATGCTTGCCTATATGGAGTCTTTATATTCCCAGTTACACCACAGTTCGCAAACTGCGATATAGTTTTCACTAAGCCGAACATGCCAGAACGTAACGAATAGGCATCAGCGACCGAACCTATAGGCTCAGGAGTTGAAACCTTAACCAGCGACCGAACCTATAGGCTCAGGAGTTGAAACCTTAACCAGCGACCGAACCTATAGGCTCAGGAGTTGAAACCTTAACCAGCGACCGAACCTATAGGCTCAGGAGTTGAAACCTTAACCAGCGACCGAACCTATAGGCTCAGGAGTTGAAACCTTGACCAGCATTATTTTCTGGATAATAACAGAATTACTCCGCTTACCCCTAGCTAAATTTGCCAGAGCTTTACCTCTGCATTACCTCTGCTCTAAATATCTCTACCCTAGAATAATCCTCGTCTACAAATTCCATATTCGCACTCTCAGGGGAGAAGCATACATGCATTTTGTGTCAAATCAAGGAGTGACATTCACACTTCATGTGCCTCAGTCGTCCTAGCACAATGAACGGCTTTCGGTAATTCCATCTCAGACTTAAACATGTTCAGAGTAAGAATAACTTCAGCCATTACAAACATTCTCTCCTCCACAAATATGCTAAAGGAGGAAGCAGTAAACATGATGAAGCTCTTCAAAATGCTTGTCCTAATCTAATTAAATTGAGAAAACAATTAAAATAACAGCGATTAAAAGTAACACAGAATGGCGTTCGTCAAAATTATAATCCAAGGGAGTTATAAAAAATTCCCTTTATTACTAACTAAAACAAGTACGCATTAAACTGATGATTGCGCTTGAAACTTAAATTAGACAAACTAAATTAAGAATCCCTACTTACTTGCCTCCGCACGAGGGTAGAGCTAGACATAATGTCGGTTTTAATGTGGGGGAAAATCCAGCTTCCAAACGGGTCTCTGGAATGGGACAAACTAAATTAAGAATCCCTACTTACTTGCCTCCGCACGAGGGTAGAGCTAGACATAATGTCGGTTTTAATGTGGGGGAAAATCCAGCTTCCAAACGGGTCTCTGGAATGGGACAAACTAAATTAAGAATCCCTACTTACTTGCCTCCGCACGAGGGTAGAGCTAGACATAATGTCGGTTTTAATGTGGGGGAAAATCCAGCTTCCAAACGGGTCTCTGGAATGGGACAAACTAAATTAAGAATCCCTACTTACTTGCCTCCGCACGAGGGTAGAGCTAGACATAATGTCGGTTTTAATGTGGGGGAAAATCCAGCTTCCAAACGGGTCTCTGGAATGGGACAAACTAAATTAAGAATCCCTACTTACTTGCCTCCGCACGAGGGTAGAGCTAGACATAATGTCGGTTTTAATGTGGGGGAAAATCCAGCTTCCAAACGGGTCTCTGGAATGGGACAAACTAAATTAAGAATCCCTACTTACTTGCCTCCGCACGAGGGTAGAGCTAGACATAATGTCGGTTTTAATGTGGGGGAAAATCCAGCTTCCAAACGGGTCTCTGGAATGGGACAAACTAAATTAAGAATCCCTACTTACTTGCCTCCGCACGAGGGTAGAGCTAGACATAATGTCGGGTTTAATGTGGGGGAAAATCCAGCTTCCAAAGGGGTCTCTGGAATAGGACAAACTAAATTAAGAATCCCTACTTACTTGCCTCCGCACGAGGGTAGAGCTAGACATAATGTCGGTTTTAATGTGGGGGAAAATCCAGCTTCCAAACGGGTCTCTGGAATGGGACAAACAAAATTAAGAATCCCTACTTACTTGCCTCCGCACGAGGGTAGAGCTAGACATAATGTCGGTTTTAATGTGGGGGAAAATCCAGCTTCCAAACGGGTCTCTGGAATGGGACAAACTAAATTAAGAATCCCTACTTACTTGCCTCCGCACGAGGGTAGAGCTAGACATAATGTCGGTTTTAATGTGGGGGAAAATCCAGCTTCCAAACGGGTCTCTGGAATGGGACAAACTAAATTAAGAATCCCTACTTACTTGCCTCCGCACGAGGGTAGAGCTAGACATAATGTCGGTTTTAATGTGGGGGAAAATCCAGCTTCCAAACGGGTCTCTGGAATGGGACAAACTAAATTACCTCAGAAACATTTTTCCTCCAAATTCTCCTGCAATGACTGAGGACAGAACCAGAGTCAAAGAAAACTAAAAATTAACTTAAATACTATAGCTTAGTAGAGGTGGATCTCACGTGGTTAGCTCCAAAATAATTTAAATACCCAACTGCAAATGAGCCGGTTGGGAAAAAAGGAGGAAATATATATTTTCTTAAAACTTAGCCCTACTAGAAGTGTGGAAAAATATAGTAACAATTGAGAAATAAATTTCTCATTAATTTCAAAGCATAGAAATTACAGTGAAGAAAATATTTCCCAGGAAACTTACTGTTTAAAGCTGTACTAACAGCAGTACTAAAACCAACTTTTACAATTCTCGTGTAACTAACGATGAAAAATGCATTTTTAATCTTTCTATATACACAGCGATTTCCCCAGTATCACAGAAGATGAAACATAGAGAAAAATAAAATGTTATGTAACGTCTTAACGAACGTAACAAATGGGGAATATGGTGAACTTACAGCTAATAAAATTAATTTTTTTATAAAATATGCAAATTATTTAATATCAAATTTATTTGCAATGTAATGCTAATGTTTAGAGAAAATTTGCATGCAAAAAATGTTTGAATTTTATGCGTACCTCTAAAAGTTCAAAATGGCGTCTTAGAATGGTAGGGAACCATGACACTTCAAAAAAGGGCGGGAAAATATGGAATGGCCGTGCAGGGTGAAAAGATATGGAGGAGTCAACAGACCAAAAAAATGTTACATACATAAAAGAATCAATGAAATATTTTATACTATATATAAATATGATACTTTTTTACCCTATGTGAAAGTACATACTTGTATAATACACAATATATGGACATTTAGTTTGTAACATTTATGTACTTAAATGAATTAAATTACATAAGTATATAAAAAATGTATTATATGTTCATCATATAGACTGTCCCCACTTTCTAAAAGAACACCCCCACTTTTGTAATTGTCTAGTCGGCATGACACACACACACACACAGACACACACAGACACACACACACACACAGACACACACACACACAGACACACACACACACACACGCACACGCAGACACACACACACACACACACACATATATATATATCAATGTTTGTATTACAGAAGATCAGAATAACATTTGTACAGTCGGTTTGAAACCTGATAAAGGGGACATCTAGAGGTTTCTTAATCGGAACTCTGTTCAGCTTCTGTTTATGTCTGTCTGCTGATAAAGAAGTGGATTATAATCAGGATTTGATATGGTGCCTCATTCATGAATACACAAATGCTTGGAGATTTTCGGAATAGCTCCTAACATTCAAACAGCTTTAAAAAGAAAAGCATGAAGAATTGGGAAACGAATTTAAATTCAAGAGGTGTTGCATTAAGTAAAGTGAAAATCAGGAGAGGGATTTTTCTAGGCCTGTGCTTTTTTCATTAGTTTGATCCCAATGACACTTCTCTTACATAAGGTGAAGGCAGGATATGAACTTGAGAAAGGACTTCCTATAGTAAACCACTTACTATTCATGGATGACCTTAAAGATTTTGGAAAGAATGAAAACCAACTTGATACCCTAATGAATACGGTTAAATTATTTAGTGACGACATACGAATGGAATTTGGCATCACTAAATGTGCTATTCTTGTTATAAAAAGGGGTAAACTTGTTCACTCAGATGGTCTTGAACTCCCAACAACAGATCTGATAAAGAATGTAGTCAGTGAGAGGGGCTACAAATACTTGGGAATACTGAAGGCGAATAAGATTAAAAACAAAGAAATGAAAAACCAGGTCACAGCTGAGTCAAACAGAAGAGTAAGGATTATTCTTAAATCACACCTCCACAGTCGAAATACAATCTATGCTATCACTGCCAGAGTAGTAGCTATCATTCGATATACTTGACTGGAATGTAGATGTAGATACCAAAACAAGGAAAATGCTTACAATTTATGGAGCTTTTGCAAAAAAAGAGATGCAAATCGATTGTATCTACCTAAAAAGGAGAGTGGTCAAGGTCTCCTTAGTGTTGAAGATGTGAATATAGAAGAAAATTGTTTATATAAATATATTTCTGAGAGTAATGAGATTCTTCTTTGTAAAGTGAAAAGAGAGGAAATACTAACAACTGGGGTGAAAAAAAATCAAAGGTTACAAGAGAGAGGGTTAAAATTATTTGGAAAGAAACTACACAGTGTATTCTTTTAGAATACTGCATTTAGAGATAATGACAGCTAGAAACTGGTTTGTCATGGGTGATATCAAAAGATCTATTAGAGCCCATTAATGGCAGCCCAGGAACAAGCCACTTGCACAAGGTCCATCAAACATTACATTGACAAAACTGCAGAATCACCGATATGCCGATTGTGTAATTAAAGAGAAGAAACCTTAGCGCATATTGTATCTGAATGCTCTATGCATCAGTATAAAAAATGGAGACACAACAAATATATGCAAACTTTATGAATTGGACCACACAAGAGAACGACAATGTCAAACTTCTTTGGGGCATGCGCATGCAAACTGATAAGGTTCTTGAACATTCCAAGCCCGACTTAATCTTTCTAAATAAAAACAAGAGAACTTGCTTAATCATTGATATAGTCTGCCCCTTTGATACCATAGTGCAGGAGAAAGAACACGAAAAAACATATCAAAATCTAAAATGGGAATTAGTTAGACTATGGAAATGTAAAGAAGTCCAATTGTAATTGGAACGTTTGGAACCATAACGAAAAGCCACCAAAAATGGCTTAAACAGATTGACGAGACAATTTCTTTTCCAATTCTATAAAAGGCTTGCCTGTTAGGAACGGCGAAAGTGTTAAGGTACAGCTTGAATGTCTAAAGCCAAGGGAATTGACTTGATGTTCAAAAAAGAAAAATCCAACTAAAAACATCTAAATATTGAGACTACTATGAAATAATAATAATAATAATAATAATAATAATAATAATAATAATAATAATAATAATAATAGTAATCATCATCATCATCATCATCATCATCATCATCATCATCATCATCATCATCATAATAATACGTTATTTTTATTATTTTATCATTGTTTTTATTACCATTTTTTCTCAACATTATTCTAAGATTCAATATAGATGTGTGTACAGGAAATATATTTACTAATGTGATTTGTTTACACATGCCCGGTAAAATTGATACGATCAACACATTTATTTTATTTATGGCTAAGATTAGATAAGATTAATGTTTTGTTGTCATTCACGTTGTTTGCATTCGATATCTGTGCATTGCAAAACAATAGTAAAACACCTGGTACAGTCGTCTCGGGAGGTCACTATTTCAGACATTACCCCATCCTTTCTAATGTCTTATTGTTCGTCGTTGAGGAACGGGATTATCATTATCTAATCGATCTTGAAATCGGTATATTTATAAACACATGCAATTATTCTCAAATGCAACGGAAGAATTTCAACCGATTTTCGATTTTCACATTTCCTTAATGACTACGTCTGCTCGATTTGATCGTCAAGTCTGTTTTTCGATGTTTTTTTCCGGTCCTCTCTCACTATTATCAGCAAGAAATCAATGGTAAACGGCTATGATGTGAAAACAATGTGATTTGCAATGTTTACCAAAAGAAACAAAGAGCGCTGGAAATCTGGGGAAATCTGTCACTCAGACTCCAGGGAACATAAACTGCTGTTACGTGTGAGGACTTCTAATGAGTAAGAAATCAATGCGTATTTGTTACAAGGGGGTCATAATATAAATTTAACGGATATTTGATAGTTTTTTTTAGCAATCAAGTGTTACGGTATATCTTTCCCGAACACGAGCCGCCATTTTGTATTTTTGTTGTATTATCGGCCATAGTTTGAAAGAATCGGGAAAACTATTCTTCTGAAGCAAAACGTGTCAATTCGCTATAATGATAGGTATCTAATGTATTATATATATATATATATATATATATATATTTAAATAAATTTCTAGTAATACAGAATTTTATTAACGCAAGGAATATAGACGTTTGTGACATTTTTTGGGTGGAATGAAATTGAAAAGTGCAAAACGTGAGGAAAAAAATCAATACATAAATCTACTTTTGTCCACACTCATCAGAGTAAATACGTGGAAATAATTCATGCACTACGATTAAAAACTTTAAAAAGTGAAATGAAGACCAGTGACAAGTTTAGGGAAAAAAATTGGGGGGGGGGGTCACAAGTGGATCATATTGAATCCTAGAAGCCACGTCTTTTGTTTACAAAGGGAGGATTTTAATGACTAAATATATATTACTTCCAGGACTTTAAGGTGGAATAACGGATGCAATCTACTTATGACAGAAAACCTGTCACTAGTGTAAGCCGACGCACATTCGGCGTTATTTATAAGATGGTCAGCAATAGATGACCCGGATGTGTTGACTAAATTATTTAAATTATTTAGTCGGCCCTGGCATATTGCAGGGGGGATGTGTTGTTTTATTCTGAATTCACCCGTAATAGGAACTTCAAGGCACGTGGACACTCGTGATAAAAGGAGCACTCGCCTTGAGGCAACCTGTGTGGCCCCCCTCATCCAAGTGAACACTTTTCAAAGCCGGAAAGGCTTTCCTAGTGAGTTCCTTCCAGAAGTGATCGTTTCCCTCACATTGTGTACACATTCGATTCAGGTAATATAGCCGTAGCATATGTTGACAAATTTCAATGCTAGACATACCCAGACCGCCCTCAGAAAGATGCAGATAATAGATCTCGCCACGAACCTTAGGGGCCTGGCCACGCCATAACAAACTTGAAGAGGGCCCGCTGCAATTCAAGCAGCGTATCTGACGGGAGTGGAAGCACTGATAGACGATATAGGATGATAGGATCGATGTGAGAAACACACACTTCCGCTATTTCCTTTAACGAAAGATTTCTACGGGTCCACAGACCAGCTGCGACCCGTATCGCTTTCAGTACTTCGATGAATGTTTCTCCAGCTGAATATCCGGACCTAACCAGATGCCGAGTAGCTTGCAAGGCCCGTCAGTCTAGCTAAAGGGTCCCTGTAGAATGCACCCTTCCAGGCACCGTTTCATACAATTAGAAATTCAATAAAAATGAATATTTATTAGATATCAAATTAAAATGTATATATCAATTAGACATTATATCAAATTGCATGTATAAATTTTGACAGAAAATTAAAATCCTTACATCAATTAGACATCAAATCAAAAGGCATATATCAATAAGACATACAATTTAAAAGCATATATATTAATTATACAAAAAATAAAAAATGCATGTATCAATTAGACATCAAATGAAAATACATATATCAATTACACATAAAATGAAAATGCGTATATGAATTAGACATCAAATCAAAATACGTGTATAGATTTGACATAAAATTAAAATGCATGTATTAATTAGACATCAAATTAAAATGCATATATTAATTAGACATAAAATTAAAATTAATATACTAATGAAACATAAACTGAAAGTGTATGTATTAATTAGACATCAAATAGAAATGCATATATCAATTAGACATATAATTAAAATGCATATATAAATTAAACATCAAATTAAAATGCATATAGCTATTAGACATGAAATTAAAATGTATATATCAATTTTAAATAAAATTAAAATGCATATAACAATTAGACATCAAATTAAAATGCATATATTAATTAGACATCACATTAAAATGCATATATAATTTAGACATCACATTAAAATGCATATATCAATTAGACATCAAATTAAAATGCATATATCAATTAGACATCAAATTAAAATGCATATAACAATTAGACATCAAATTAAAATGCATATATTAATTAGACATCACATTAAAATGCATATATAATTTAGACATCAAATCAAATTCCATGTATGAATTAGAAATAAAATTAAAATGCATATATCAATTAGTCTTCAAATTAAAACGCATATATTAACAAGGCATAAAATCAAAATGCATGTATCAATTAGACATCACATTAAAATGCATATATCAATTAGACATCAAATTAAAATGCATGTATCGATTAGACATCAAATTATAATGCATGTATCGATTAGACATCAAATTATAATGCATGTATTAATTAGAAAAAAATTAGTATGCATATATCAATTATATATCAACTGAAAATGTATATATCAATTAGACATTAAATTAAAATGCATGTATTGATTACACATCCAATTTAAATGTATATATCAATGAGACAGAAAATTAAAATGCATATATCAATTAGACAGCCAATCGAAATGCATATATAGATTAGGCATTAAATGTTAATGTATATATCAATTAGACATAATATTAGTATGCATATATCAATTATACATCAACTGAAACTGTATATATAAATTAAAAATCAAATTAAAATGCATATATAAATAAGACACTAAATCAAAATACATATATCAATCAAGCATCAAATGAAAATGCATATATAATTTGACATCAAATCAAAAGGCATATATCAATCAGACATCAAATTTAAATGCATATCTAAATTATACATCAAAGTAAAATGTATATCAATTAGACACCGAATCATAATGCACAAATTTAAATGCATATATGAATTAGACATAAAATTAAAATAATTATATTAATTATAAATAAAATTAAAATGCATATAGGAATTATACATGAAATTAAAATAATTATATCAATTATAAATAAAATTAAAATGCATATATGAATTAGACATGAAATTAAAATAATTATATTAATTATAAATAAAATTAAAATGCATATATAAATTAGACATACAATTAAAATAATTATATTAATTATAAATAAAATTAAAATGCATATATCAATTAGACATAAAATTAAAATAATTATATTAATTATAAATAAAATTAAAATGCATATATGAATTAGACATGAAATTAAAATAATTATATTAATTATAAATAAAATTAAAATGCATATATAAATTAGACATACAATTAAAATAATTATATTAATTATAAATAAAATTAAAATGCATATATAAATTAGACATACAATTAAAATAATTATATTAATTATAAATAAAATTTAAATGCATATATCAATTAGACATAAAATTAAAATAATTATATTAATTATAAATAAAATTAAAATGCATATATGAATTATACATAAGATTAAAATAATTATATTAATTATAAATGAAATTAAAATGCATATATCAATTAGACATGAAATTAAAATAATTATATTATTATACATTAAATCAAAATGCATTTATTAATTAGACATAAAATTAAAATGCATATATCAATTATACATCTAATTAAAATGCATATAAAAAGTAAATATCAAATTAAAATACATATATTAATTAGACATCAAATTATGATGCATATATCATTTAGACATCAAATTATAATGCATTGAAATTAATATATAAATTAGACATCAAATCAAAATGCTATATAAATTAGACAATAAATATAAAATGTATATACTCATTAGACATAAAATCAAAATGCATATATTAATTAGTCATCAAATTAAAATGCATGAATCAAATTAACATTAAATGAACATGCATATATAAATTATACATCAAATGAAAATGCATATATCAATTATACGTCAAATTAAAATGCACATATCAATTAGACATCCAATCGAAATGCATATATGAATTAGACATGAAATAAAAATGAATATATCAATTAGGCATAAAATTTAAATGCATATATCAATTAGACATACAATAAAAAAAGGTATATATCAATTAGACATCAAATTAAAATGCATATATTGAGTTGACATCAAATTGAAATGCATATATAAATTAGAGACCAAATTAAAATACATATATAAGTAAGACATCAAACCAAAATGCATTTATAAATTAGATAATAAATATAAAATGCATATACCAATTAGACATAAAATTAAAATGCATATATCAATTATACATCAAATTTTAATGCATATATAAATCAGACATCAAATCAAAATGCATATGTTAATTAGACATCAAATAAAATGCATATATAAATTAGAAATAAAATTAACTAGACTAGAGACCATAGGTTAGAATCAGATGACCAAGCCTACATGTGCTTTAGATTGACCCTACATCACAGCGTTAGTTACTTATATTTTTATACTGTTCTCCTTCGACCCAGGATTGTACCCTGCTTGACACTGTCTCTGAAAGCTTAGATAGAGTCCTTTACTCGACTCGAATGCCCAAATACATGTATTTGGGGATTTTAATGCGCATCACCGTGACTGGTTGGGATCTCCCAGCGTTACTGATGCAGCTGGGAACTCTACCTTTAATTTCTTCTCAGCTCACGACCTCTCACAGACTGTCACTTTTCCGACCCGCCTTCCTAATTGTGCGGACCAGCAAGCCTTACTTCTCGACCTGTTCTTGACCTTACTACCCGATGCTTGTGTGGCGAATGCCTATAGCCCACTCAGAAACTCTGATCACGTTGTGGTAATGATACTTATCAATTTAAAAACTCGTCCAAAAGCTGAAGAGCCGTTGCTGAAAACGACGAGAAACTATGAGGAGGCTGATTTTGAATCCTTCAGGGATCACATCAGCAACGCATCATGAGGTGAAACCTTCTCACTCACAGTGTACAAATGAGCTAACCGAATGGGTCAAAGCAGGCATTAATACTTATGTTCCCACGCGAAAATTCTTCAGCAAACCCCACTATCCTCAATGGTTCACCTCAGAATGTGCAGCTGCTATTGCTGAGAGGCAAAAAGCATTCCGAAAATTCGGCCGCCATACACAACTGCGAACAGACAAAAATTTGTAGAGGCAAGAAATGATTGCAAAGTAGTGATACATGAAGCAAAGAGAAGGTATACAGAGATAACCAAAAAACGGATTCAGTCACAGAAACTAGGTACTTGTGATTTCTGGAAAATCTACACTAGTGTGATGAACAATGGACAATCAACAATTCCCTCGCTATCAAATCACAATGATGTCGTTTTGTCTTAAACTCCACTTTGGACTCGGCAAATCACCCCCTCCCCAAATTTCCATTGCAGACTGAAGCCACACTTGAGAACCTGGTCATCACCCCATCTCAGGTCAAAGTCATCATAAAAAACCTTGACACCTCCAAAGCCTGTGGGGCTGATCTTATACCAGTAATAGTAATAAAGAAATGCAATGCTGAGCTGACCCCTGTCCTCTCCAAACTATACAACAAATTCCTTGCTGAATCTTGTTTCCCTGATAGTTGGGAAATTGCCTCTGTGGTACCTGTCTTTAAGAATTCTGGAGATAGAACTGATCCTCTAAACTACTGCCCAATCAGTCTACTCCCAATCTTTGCAAAAATCTTAGAATCATTAATCAATCTTGCTATAGTCTGGCACCTAGCTAATGCTAAACTTCTTTCTAATCATCAATAGGGATTTAGATAAGCACGATCTACCGCAGATATCCTAACAGTCATCTCTGAACGCATATATCATACACTGGACAAGGCAGATGAAGCTAGGGCAGTAGCGCTTGATATATCCAAGGCCTTTGACAAGGTCTGGCATGAAGGGCTTCTCCTAAAACTGCACTCATATGGTATTACTGGACAAATATTTAATATAATTAAATCCTTCCTAACAAAAAGAAAAATCAACGTTGTCGTTGATGGCCGTTCATCTAAGCAACATGACATAAATGCTGGTGTACCCCAGAGATCCATCCTAGGACCTCTACGGTTTCTGATTTTCATAAATTACCTCCCTGATGTAATTGAGACTGAGATAGGAGTATTTGATAACGACACCACGCTCTACTCTCGTCATGTGGGCAAAACCGATGTGCACATATATGAGGCAATGGCTGAATCCTTAGAAAAGGACCTCCAGTCTGTAGTGAATTGGGGCCAAAAATGGATGGTAACTTTTAATGCCGCAAAGACAAAGCTCCTTTCCTTCAATAACTACAAGAAACCTCTTCAACCACCGATTGTCATGGCAAATAACACCCTACCTGAGAGTTCATCATTCAAACTCATCGGCCTAACTTTCACAGATAACATGAATAGGAACAAATACATTGCCAGGACTGCTGCAAAGAAGGTGGACTCCCTCTACCGTGCTAGTAAATTTCTCACAGCTGACATTATCCTATATCTCTACAAAGCCACCATCCGCCCTTGCATGGAGTATTGTTTTCACATCTGGGCTGGTGCATCATTCACTAGTCTCTCCCTCTTAGACAAGGTCCAAAAAAGAGTCGCCAACTTAATAGGTCTCTCACTATCCACCAAGCTCCAGCCCCTATCCCACCGCCGCAATGTTGCTTTCTTGTGCCTGTTTTACAAGTACTTCAATGGACTGTGCTCTGATGAACTTGCTGCTCTGGTGCCCCCACGATGCAAATTCACTAGACCAACCCGACAATCTGCCAAATCCCATCCATTCACTGTAGAGGCACACAGATGCCGAAGAGCTTTCTACTCCAAAAGCTTCTTTCCTCGTGCCGCTTGACTCTGGAACTCCCTGTTTTTTTGACGTTATTGACATGCAAACAGACATTTCGCTGCACAGCTCACAATTTAGGTTGAGCCCCTCCCCCCCCCCAAAAAAAAACTCTAACCCTCAGTAGCCCCTTACGTCTACAGTGGCGGTCTGCCTTGTTTGGGGTGAACTATGTTTTAAAAAAATTTTTTTAAATGCATATAATCATTAGACATAAAATTTAAATGAATATATCAATGTTTTATTTTAATCCAAATGGGTGTAACATTATCGTGGCGTCTTTGTTTGCGTCCGACGCCAATAAAACGGAAATACGTAATTGTCGACAGAAACCTGCCCGTCCAACTGCAGATTGACCCAAAAGAGCATTCGCCATCACCAATCATCACAACAGACCGGAGCAGAACAACAGCATTGACTCTACACGTCGTGCACACACACACATACACACACGCACGCGCATACACACACACACACATTAGCGCGTGCGAAAAATTTTCCCTAACTATTTCCTTTTATCGCATCCACATATAATTCCTACTACATACTTTCAATACATAAAATTGAAGTATTTATATTTATACCACTGTGTACACTTTCATTTGCGTTAACATGCAACACGTGATAACACTACGATACCATGTCATTATCAGATGGGGGAATACAGTTTTGATGGTTAAAACAGCACTGCCACCACCGGCTTTTTTTCCCAACAAATAGAGTATTAAAAAGAAATCCGAATATTCTTCTTTGCAGTTTCACAATTTCTTATTATTGAAACGCGTTTATTTTGGCTGTTATTAAATTACACGTTAAAACTTTATCGCTTGATGTAAACACAATAAATGCTATCATGTAAGCTCGTTTTACCGTTGAGTCACTGAATCGTTGGCTTACTTGCAAAGTACTGGAACTCAGTCATGGCATCCTGAAACCCGCGGGGTTAACTCTTATTCATAATCTCATCATTCGATCTACTGTCGTCAGGAACATTCTGTGGTTATACAGTAGTTCATAATTTACATAAAATCAATGTTTTTCCAACATGTAACTCCAACTTTCTATAGAGTATCCATCTTGTCTTTCAATTATAATCTTTACATGCCTGTCACTCGAATTTTCTACATAGAATCCATTTTATCTTTACATTATTATCTTTACATCGAATGCTTGTCTTTCCAAGATGTAACTCAGACATTCAAGAGAGTATCCATTTTGTCTTTCAATTATTATCTTAACGTTATATGCCTGTCTTTACAAAATGCCCCTCTAACTTCTTAATGAGAATCCATTTTGTTTTTCAATTATTATCTTCACGTCAAATGCCTGTCTTTCCAAGATGTCACTCAAACTTTCTAGAGAGAATCTATTTTGTCTTTACATTATTATCTTCACATCGAATGCTTGTCTTTCTAAGATGTTACTTTACGTTTCTATAGAGTATCCATTGTGTCTTTCGATTATTATCTTTACATAGAATGCTTGTCATTCCTAGGTGTCACTCCAACTTTCAAGAAAGTATCCGTTTTATCTTTACATTATTATCTCGCAATATATAGAGTATCCATAAAGATACACAAGTTGTCTCTCTTACAAGATGTCCCTCTTACTTCTTAATGAGAATCCACTTTGTTTTTCAATTATTATCTTCACGTCAAATGCCTGTTTTTCCAAACTCAAACTTTCTAAACAGAATTTATTTTTTCTTTTAATTATTATCTTTACATCGGATGCCTGTCTTCACGTATGTAACTTTAACTTTCCATAGAGTATCAATTTTGTCTTTCAATTATTATCTTTACATCGAATGCCTGTCTTTCCAAAATCTCACCCTAAGTATTCATTTTGTCTTTCAATAATTACCTTTACATCGAATGCCTGTCTTTCCTAGGTGTACTTCGAAATATATAGAGAGTATCAATTTTATCTTTTAATTATTATCTTTACATCAGATGCTTTATTTTTAAGATAGCACACCAATTTTCTAGAAAGTATCTATTTTGTCTTTCAATTAATATATTTACATCGAATGTCTGTTTTTTCTAGATGTCACTCCTACTTTCTAGAAAGTAGTTATTTTGTCTTTCAATTAATATATTTACATCGAATGCTTGTCTTTCCAAGATGTCATTCTAACTTTCTAGAAAGAATCTATTTTGTCTTTCAATTAATATATTTACATCGAATGTCTTTCTTTCTAGATGCCACTCCAACTTTCTGAAGAGTATCTATATTGTCTTTCAATTAATATATTTACATCGAATGCCTGTCTTTTCTAGATGTTACTCTAACTTTCGTAGGAGTATCTATTTTGTCTTTCAATTAATATTTCAATTAATATATTTACATCGAATGCCTGTCTTTCTAAGATGTCACTCCAACTTTCTGAAGAGTATCTATTTTGTCTTTCAATTAATGTATTTACATCGAATGTCGGTCTTTTCTAGATGTCACTCCAACTTTCTAGAAAGTATCTATTTTGTCTTTACATCATCAGCTTTACATTGCATGATTGTTTTTACAAGATGTCACTCCAATCTTCTAGAGAGTATCATATATTGTCTTTCAATTAATATATTTACATCGAATGTCTGTCTTTCCTAAATGTCACTCCAACGTTCTAGAAAGTATCTATTTTGTCTTTCAATTAATATATTTACATTTAATGTCTATCTTTCTAAGATGTCACTCCAACGTTCTAGAAAGTATCAATTTTGTCTTTACATTATTAGCTTTACATTGAATGCTTGTCTACACAAGATATCACTCCAACTTTCTAGAGAGTATTAATTTGATCTTTCAATTATTATTTTTACATCGAATGCTTCTCTTTCCTAAGTGCTACTCCAACTTTCAAGAGTGTATGATTTTTTTCTTTACATTATTATCTATACATCGAATGCCTGTCTTGAACTTTCTAAAGAGTATCGATTTTGTGTTTACATTATGTAATATTCTTAACCGCTTCTCCCATTGAATGAACTCGTTCTCAAGCGTTGACTATAAATGCTTCGTTATTTAACTTTATTTCGTGTTTTACTTTTGTGAATAAAACCTTTACAAAGGAATTCGGCTAGCTCTTTCTTCTCTTGACTACAATAATTTTATTCACAAAAGAAATGGACAGAGTATATCGTCTCGAACGATTCGATACCGAGTCTACAGCCTTCAATGCAGAAACAAATACAAACATTGGAAACTTACGTTTATAAATTATTACATACGGTGAACGGCACTGAAAAAACTGGAAACACCCAAACCGACTTCTATGCTTTGATAAATAGCATATCGGCAGAGGTATTCGAAATAATTAGTGACACTAACGACTATACATCTGCCATAAGAGCTCTGGACGCGGCCTACATCAAGACTATAGTCTACAACCGCCACAAACTTATCACCATGAAACAACAACCGACGCAAACAGTGGATTTTTTCATGTTACAGTTGGAAAACCTTGCTAAGACATGCAATTTCCAGGCTGTGAGTGCCGAAATAAATAAAAGCCAGTATATGCGGGAGGCTTTTATTAGCGGTATCTCCCCCCCCCCCTTAATTCGACAACGATTTCTCGAGAAATCCTCGCGAACTTTTCAGGAAGCATACGAGACGGCAAGATCTCTTGAACAAGCAGAAAAACACTCTGCGTGTTACAACCAGGAGAATATGATTTACGCGCCAATAATCACTTCAAGAGAAAATACAATTCTGGCAGCGACTCAAAAAATATGAGGCCGAAGGAAATTTGCTTTTTCTGCGGGAATTCTCGTCATCCGCGTCACTATTGTCCGGCCCGTGACTCAAACTGCAATAAGTGTGTGAAAAAAGTACACTGTAAATCTTCCGTGTCGGCAGTGTTAAATGAAGACACTGACTTCCCTAGTCTCGCGGGACTTGGAAGAAAAAATACATTACATTTACTAAGTGTAAAATAAATGGATCCACTGTCAATGCCATGGTGGATTCTGGTAGTGTGGAGACTTTTATTATCGGCAATATTGCAAAAATATGAACCTTAAACTTATTCCCAAACAAAAAGCAATATCATTGGCCGACCCTAATATGTGTGCGAAAATTGTGGGAGAAACTAAAGTCAGTATATCTCTAAACAATGATGTACACTCTAACGTAATAGTGGAGGTCATTAAGAATTTATTTGTCGACTTAATCATAGGGAAATATATTCTCTGCAGATATAAGATTGTAACCATCAAATTTGATGGACCAGAGGACGAACTTATTATCGGGAAGTCACCAGGAATATTTTTTCCATCCATGAACGTTTCTCCTCCCCCATTATTTTCTCATCTTTCTACGAACACAACACCAATCAGCACCAAGTCACGTCGCCACACAATTGCTGATAGCAAATTCATAAGAACAGAGACTGCAAAATTGTTGGAGCAAAAAATAATAGAACCCTCAATTTCACCTTGGCGAGCGCAGGTTCTAATAACTGAAGTAATAACGAAGGTCCAACAAAACGCAAATCACTCTGGAGTAAAAAACGAAGGTCCAAAGAAACGCAAATCACTCTGTCCGTAGATCACAAAGTCCTCTGTCAGCTTCCAAAGCAGATCTCTACGTTCGTCACACGTGCACTTACTTCGCACCGTTTCGTTGAAGACGGTAAGAGACCCGTTTTTATTAGGCTGAGGCACACCTAATTTGCATGCGTGCAATGTGACTTCGCGAGACTCCGCGTGAACCGTATGTAATAAAGGTTCATGGACGCCATGTTGGATTCCTTTCTTTCATCCGCAGCGCACAGGACAGACAAACACGAGGACGTTTCGCAGGTAAGCCCCCTTCATGTTCCCTACACTCCCTCCTGATCTCATGATCACAGAGATGGCAGGGAGGCATCGATCGCCTTCGCCGGTTGCTTCTTCGGAGGGGGACAACGCAAGCCTCATCTTCGCTTGTGCTCTCGTCCGCGGTCTGAGGGTCGAGAAACATCGCGTCCGCTGGTATACTGCTGATATCCGAGTCACTGTCCGATGGGGCTGCTGCAATCCAGAGCGATGCCTCACTGCTCTCTGACTCAGGCTCGCTCTTGTCGTCCAGTGATGGTTGCGTTGCTAACCGTAGGTCTCTAACGTGATGGGGCATACCGTCGACCCGCACCGCCTGTGGACTGATTACCTCAGTGACGCGTCCAATTCCGTATTTCGTCGTACACTTGCCGCGCGGGTTCTTAATCCAGACGACATCCCCTTTTTTCAGTTTCTCTCTGGTTACTTCCAGTTCGGGCAGCGGGTTAGTCTCTATGCCTTTCACCCTGACGTGATACCTGTGCAAGGTGTCAGCCGGCACTGTAGAGGGTGAAACATTATCCTTTGGGGTTACGTTATACAGGTAGACTGCTTCAAATACCGTACAGCCCGTCCTGGCCGCGATGGTTTTGAAGGTTCTGTGATTCCTCTCGATGACCCCATTTCCACTCGGTACGTGAGCGCATCGAAACCTCAGGTGTACTCCCCAGCCATCAGCAAACTTTCTGAACTGCTCACTGGTGAATGCAGCGCCATTGTCGGTTAATATCTCCGTTGGGGGCCACGTTCAAGAAAAATACTGTTTAACTGACGGACGATGATGGCTGCATCTTGCCGGCGCAGCATGCGCCATATCGCAAACCTGGATGGACCGCAATCAATGAGAGTCAGGAAATCCTCGGTGTTGTGGTGAGTAATATCCATCGCCAGCCGGCTCCAATGGCTTTTCACTCCCAGCTTTCCTTTCTCCCAGCGAACGGGTGCTGGATCAATGGATTGGCATGCTACACAGTCTTTGACCACTTTCCTGACGCCTGCCTTCTGTACTCCTGGTTCAACCAACTTAGCGAAATATAGGGTCCGCTTGAGCCAGGATGCTCGGTTTGTTGGTGGACTTCTTTGGTGTGATTAGATCGAACGGGGATCACGGAAGCGACGCAGGCGGGCTGCATGGGTTCAATAGTCTTTCTTATGGCATCAAGCCATTTTTGAGGTACTCTCGTCAAACAATCTGCTTTGTTCAGGCTGGATTTGACCAGGGACACCTCTATTGACAGCGCGTATTCGTTCACCAGCTTCATGATCGTGTCGAGCCACCGTCGGATGAGCATCTCGCTCGTGGCTTTGGTTCGTACTCTGGCCCTCCCGGTGAGAGTATCTGAAATCCACTTATGGACGCAAGCAGAATCCGTGAATAGTCGCAGGGTGGTCGTCTTCCAAAGGATTGCCAAGTTTATCCCCTTGATAACTGCATCAAGTTCTGCCAGGTTTATGTGCTGGGAGTCCTTTTCTGGGCGTAACTAGCAAGCGTCTTCCACCACCGTTCCATTATGGACCACCGATACGCCAATGGCGAGAGAGCTTGCATCAACCCACACACTAAGGTTCTGACTGTCGACGCACCATCTGCCCCGCGCTGGGTCTTCCTTGTGCACTCTGGTGAGAACCTCTTTGAGCATTGTATTGAGAGGGACGTCATGAGTTTTGTCATCCCATCCAGTGGTGACGTCGGAGGTTCTCCGCTTGATAAACGCCACCGCAACACGAAGCCAGCCGCCCACAGGAAGGTGTCCAACTAACTTTCCGCACAAGGAAAATACGTTTCGTCGTGTGACAACACAAGGCATGTCCGGAGTTTCATTTCCTCGTTTCCAATACAGAACGTCATCTTCCTCCCAGACCTGCAAACTAAGTACCCGTGCGCCATCCCATAGCCTTTCCGGTTCCTTGCTGAGAAGGCCAAAGTTGTAGAGATGCTCCCTCACGCGCGCCGCAGATACAATTTCCTCGTCCACGTACACGTCATCAATATATGCAGATGTTGTCCGCTGAATGCGCTCATCCTTAGTCAGAATGGCGTCAACAATCATTTGCATAATTGATGGCGCCACATTAAGTCCAAATCCCATGCGGGTTAGGCAATACCTTTTCCCCTTGATGAGCACCGTTTGATAGGGCCATAGTGATCTGTGTACACGCACTTGAAGGTATGCTTTGTGAAGATCCAGTACAGCCATTCCCTCAACTTTTCAGTGCATACGTCCGCGCGAGCTGTAAAAGGGTCCACGTGCTCATTCAACTCCCGATAGTCGAGCACCGACCTCACCTTCTGCTTATTCTGTTGGATAACTGCCATTAACGGGATCAGGCACTTTGGGGGACCAATTCCTTCTCTGAATAAGGAACTAGCCATCCATTACTAATCCAAGTTTGTAGTTCCTTGTCGGGTGTGGGGGGGGGGAATTTTGTATTCTGGCACCTTATTGCATAATTTCTCGGGTGACTGCTCCTCCGACCACTTCCAGGAGGCTGTCCAGGACTTCGTGCGCTGGTCGAATTCCGCACAAAAATCAGGCTGTTCCAGCTTCATGGCTGCACTCAGAGCAAGGCCCGCTTTTGCGAAATGTGCCCTACCCTCACCATCAATGCGTACACCACCCAATTCCTTTATAACGTCCATTCCCAGGAGCAGGTCATAACCGAGCAGGTCACCGTTTACAACCAAGGCTCGTACGGTTACTGTGGGCCCATCGCCGACACCTGCGCGAATGATGCTAACGCCACAAGAGGCAATCGAGCCACCGCCAACCGTCAATACCGGGACCCTTTCCTCATCCCATGCGTCACAGCATGCCTTGCGCACGAGGGTCTGCGTGCACCTGGTGTCTACGAGCGCGAAGCGCTCACGCCCGTTTACGCGCACGCTCACTGCGGGTAGCGCCTTATTTGGCGACGATCTGGGGAGAAGACTGGCGTTATAGCTTACTCCCCTTGCCCGTTCTTCGGACAACCTCTTGCCACGTGACTCAGCTTGTTGCACCGGTAGCAACGCACGCGTTTTAACGTTCCTCGATCGGGCGCGTCCTTTGCATCGCTTTGGCTTCGGCAGTATTTTGAAAAATGGTTCGGCTCGCCACATTTGTAGCATCTCACGTCTTCTGTTGGTGGTGAAGACGCTTCCGCAGCTGCCGAAATCGGCTCTGTGTCCTCTTTCAAAATGTTTCGGGCTCTGGCCAACAACTCGTCAAGCCCAATCTCACTGAGTCTAGACGATGCTCGCAGCAGTCTGCTGGCGCTGTCTGGGAGTCCAGTCAAAAAAGCGCATCCCAGTATTCGCTCGCTTGTTCCACCGAACGGCGCGGCTAGCCTCCTCAAATCGGTCAGGTAAACGTCCACAGTCTCATCTAGCCCAAGCCGCCGTTCGGTGAACTGCCTCCAGGCGACGAAAGGGTCCACAGCAAAGGCTGCGTATAGCGCCTGCCAAACTTCCCCCAGGCCTGGTTCGTTTCCGATCTGCTGAGAGTATCTTTTTTGTCTTTTAATTTTAATCTTTACATCGAATGTCTGTCTTTCCTAGATGTCACTTTAACTTGCTAGAGAGTATGTATTTTGTCTTTCAATTATTATTTTTACATCGAATGCCTGTCTTTCCTAGTTGTGACTCCAATTTTCAAGAGAGTATGTATTTTGTCTTTCAATTATTAACCTTACATTGAATGCCTGTCTTTCCTAGTTGTGACTCCAATTTTCAAGAGAGTACGTATTTTGTCTTTCAATTATTAACTTTACATTGAATGCCTGTCTTTCCTAGGTGTTACTCCAATTTTTAAGAGAGTATGTATTTTGTCTTTCAATTATTAACTTTACATTGAATGCCTGTCTTTCCTAGGTGTTACTCCAATTTTCAAGAGAGTACGTATTTTGTCTTTCAATTATTAACTTTACATTGAATGCCTGTCTTTCCTAGGTGTTACTCCAATTTTTAAGAGAGTATGTATTTTGTCTTTCAATTATTAACTTTACATTGAATGCCTGTCTTTCCTAGTTGTGACTCCAATTTTCAAGAGAGTACGTATTTTGTCTTTCAATTATTAACTTTACATTGAATGCCTGTCTTTCCTAGGTGTTACTCCAATTTTAAAGAGAGTATGTATTTTGTCTTTCAATTATTAACTTTACATTGAATGCCTGTCTTTCCTAGTTGTGACTCCAATTTTCAAGAGAGTATGTATTTTGTCTTTCAATTATTATTTTTACATCGAATGCCTGTCTTTCCTAGTTGTGACTCCAATTTTTAAGAGAGTATGTATTTTGTCTTTCAATTATTATTTTTACATCGAATGCCTGTCTTTCCTAGTTGTGACTCCAATTTTCAAGAGAGTATGTATTTTGTCTTTCAATTATTAACTTTACATTGAATGCCTGTCTTTCCTAGGTGTTACTCCAATTTTCAAGAGAGTACGTATTTTGTCTTTCAATTATTAACTTTACATTGAATGCCTGTCTTTCCTAGGTGTTACTCCAATTTTCAAGAGAGTACGTATTTTGTCTTTCAATTATTAACTTTACATTGAATGCCTGTCTTTCCTAGGTGTTACTCCAATTTTTAAGAGAGTATGTATTTTGTCTTTCAATTATTATTTTTACATTGAATGCCTGTCTTTCCTAGTTGTGACTCCAATTTTCAAGAGAGTATGTATTTTGTCTTTCAATTATTATTTTTACATCGAATGCCTGTCTTTCCTAGTTGTGACTCCAATTTTCAAGAGAGTATGTATTTTGTCTTTCAATTATTAACTTTACATTGAATGCCTGTCTTTCCTAGGTGTTACTCCAATTTTCAAGAGAGTACGTATTTTGTCTTTCAATTATTAACTTTACATTGAACGCCTGTCTTTCCTAGTTGTGACTCCAATTTTCAAGAGAGTACGTATTTTGTCTTTCAATTATTAACTTTACATTGAATGCCTGTCTTTCCTAGGTGTTACTCCAATTTTTAAGAGAGTATGTATTTTGTCTTTCAATTATTAACTTTACATTGAATGCCTGTCTTTCCTAGTTGTGACTCCAATTTTCAAGAGAGTACGTATTTTGTCTTTCAATTATTAACTTTACATTGAATGCCTGTCTTTCCTAGGTGTTACTCCAATTTTCAAGAGAGTATGTATTTTGTCTTTCAATTATTAACTTTACATTGAATGCCTGTCTTTCCTAGGTGTTACTCCAATTTTCAAGAGAGTACGTATTTTGTCTTTCAATTATTAACTTTACATCGAATGCCTGTCTTTCCTAGTTGTGACACCAATTTTCAAGAGAGTACGTATTTTGTCTTTCAATTATTAACTTTACATTGAATGCCTGTCTTTCCTAGTTGTGACTCCAATTTTCAAGAGAGTACGTATTTTGACTTTCAATTATTAACTTTACATTGAATGCCTGTCTTTCCTAGTTGTGACTCCAATTTTCAAGAGAGTATGTATTTTGTCTTTCAATTATTAACTTTACATTGAATGCCTGTCTTTCCTAGGTGTTACTCCAATTTTCAAGAGAGTATGTATTTTGTCTTTCAATTATTAACTTTACATTGAATGCCTGTCTTTCCTAGTTGTGACTCCAATTTTCAAGAGAGTATGTATTTTGTCTTTCAATTATTAATTTTACATTGAATGCCTGTCTTTCCTAGTTGTGACTCCAATTTTTAAGAGAGTATGTATTTTGTCTTTCAATTATTATTTTTACATCGAATGCCTGTCTTTCCTAGTTGTGACTCCAATTTTCAAGAGAGTATGTATTTTGTCTTTCAATTATTAACTTTACATTGAATGCCTGTCTTTCCTAGTTGTGACTCCAATTTTCAAGAGAGTATGTATTTTGTCTTTCAATTATTATTTTTAGATCGAATGCCTGTCTTTCCTAGTTGTGACTCCAATTTTCAAGAGAGTATGTATTTTGTCTTTCAATTATTAACTTTACATTGAATGCCTGTCTTTCCTAGTTGTGACTCCAATTTTTAAGAGAGTATGTATTTTGTCTTTCAATTATTAACTTTACATTGAATGCCTGTCTTTCCTAGGTGTTACTCCAATTTTTAAGAGAGTATGTATTTTGTCTTTCAATTATTAACTTTACATTGAATGCCTGTCTTTCCTAGTTGTGACTCCAATTTTCAAGAGAGTATGTATTTTGTCTTTCAATTATTATTTTTACATCGAATGCCTGTCTTTCCTAGTTGTGACTCCAATTTTCAAGAGAGTATGTATTTTGTCTTTCAATTATTAACTTTACATTGAATGCCTGTCTTTCCTAGTTGTGACTCCAATTTTAAAGAGAGTACGTATTTTGTCTTTCAATTATTAACTTTACATTGAATGCCTGTCTTTCCTAGGTGTTACTCCAATTTTTAAGAGAGTATGTATTTTGTCTTTCAATTATTATTTTTACATCGAATGCCTGTCTTTCCTAGTTGTGACTCCAATTTTCAAGAGAGTATGTATTTTGTCTTTCAATTATTATTTTTACATCGAATGCCTGTCTTTCCTAGTTGTGACTCCAATTTTCAAGAGAGTATGTATTTTGTCTTTCAATTATTAACTTTACATTGAATGCCTGTCTTTCCTAGTTGTGACTCCAATTTTTAAGAGAGTATGTATTTTGTCTTTCAATTATTATTTTTACATCGAATGCCTGTCTTTCCTAGTTGTGACTCCAATTTTCAAGAGAGTATGTATTTTGTCTTTCAATTATTAACTTTACATTGAATGCCTGTCTTTCCTAGTTGTGACTCCAATTTTTAAGAGAGTATGTATTTTGTCTTTCAATTATTAACTTTACATTGAATGCCTGTCTTTCCTAGGTGTTACTCCAATTTTTAAGAGAGTATGTATTTTGTCTTTCAATTATTATTTTTACATCGAATGCCTGTCTTTCCTAGTTGTGACTCCAATTTTCAAGAGAGTATGTATTTTGTCTTTCAATTATTATTTTTACATCGAATGCCTGTCTTTCCTAGTTGTGACTCCAATTTTCAAGAGAGTATGTATTTTGTCTTTCAATTATTAACTTTACATTGAATGCCTGTCTTTCCTAGTTGTGACTCCAATTTTTAAGAGAGTATGTATTTTGTCTTTCAATTATTATTTTTACATCGAATGCCTGTCTTTCCTAGTTGTGACTCCAATTTTCAAGAGAGTATGTATTTTGTCTTTCAATTATTAACTTTACATTGAATGCCTGTCTTTCCTAGTTGTGACTCCAATTTTTAAGAGAGTATGTATTTTGTCTTTCAATTATTAACTTTACATTGAATGCCTGTCTTTCCTAGGTGTTACTCCAATTTTTAAGAGAGTATGTATTTTGTCTTTCAATTATTATTTTTACATCGAATGCCTGTCTTTCCTAGTTGTGACTCCAATTTTCAAGAGAGTATGTATTTTGTCTTTCAATTATTATTTTTACATCGAATGCCTGTCTTTCCTATTTGTGACTCCAATTTTCAAGAGAGTATGTATTTAGTCTTTCAATTATTAACTTTACATTGAATGCCTGTCTTTCCTAGTTGTGACTCCAATTTTTAAGAGAGTATGTATTTTGTCTTTCAATTATTAACTTTACATTGAATGCCTGTCTTTCCTAGGTGTTACTCCAATTTTTAAGAGAGTATGTATTTTGTCTTTCAATTATTATTTTTACATCGAATGCCTGTCTTTCCTAGTTGTGACTCCAATTTTCAAGAGAGTATGTATTTTGTCTTTCAATTATTATTTTTACATCGAATGCCTGTCTTTCCTAGTTGTGACTCCAATTTTCAAGAGAGTATGTATTTTGTCTTTCAATTATTAACTTTACATTGAATGCCTGTCTTTCCTAGTTGTGACTCCAATTTTTAAGAGAGTATGTATTTTGTCTTTCAATTATTAACTTTACATTGAATGCCTGTCTTTCCTAGGTGTTACTCCAATTTTTAAGAGAGTATGTATTTTGTCTTTCAATTATTATTTTTACATCGAATGCCTGTCTTTCCTAGTTGTGACTCCAATTTTCAAGAGAGTATGTATTTTGTCTTTCAATTATTATTTTTACATCGAATGCCTGTCTTTCCTAGTTGTGACTCCAATTTTCAAGAGAGTATGTATTTTGTCTTTCAATTATTAACTTTACATTGAATGCCTGTCTTTCCTAGTTGTGACTCCAATTTTTAAGAGAGTATGTATTTTGTCTTTCAATTATTAACTTTACATTGAATGCCTGTCTTTCCTAGGTGTTACTCCAATTTTTAAGAGAGTATGTATTTTGTCTTTCAATTATTAACTTCACATTGAATGCCTGTCTTTCCTAGGTGTTACTCCAATTTTTAAGAGAGTATGTATTTTGTCTTTCAATTATTAACTTTACATTGAATGCCTGTCTTTCCTAGGTGTTACTCCAATTTTTAAGAGAGTATGTATTTTGTCTTTCAATTATTAACTTTACATTGAATGCCTATCTTTGGAAGATGTCACTCGAACTTTCTGGAGAGTATCTATTTTGTCTTTACATTATTATTTTTACATCAAATGCCCTTCTTTCTTAGATGTTACTCTAGTTTACTAAAAAGTACACATTTTCTCTTTCAATTATCATCTTAACATCGAATGCCTGTCTTTCTTAGATGTCACTCCACTTTTCTAGAGTATCCGTTTTATCTTTCAATTATTATATTTATAGTGAATGCCTTTCTTTCCAAGATGGCACTAAAATAAGAATATCTAATTAATCTTTACATTAATACTTTTACTTCGATGTCCTGTCTTTCCTACGCGCCACTCCGATTTTCTAGAAAGTATCCAGTTTCTTTTTACATTGTTTTCTTTACATAGAATGCTTGTCTTTCCAAGATATCACTCCAACTTTCTAAAGAGAATCTATTTTGTCATTCAATTATCATGTTTACATTGAATGCCTGTCTTTCACATGTGTCACTCCAACTTTCTAGCGACTATCAATTTGGTCTTTACATTATTATCTTTACATTGAATACCTGTCTTTCCAAGATATCACTCTATTTTTCTAGAAAGTATCTATTTTATCTTTCAATTATTATATTTACATCGAATGTCTGTATTTCCTAGGTGTTACTCGAACTATCTAGAGAGTATCCATTTTGTCTTTCAATGTTTATCTTTACATCAAATGCTTGTCTTTCCATCATGTCCCTGCAACATTTTACATATAATTAATGCCTTTATAAGATCCTATTTTTTTCTTGTTAATCCTTACATAAACTTCCTGTCTCTCCAAGATGTCACTCCAACTTTCCAAAGAGTATCTATTTTTTCTTGTTTATCTTTACATAAAATTCCTGTCTTTCCAAGATGTCACTCCAACTTTCCAAAGAGTATCTATTTTTTCTTGTTTATCTTTACATAAAATTCCTGTCTTTCCAAGATGTCACTCCAACTTTCCAGAGAGTATCTATTTTTTTCTTGTTTATCTTTGCATGAAATTCCTGTCTTTCCAAGATGTCACTCCAACTTTCCAGAAAGTATCTATTTTTTTCTTGTTTATCTTTACATAAAATTCCTGTCTTTCCAAGATGTCACTCCAACTTTCCAAAGAGTATCTATTTTTTTCTTGTTTATCTTTACATAAAATTACTGTCTTTCTAAAGTGTCACTCCAACTTTCCAGAGATTGTCTATGTTTTTCTTGTTTATCTTTGCATGAAATTCCTGTCTTTCCAAGATGTCACTCAAACTTTCCAGAAAGTATCTATTTTTTTCTTGTTTATCTTTACATAAAATTCCTGTCTTTCCAAGATGTCACTCCAACTTTCCAAAGAGTATCTATTTTTTTCTTGTTTATCTTTACATAAAATTCCTGTCTTTCTAAAGTGTCACTCCAACTTTCCAGAGATTGTCTATGTTTTTCTTGTTTATCTTTGCATGAAATTCCTGTCTTTCCAAGATGTCACTCCAACTTTCCAGAAAGTATCTATTTTTTTCTTGTTTATCTTTACATAAAATTCCTGTCTTTCCAAGATGTCACTCCAACTTTCCAAAGAGTATCTATTTTTTTCTTGTTTATCTTTACATAAAATTACTGTCTTTCTAAAGTGTCACTCCAACTTTCCAGAGATTGTCTATGTTTTTCTTGTTTATCTTTGCATGAAATTCCTGTCTTTCCAAGATGTCACTCCAACTTTCCAGAAAGTATCTATTTTTTTCTTGTTTATCTTTACATAAAATTCCTGTCTTTCCAAGATGTCACTCCAACTTTCCAAAGAGTATCTATTTTTTTCTTGTTTATCTATACATAAAATTCCTGTCTTTCCAAGATGTCACTCCAACTTTCCAGAGATTGTCTATTTTTTTCTTGTTTATCTTTACATAAAATTCCTGTCTTTCCAAGATGTCACCCAAACTTTCCAAAGAGTATCTATTTTTTTCTTGTTTATCTTTACATAAAATTCCTGTCTTTCCAAGATGTCACTCCAACTTTCCAAAGAGTATCTATTTTTTCTTGTTTATCTTTACATAAAATTCCTGTCTTTCCAAGATGTCACTCCAACTTTCCAAAGAGTATCTATTTTTTCTTGTTTATCTTTACATAAAATTCCTGTCTTTCCAAGATGTCACTCCAACTTTCCAGAGAGTATCTATTTTTTCTTGTTTATCTTTACATAAAATTCCTGTCTTTCTAAAGTGTCACGCCAACTTTCCAGAGATTGTCTATGTTTTTCTTGTTTATCTTTGCATAAAATTCCTGTCTTTCCAAGATGTCACTCCAACTTTCCAAAGAGTATCTATTTTTTTCTTGTTTATCTTTACATAAAATTCCTGTCTTTCTAAAGTGTCACTCCAACTTTCCAGAGATTGTCTATGTTTTTCTTGTTTATCTTTGCATGAAATTCCTGTCTTTTCTAAGATGTCACTCCAACTTTCCAGAGAGTATCAATTTTTTTCTTGTTTATCTTTACATAAAATTCCTGTCTTTCCAAGATGTCACTCCAACTTTCCAAAGAGTATCTATTTTTTTCTTGTTTATCTTTACATAAAATTCCTGTCTTTCCAAGATGTCACTCCAACTTTCCAAAGAGTATCTATTTTTTCTTGTTTATCTTTACATAAAATTCCTGTCTTTCCAAGATGTCACTCCAACTTTCCAGAGAGTATCTATTTTTTCTTGTTTATTATTACATAAAATTCATGTCTTTCTAAAGTGTCACTCCAACTTTCCAGAGATTGTCTATGTTTTTCTTGTTTATCTTTGCATGAAATTCCTGTCTTTCCAAGATGTCACTCCAACTTTCCAGAGAGTATCAATTTTTTTCTTGTTTATCTTTACATAAAATTCCTGTCTTTCCAAGATGTCACTCCAACTTTCCAAAGAGTATCTATTTTTTTCTTGTTTATCTTTACATAAAATTCCTGTCTTTCCAAGATGTCACTCCAACTTTCCAGAAAGTATCTATTTTTTCTTGTTTATCTTTACATAAAATTCCTGTCTTTCCAAGATGTCACTCCAACTTTCCAGAGAGTATCTATTTTTTCTTGTTTATCTTTACATAAAATTACTGTCTTTCTAAAGTGTCACTCCAACTTTCCAGAGATTGTCTATGTTTTTCTTGTTTATCTTTGCATGAAATTCCTGTCTTTCCAAGATGTCACTCCAACTTTCCAGAAAGTATCTATTTTTTTTTTGTTTATCTTTACATAAAATTCGTGTATTTCCAAGATGTCACTCCAACTTTCCAGAAAAAATCTATTTTTATCTTGTTTATCTTTACATAAAATTCCTGTCTTTCCAAGATGTCACTCCAACTTTCCAAAGAGTATCTATTTTTTCTTGTTTATCTTTACATAAAATTCCTGTCTTTCCAAGATGTCACTCCAACTTTCCAGAGAGTATCTATTTTTTTCTTGTTTATTATTACATAAAATTACTGTCTTTCTAAAGTGTCACTCCAACTTTCCAGAGATTGTCTATGTTTTTCTTGTTTATCTTTGCATGAAATTCCTGTCTTTCCAAGATGTCACTCCAACTTTCCAGAGAGTATCAATTTTTTTCTTGTTTATCTTTGCATGAAATTCCTGTCTTTCCAAGATGTCACTCAAACTTTCCAGAAAGTATCTATTTTTTTCTTGTTTATCTTTACATAAAATTCCTGTCTTTCCAAGATGTCACTCCAACTTTCCAAAGAGTATCTATTTTTTTCTTGTTTATCTTTACATAAAATTCCTGTCTTTCCAAGATGTCACTCCAACTTTCCAGAGATGATCTATTTTTTTCTTGTTTATCTTTACATAAAATTCCTGTCTTTCCAAGATGTCACCCAAACTTTCCAAAGAGTATCTATTTTTTTCTTGTTTATCTTTACATAAAATTCCTGTCTTTCCAAGATGTCACTCCAACTTTCCAAAGAGTATCTATTTTTTCTTGTTTATCTTTACATAAAATTCCTGTCTTTCCAAGATGTCACTCCAACTTTCCAAAGAGTATCTATTTTTTTCTTGTTTATCTTTACATAAAATTCCTGTCTTTCCAAGATGTCACTCCAACTTTCCAGAGAGTATCTATGTTTTTCTTGTTTATCTTTGCATAAAATTCCTGTCTTTCTAAAGTGTCACGCCAACTTTCCAGAGATTGTCTATGTTTTTCTTGTTTATCTTTGCATAAAATTCCTGTCTTTCCAAGATGTCACTCCAACTTTCCAAAGAGTATCTATTTTTTTCTTGTTTATCTTTACATAAAATTCATGTCTTTCTAAAGTGTCACTCCAACTTTCCAGAGATTGTCTATGTTTTTCTTGTTTATCTTTGCATGAAATTCCTGTCTTTCCAAGATGTCACTCCAACTTTCCAGAGAGTATCAATTTTTTTCTTGTTTATCTTTACATAAAATTCCTGTCTTTCCAAGATGTCACTCCAACTTTCCAGAGAGTATCAATTTTTTTCTTGTTTATCTTTACATAAAATTCCTGTCTTTCCAAGATGTCACTCCAACTTTCCAAAGAGTATCTATTTTTTTCTTGTTTATCTTTACATAAAATTCCTGTCTTTCTAAAGTGTCACTCCAACTTTCCAGAGATTGTCTATGTTTTTCTTGTTTATCTTTGCATGAAATTCCTGTCTTTCCAAGATGTCACTCCAACTTTCCAGAGAGTATCAATTTTTTTCTTGTTTATCTTTACATAAAATTCCTGTCTTTCCAAGATGTCACTCCAACTTTCCAAAGAGTATCTATTTTTTTCTTGTTTATCTTTACATAAAATTCCTGTCTTTCCAAGATGTCACTCCAACTTTCCAAAGAGTATCTATTTTTTCTTGTTTATCTTTACATAAAATTCCTGTCTTTCCAAGATGTCACTCCAACTTTCCAGAGAGTATCTATTTTTTTCTTGTTTATTATTACATAAAATTCATGTCTTTCTAAAGTGTCACTCCAACTTTCCAGAGATTGTCTATGTTTTTCTTGTTTATCTTTGCATGAAATTCCTGTCTTTCCAAGATGTCACTCCAACTTTCTAGAGAGTATCAATTTTTTTCTTGTTTATCTTTACATAAAATTCCTGTCTTTCCAAGATGTCACTCCAACTTTCCAAAGAGTATCTATTTTTTTCTTGTTTATCTTTACATAAAATTCCTGTCTTTCCAAGATGTCACCCAAACTTTCCAAAGAGTATCTATTTTTTTCTTGTTTATCTTTACATAAAATTCCTGTCTTTCCAAGATGTCACTCCAACTTTCCAGAAAGTATCTATTTTTTCTTGTTTATCTTTACATAAAATTCCTGTCTTTCCAAGATGTCACTCCAACTTTCCAGAGAGTATCAATTTTTTTCTTGTTTATCTTTACATAAAATTCCTGTCTTTCCAAGATGTCACTCCAACTTTCCAAAGAGTATCTATTTTTTTCTTGTTTATCTTTACATAAAATTCCTGTCTTTCCAAGATGTCACTCCAACTTTCCAGAAAGTATCTATTTTTTCTTGTTTATCTTTACATAAAATTCCTGTCTTTCCAAGATGTCACTCCAACTTTCCAGAGAGTATCTATTTTTTCTTGTTTATCTTTACATAAAATTACTGTCTTTCTAAAGTGTCACTCCAACTTTCCAGAGATTGTCTATGTTTTTCTTGTTTATCTTTGCATGAAATTCCTGTCTTTCCAAGATGTCACTCCAACTTTCCAGAAAGTATCTATTTTTTTTTTGTTTATCTTTACATAAAATTCGTGTATTTCCAAGATGTCACTCCAACTTTCCAGAAAAAATCTATTTTTATCTTGTTTATCTTTACATAAAATTCCTGTCTTTCCAAGATGTCACTCCAACTTTCCAAAGAGTATCTATTTTTTCTTGTTTATCTTTACATAAAATTCCTGTCTTTCCAAGATGTCACTCCAACTTTCCAGAGAGTATCTATTTTTTTCTTGTTTATTATTACATAAAATTACTGTCTTTCTAAAGTGTCACTCCAACTTTCCAGAGATTGTCTATGTTTTTCTTGTTTATCTTTGCATGAAATTCCTGTCTTTCCAAGATGTCACTCCAACTTTCCAGAGAGTATCAATTTTTTTCTTGTTTATCTTTACATAAAATTCCTGTCTTTCCAAGATGTCACTCCAACTTTCCAAAGAGTATCTATTTTTTTCTTGTTTATCTTTACATAAAATTCCTGTCTTTCTAAAGTGTCACTCCAACTTTCCAGAGATTGTCTATGTTTTTCTTGTTTATCTTTGCATGAAATTCCTGTCTTTCCAAGATGTCACTCCAACTTTCCAGAAAGTATCTATTTTTTTCTTGTTTATCTTTACATAAAATTCCTGTCTTTCCAAGATGTCACTCCAACTTTCCAAAGAGTATCTATTTTTTTCTTGTTTATCTTTACATAAAATTACTGTCTTTCTAAAGTGTCACTCCAACTTTCCAGAGATTGTCTATGTTTTTCTTGTTTATCTTTGCATGAAATTCCTGTCTTTCCAAGATGTCACTCAAACTTTCCAGAAAGTATCTATTTTTTTCTTGTTTATCTTTACATAAAATTCCTGTCTTTCCAAGATGTCACTCCAACTTTCCAAAGAGTATCTATTTTTTTCTTGTTTATCTTTACATAAAATTCCTGTCTTTCCAAGATGTCAC
The DNA here is from genome assembly GCA_963556195.1 of Sepiola atlantica. NCBI lineage: Eukaryota > Metazoa > Mollusca > Cephalopoda > Sepiida > Sepiolidae > Sepiola > Sepiola atlantica. The sequence continues at coordinate 742,154 of OY744517.1, read as the reverse complement.
TCCAACTTTCCAGAGATGATCTATTTTTTTCTTGTTTATCTTTACATAAAATTCCTGTCTTTCCAAGATGTCACCCAAACTTTCCAAAGAGTATCTATTTTTTTCTTGTTTATCTTTACATAAAATTCCTGTCTTTCCAAGATGTCACTCCAACTTTCCAAAGAGTATCTATTTTTTCTTGTTTATCTTTACATAAAATTCCTGTCTTTCCAAGATGTCACTCCAACTTTCCAAAGAGTATCTATTTTTTTCTTGTTTATCTTTACATAAAATTCCTGTCTTTCCAAGATGTCACTCCAACTTTCCAGAGAGTATCTATGTTTTTCTTGTTTATCTTTGCATAAAATTCCTGTCTTTCTAAAGTGTCACGCCAACTTTCCAGAGATTGTCTATGTTTTTCTTGTTTATCTTTGCATAAAATTCCTGTCTTTCCAAGATGTCACTCCAACTTTCCAAAGAGTATCTATTTTTTTCTTGTTTATCTTTACATAAAATTCATGTCTTTCTAAAGTGTCACTCCAACTTTCCAGAGATTGTCTATGTTTTTCTTGTTTATCTTTGCATGAAATTCCTGTCTTTCCAAGATGTCACTCCAACTTTCCAGAGAGTATCAATTTTTTTCTTGTTTATCTTTACATAAAATTCCTGTCTTTCCAAGATGTCACTCCAACTTTCCAGAGAGTATCAATTTTTTTCTTGTTTATCTTTACATAAAATTCCTGTCTTTCCAAGATGTCACTCCAACTTTCCAAAGAGTATCTATTTTTTTCTTGTTTATCTTTACATAAAATTCCTGTCTTTCTAAAGTGTCACTCCAACTTTCCAGAGATTGTCTATGTTTTTCTTGTTTATCTTTGCATGAAATTCCTGTCTTTCCAAGATGTCACTCCAACTTTCCAGAGAGTATCAATTTTTTTCTTGTTTATCTTTACATAAAATTCCTGTCTTTCCAAGATGTCACTCCAACTTTCCAAAGAGTATCTATTTTTTTCTTGTTTATCTTTACATAAAATTCCTGTCTTTCCAAGATGTCACTCCAACTTTCCAAAGAGTATCTATTTTTTCTTGTTTATCTTTACATAAAATTCCTGTCTTTCCAAGATGTCACTCCAACTTTCCAGAGAGTATCTATTTTTTTCTTGTTTATTATTACATAAAATTCATGTCTTTCTAAAGTGTCACTCCAACTTTCCAGAGATTGTCTATGTTTTTCTTGTTTATCTTTGCATGAAATTCCTGTCTTTCCAAGATGTCACTCCAACTTTCTAGAGAGTATCAATTTTTTTCTTGTTTATCTTTACATAAAATTCCTGTCTTTCCAAGATGTCACTCCAACTTTCCAAAGAGTATCTATTTTTTTCTTGTTTATCTTTACATAAAATTCCTGTCTTTCCAAGATGTCACCCAAACTTTCCAAAGAGTATCTATTTTTTTCTTGTTTATCTTTACATAAAATTCCTGTCTTTCCAAGATGTCACTCCAACTTTCCAGAAAGTATCTATTTTTTCTTGTTTATCTTTACATAAAATTCCTGTCTTTCCAAGATGTCACTCCAACTTTCCAGAGAGTATCAATTTTTTTCTTGTTTATCTTTACATAAAATTCCTGTCTTTCCAAGATGTCACTCCAACTTTCCAAAGAGTATCTATTTTTTTCTTGTTTATCTTTACATAAAATTCCTGTCTTTCCAAGATGTCACTCCAACTTTCCAGAAAGTATCTATTTTTTCTTGTTTATCTTTACATAAAATTCCTGTCTTTCCAAGATGTCACTCCAACTTTCCAGAGAGTATCTATTTTTTCTTGTTTATCTTTACATAAAATTACTGTCTTTCTAAAGTGTCACTCCAACTTTCCAGAGATTGTCTATGTTTTTCTTGTTTATCTTTGCATGAAATTCCTGTCTTTCCAAGATGTCACTCCAACTTTCCAGAAAGTATCTATTTTTTTTTTGTTTATCTTTACATAAAATTCGTGTATTTCCAAGATGTCACTCCAACTTTCCAGAAAAAATCTATTTTTATCTTGTTTATCTTTACATAAAATTCCTGTCTTTCCAAGATGTCACTCCAACTTTCCAAAGAGTATCTATTTTTTCTTGTTTATCTTTACATAAAATTCCTGTCTTTCCAAGATGTCACTCCAACTTTCCAAAGAGTATCTATTTTTTTCTTGTTTATCTTTACATAAAATTCCTGTCTTTCTAAAGTGTCACTCCAACTTTCCAGAGATTGTCTATGTTTTTCTTGTTTATCTTTGCATGAAATTCCTGTCTTTCCAAGATGTCACTCCAACTTTCCAGAAAGTATCTATTTTTTTCTTGTTTATCTTTACATAAAATTCCTGTCTTTCCAAGATGTCACTCCAACTTTCCAAAGAGTATCTATTTTTTTCTTGTTTATCTTTACATAAAATTCCTGTCTTTCCAAGATGTCACTCCAACTTTCCAGAGATTATCTATTTTTTTCTTGTTTATCTTTACATAAAATTCCTGTCTTTCCAAGATGTCACCCAAACTTTCCAAAAAGTATCTATTTTTTTCTTGTTTATCTTTACATAAAATTCCTGTCTTTCCAAGATGTCACTCCAACTTTCCAAAGAGTATCTATTTTTTCTTGTTTATCTTTACATAAAATTCCTGTCTTTCCAAGATGTCACTCCAACTTTCCAAAGAGTATCTATTTTTTCTTGTTTATCTTTACATAAAATTCCTGTCTTTCCAAGATGTCACTCCAACTTTCCAGAGAGTATCTATTTTTTCTTGTTTATCTTTACATAAAATTCCTGTCTTTCTAAAGTGTCACGCCAACTTTCCAGAGATTGTCTATGTTTTTCTTGTTTATCTTTGCATAAAATTCCTGTCTTTCCAAGATGTCACTCCAACTTTCCAAAGAGTATCTATTTTTTTCTTGTTTATCTTTACATAAAATTCCTGTCTTTCTAAAGTGTCACTCCAACTTTCCAGAGATTGTCTATGTTTTTCTTGTTTATCTTTGCATGAAATTCCTGTCTTTCCAAGATGTCACTCCAACTTTCCAGAGAGTATCAATTTTTTTCTTGTTTATCTTTACATAAAATTCCTGTCTTTCCAAGATGTCACTCCAACTTTCCAGAGAGTATCAATTTTTTTCTTGTTTATCTTTACATAAAATTCCTGTCTTTCCAAGATGTCACTCCAACTTTCCAAAGAGTATCTATTTTTTTCTTGTTTATCTTTACATAAAATTCCTGTCTTTCCAAGATGTCACTCCAACTTTCCAAAGAGTATCTATTTTTTCTTGTTTATCTTTACATAAAATTCCTGTCTTTCCAAGATGTCACTCCAACTTTCCAAAGAGTATCTATTTTTTCTTGTTTATCTTTACATAAAATTCCTGTCTTTCCAAGATGTCACTCCAACTTTCCAGAGAGTATCTATTTTTTTCTTGTTTATTATTACATAAAATTCCTGTCTTTCTAAAGTGTCACTCCAACTTTCCAGAGATTGTCTATGTTTTTCTTGTTTATCTTTGCATGAAATTCCTGTCTTTCCAAGATGTCACTCCAACTTTCCAGAGAGTATCAATTTTTTTCTTGTTTATCTTTACATAAAATTCCTGTCTTTCCAAGATGTCACTCCAACTTTCCAAAGAGTATCTATGTTTTTCTTGTTTATCTTTACATAAAATTCCTGTCTTTCCAAGATGTCACTCTAACTTTCCAAAGAGTATCTATTTTTTCTTGTTTATCTTTACATAAAATTCCTGTCTTTCCAAGATGTCACTCCAACTTTCCAGAGAGTATCTATTTTTTCTTGTTTATCTTTACATAAAATTCCTGTCTTTCTAAAGTGTCACTCCAACTTTCCAGAGATTGTCTATGTTTTTCTTGTTTATCTTTGCATGAAATTCCTGTCTTTCCAAGATGTCACTCCAACTTTCCAAAGAGTATCTATTTTTTTTTTGTTTATCTTTACATAAAATTCGTGTATTTCCAAGATGTCACTCCAACTTTCCAGAAAAAATCTATTTTTATCTTGTTTATCTTTACATAAAATTCCCGTCTTTCCAAGATGTCACTCCAACTTTCCAGAAAGTATCTATTTTATCTTGTTTACCTTTACATAAAATTCCTGTATTTTCAAAGTGTCACTCCCACTTTCCAGAGAGTATCTAGTCTCTACGAGAAACAATAGCTGACTAAAAAAGAAAGAGTGATCAAGGGAAGTAATTCACTTCCGAAGCATAGAAGGGGATAGAAGAGTTCTCTTTTCATCACATTCTCCGCCACCCAGGGAAGGATCAAGGCTGTGTGTTCGAGTTGGGAAGAAGGGTTCTATTGACTCTGAGGTGGGCATCTCTGAAAAAGAGAAAATCAAACAAAAGTTCATAACCGATAGTTTTCAGTTAAATACTGAGGACTTCGATGGATTCTGGTAGAGCGTCGAAGATTCAGCACATTGGCATCTTTTGAAGATATCATCGGGCCACCCTCAGAGTGTGGAGAGTGAGGAGGAGTAGGAACTGAATTCTCGGCGATGGAGTTTTCATGAGCTCTCGGCAGAGGATGAATGTGAGAAATATTCGACTGGAGAGGCGCAGTCTGTATCTCTTGGTTTTCTGGCATAGGATCAATTTCCGTATCTGGACTGCCCGTTCCATCACCCCATGGAGATATGTGGCGTAGGGACACCGTCATCTCTCGTCTATTATTGAAACGTACGTGAGCATAGCTGGGATTGACTTCAAGTACGTAAACGGGCTCTACTAAGGGATCGTATTTGCTTCCACGTACATGCCGCTTTAAGAGGACAGATGTCACTTTTGTTAACTATGTAGGTATAGAATCTCCAGTAGCTGATTTCCTTTGGAAGTTGAAGAGACGTTCATGGGGAGTGCAATTAGTGGAGGTGGAGAGCAATGAGTGGATGCTGTGGAGGGCTACATCTAGCACTTTTTCCCAATTGATAATAGGGAGATTCTAGACCGGAGAGCCAGACTTACTGTCTGCCAGATGATACCGTTGTACCTCTCCACTTGTCCGTTACCTTGAGGATTAAAGGTGGTCGTTCGGCGGGTAGCAATGCCTCTTGAAAGCAGGAATTCCTTTAGTTCGTCTGATATGAAAGCCGTATTACGATCAGAGTGTACAAAAGAAGGATTTCCGAAAACAGAAAATAGATTAGTTAGATGTTTCCGGACAGTTGCGGCTGAGACATCGACACAAGGGAAAGCGAAGGGGAAGCGAGGGTATTCATCAACCACTGTTAGTATGTAGCAGTTGCGAGTATTCGAAGTTAATGGTCCCTTGAAGTCTACGCTTAGTCTTTCAAATGGTTGACTCGCTTTTATGAGAGTCTGAGGTGCCGCATTAAGGAATCTCGGTTTTATCTCCGAACAAACTTTACAGGCCTTCATTACCACTCTTACATCTTCCACAGAGTATGGCAGAGTCTTGCTCCTGACAAAATGTAGCATTCGAGTGACACCCGGGTGACATAAGTCTGAGTGCAAGGTGTGTAACTTGTCGGCAGAGGTGGTAGTAGAGCAAATGCAAGACAAGGCGTCTGCAGCAATGTGTTGTTTCCCGGGGTGATATGCAATGTCGTAGCTAAAACAGGCAAGTTCCAACTTCCATCTTGTTATCTTCTGATTTGTTATTTTGCTTTTGCCTTTAGGGTTGAACATGAAAGAGACAAATTTTTGATCTGTGATTAGCTTAAAATGCTTCCCGAGCAGTAAGTGTCGCCATTTTCGGATCGTCTCGACAATAGCGTAGGCCTCCTTTTCCAGAGAGGATTGTTTCTGCTCGACAGACGTTAAAGTTCTTGAAAAGAAAGTGGCAGCAATCGCATGTTCCGAAGCATCGGTTTCGACCTCGAGAGGGAAAGAAGAGTCTATGGCTATCAGAGATGAGTTTGTAATTTCCTTCGGCGAAGAGAAGGAAAATCTTGAGCTACTGGCAAGTTCATCAATTCTTTGAGACTATCAGAGTCAGGTTTTACCGAGCCCTTGCTTTTTGTATACCCAAGCAAGTCTACAGAAGTAAATGAGTAGTGACACTTGTCTTTGTTCAGCGTCAATCCGTACTTCGCTACTGCATTCATGAACTTTTTCAAATTCGTATCATGCATAGTCTGATCTTCTCCACAAATGGTAACGTTGTCGATGTAAGCATAGGTTCCTCAAAGGTCTTCTCACTTTATGATGTCATCGATGACTCGTTGAAAACTCGCTACTCCATTGGTTACTCCAAACGGGATTCGACGAAACTGATACAGAGATCCAGAAGCTTCAAAAGCTGTGTATTTTCGTTCTTCCGGCTTGATAGCAACCTGATGGTAAGCACTGGTTAGATCAAGAGTGCTGAATATTTTGTTAGTGGCAATCTTGTTTACCATGTCCTCCATTCGAGGAAGAGGATAAACGTCAAGGAGAGTGAACCGATTTATTGTTTGGGAGTAATCCACAACAAGTCTCTTTTTTTGATTTTCAGGAGATACCACAAGCGTTTGGGCTCGCCATGGGGATTGAGAGGGCTCTATGATACCTTCCTTTAGCATGCGGGAGATTTCCGATTGGATAAATTTAGCATCAGGTAGGGTATGTCTCCTGGATTTAACAGCTATCGGACGACAGTCCGAGGTTAGATTGGTAAACAGAGAGGGGTAAGGGATATTTTTAATGGCGGTCAGTCTACAAACAGTGAGAGGGGGAGGGGTCCTCCAAAAGGTATTTCCACTGAGGAGTGTTGGCATAGAAATTTATGCCCGAGAATGATGTCACAGCATAGGTTGGCCATAATTGATAGTTTCACATTCATGTACTCCCTATCTCTCAGAGTGAGAGACACGACACAGTGCCCGAGAGTAGAGGACGAATGAGAACAGCTAGTCATCAAAATCCTCTCAGAGCTTGGCGTGACCGCCAAACCGATCCCCCTAACCTTATCCGGATGAATAAAATTTTCGGAGCTCCCTGTATCGACGAGTATCCGCATAGACTTACCTTTGATTTCCGCCCATAAGGACGAACGAGATAGACTCTCCTTTTAACTAGGAATCGATGAAGCAAGAAGGGACTCACCGTAATTGATAGCAGCCGCTGTAGGTGACCTACAGACATGAGCAAAATGCCCTTTTCTTTTGCAATTTTTACAAATAGTTTTTAGCAGGGCACCTCGTTCTGTCATGTCTCGGGTTTCCACAGAAAATCATTTCTGTCCGGAGAGTGCCGCTATCGTGTGTTGCTCCTCATATCTAGACTGGTCGTCCTTCGATTCTTCTTTTTCAGCAGTGAAGACCGAGGCAGCCAAGGAGTCCGACTGAGCGTACGAAGTTAATTGTTTTGGGGCTGTCTCGAGTGTTAATGCCTGGTTGTACGCCGTGTGTAAGTCGAGACGTTTGTTTTCTAAGAGTCTTTGTCTGATGTGGGATGACGAAATCCCATTTATAAATGCATCCCTCATGTACTCATCCCTCGCCTGTGTCACAGTCCTTAGAGAGTGTTTTTAGAGACTGTAAATATTGGGTCAGGCTTTCGTTGGCCTCTTACCGACGAGTTGCTAATAAATGCCGGCAGAAAATGCTGTTTTGGGGCTGAACGAAAACTTCTTCCAGGACGTTCATAGCCGAATGATAATCACCGATGTCCGATATGTGTTTAAAAATTGACAGAGACACGAGGTTGATTAACAAATTAAGTTTTAACTCGTCCGTTAGTTGAGAGCCGTTGACAGCGCCAAGAAAAATGTTGAAAGACCTCTTCCAGTGTCGCCACGTGTCGGCCGCGTCCAGTTTTGACGGGTCTAAATCCAATCGTTCAGGCTTGAGGTATTTTTCCATCTTACATCTTTGTTGAATAAATTGTAATGAGTTAGTCAAAAGGATAGAATAGAATGAGTTTAAGAAGATTGGGTTTGCTTGAAGAAGCTTTATTTGACAAAGATCTACGCAGGGATCTAGTCTCTAAGAGAAACAATGGCTGCCTAAAAAAAGAAAGAGGGATCAAGGGAAGTAATTCACTTCCGAAGCATAGAAGGGGATAGAAGAGTTTCCTTTTCACCACAATCTCTATATTTTAAAGGGATGTTTAATGATAATGGGACGAAAAGAATTTGAAGGAACTCAAAACTCCGATATCTGAGTTTAAGCCTTTAGTATGGGTTTTTAAGTGATAAATCCATTTTATTTATTTCAGTCTTTCTGCAGTGCTATGTGGAATGTAAGCCTGTTTGTTATAATATGCATTTTATGTTGTTTATTGTGTTGTTTGGTAAGTTGTAATGTCGTTCTAATGGTGATTAGCTGTTGTTCCTGATCGCTTTCTTGCGGTTGTTGAACCTGTAGCGGTCGGACATAGGACCTATTTCTGCTTGTCCCCTGTGAGCAAATTGTTCATACACTGACCAATCGGCTTGCAGGGCGTATGATTTTCTAGCTGTCCTCAAACGGACTATTTTGACAGTTGAGTCTAGGGACGAGATCGCCAGAGAGAAACAAGACGCGATCAAGGAAACATCATCTCTCTCTCCTGGTCCTGCATGATCATTGTTCCAGCTGCCGTCACAACGTTGACGCTTCCTTTGATTTTCCTTTCTGGACACTGTCCAATATTTTGTTACTTTACCAAATAGTAAAGTAACCCTTTTAATAAATTATATTTCGTATGTTGTTATACAGTGTTTGTTTGCTTGATTCAATTTCGTGCATAGAGATGTAAGAAACATTTCTACAAACCTTACGCAAAACGAAATGCCTGTCTCACCAACGTGACTACCCTGTAGTAGATGACGGTGTCACTGTAGCACCTGAGATCTAGCAGTTCGAGTGGCATGTAAATTGGATATAGTGATGCGGGATCTGTCATTATATGTTTGCAGATCTGACAGCGGGATTTATTGTATTGAAGATTACTTTGCTGGTTGTTGAATTGCGGTCTGGCGTAGAATGTCGAAAGATTGACTGGTTTCCTTCTGGCATTGATTGGCGGTGCGTTGAATAGGGGGGCGATGTCTGAGATATAGGAAATACTTGATTAGTAATTGTGACAGCTTGTGTGTTCTGATTGATGTCATAAACCATTGGTATTCTGTTTTTATGTTGCTTTTTATTGTAGATTAATAGTTTTTGTCGGTTGAGTTTAGCTGCTGTTTTGATAGATTTGAGAGGGTATTTGCTATTTCAAAATTGTGATATGAGTATGGCAGTGTTTTTTGTTGTATTCTTTCGGGCTGGAGCAGATGCGTTTAACGCGTAGGCAGGCTCTGTATATAATTGATTTCTTGAGTTTGTTTTACCAAAGTTTGTTGTTAACATTTTGGAAGTCTCTAAATAATTTTATTTTAATTAACGGCTTCCCATCACAATTACTTGCTGCTCGGAGGTCAGAACACTCATCATAAATAATTAAATCAATGTAATATAACTCATTTACGATTAAGACCCATATATTATTTCAACCCTGCCTCTGTACTTATTTTAAAAGGGGCACGTCAAGAACGCCCCGTTTTTAACGGTATATTTTCGTTATTTTTTCGAGACGATCTTTTAAAATACGAAATACCAACAAACCAATAAATAAACATGTAAATAAAACACAAAATTGAAAATAAAATAAATAATAAATCCGATAAACAAATTTAAACCCGGTATCAATATTACAACTTTTAAACGACGTATTAAAACGCCCTCCCCCTTCTTTGTATTTTCACTTTCCATGACACCGGTAATCTCCTACGATCTACAAACAACTTAAATTAAAAAAAAAATACCAAGCTACAAGAGAATAAATAAATAAAACACCTAGTAGAATAAAATAAAAACTATAAATAATAAATAAAATAAAACTCAATTAATTCCCAACTAATATATTTTTCTAGAGAGACTTTCTAGGAATGCACCGTTTTTATCGATATAACGCTATTTCTCATCGTGATTTGACATCATTTAGAACGCTGACGATTCCACTGGGCATAGACATTTTTTTAAATGTAAAAAGTTAGCCCAATCTGGATGAAACTGCGGTACGTTTCTGAAATATGTAACAAAGTTTTCAAATAAATTATATTAGCTCTCACTCCTCTACGATCGAGCACTTTATTGATTTCTTTTCAATATAATCCCCACCCTCTCTCTCTCTCTTATATATATATATATATATATATATATATATATATATATATATATATATATATATATATATATATATATATATAAACAATATTATGGTAAATATATTTTAATTCTCATTCTAGAGTTGGGCGGTTTTTAAATTTTGGTTTCGGTATCGGTTTCGGTATTGGTTTCGGTTTTTTCCCCTTAAAACCTCGGTTTACGGTTCGGTTTTTCGTTTTTTTTGTAAAAAAATATTTTACTATGGAAGCTATTCATTCTCTTGTGTGATGATTAGTTATTATTCAACGTTTAGTTGAATTATGCCACTGTGTCGATAATTTTGTGACTGAATCATTCTCCATGATATGAATCATATAAGTTTTAAGGTGTTGACTGTTTTAATCAAAGTTCTGATACCTTTTCAACAGTTAACTCGTTAAAACAGTGACCAAAGATTCATGAAAGATTTCTGAAGAATAAAACTGAGTTTGAATATACATTCTATCTAATTCTTTAACCCATCAGAAGCTAAAATATAACTTTTTCTTTTTAAATGTTTATACTCGCTCGCTACTTTTCGTTTATTTACTTTTTCAACAAGTATTTTTTTAAATTTCATTTTAATAACTTATTTTTTTAGATAACTCTGAAACAAACATAAATAATTATTTTACAATTTTGAGTTGAATCAAATAGATTTTCGACATCATACGGAACGCGTTTGATTTTTTCTTTTTTATTTGAAAATAGTTTATGCTAAAAATACGATGTCATGTTGTCTGTCGTATTTCTCTTTTTTTCATTTGAAAATTCAAAATGTTAATGATAAACAAACTGTAAACAAAGATTTCTTCCTACAAGTCAATTAAATGTTTTTATCATATATTTGTTCAATCTGTCCTCTTACTAATATAACATTTTTTGGTAATATTCAATTTTATTCAAATCGGAAAATCTTTTCAACCGTGTTTCCTTGTATATTGTGGCTTACTTTAGTAAACACACAATACCGAACGGCAGGACGTTACGGAGCCCTCCAAAAAGGAGCGTGCTCCTGGGGCGCGCTCCTTTTTGCTGGAGCGAAGGAGAGGAGGGCTCATTGTATATTCAGCGGGAGTGGAGCGGGAGCAACTCCATTTGGGACTAAGGAGCGGTGATTTTAGCGCTCCGCGCTCCTCGCTCCCAAATTATTTGATATTTTTTTCTTTTAAACATTAGTTTTTTATTCAGCAATATAAAGGAAAAGAAAAAAATGTCTCAGAGTTTACTCTGAGTTATTTAAAAAAATTATATCTGGTAAATGTATATGAGATAGGGAGAGGGAGAGGGAGGGAGAGACAGGGAGAAAGGAGAACATTTGAAGTACTCAGATTTTTACATCTATGTGTTAAATTTTTGATGGGACATTTTCTTAAGGCAGAAAACAGACAATTTGTCACCAAATGTCTTTAAAGGCGCCAGTAAGTCTATAGACGTCTTTGAAGTTATTTTCTTATAGATTTGAAGTTTTTTAAATTTATGACAACGGGTTTTATTGTGATTGAATAAATAAGCCAATTTTTCTTTTAATTCGTGTTTTTAAATGAAGAATTTTAGGTTCAATTATACTATAGGGGCCGTTGGATTTTCTCGCCCATTTCGCTCGGTATTCACCCAAATATTCGATAAAATCGATTTTTGGGTTTAAATGGTACATTTTGTCTTGACAAAAAATTCTAATTTATTTTTTATCAAATTGAATTGTTATGCCGCATTTTTACCTGCTGTTGATGTTCTTTTTATGTTTTCTTTAAAATTCGTGAAATTCCGTTAAAACTTGCTTTTGTAAATAGAATGTTCAAAGTTTTTTTGTGTGTAATAAAATGTGAAAGCAGTAAAAATATCTTTAGTCCAAGGAAAAATATATATTTAGTCCAAGGAAAAAAAACAATGAAAACCAACATGGCCGCCAGCGATTAAAACCTGGAATTAAAGTTAGATTGTCAACACTTTAAAAAGTAAATGAGAATTTTATTTCAGGAGCAAAAATACAATTAATACCAGCAATCAGTTTGATCCTAAATGTGGACGAATACCAAGAAAAATAAGCGAAAGAAAACAGCGGTCCCTATTCTACAATTAAACCGATGTTTAAACTTACTTAAATTAAAGAAAATATCTTAAATTTTAATTTTAAAAAGCAAATAATTAGATTTTCTGGCAAATTTTGTGTTTTTTTAGAACCGAAAGTAGATTAGATATCTTTCTCTATCTTAAAAAATCTATTATCGAATATTAAAATTGCAAACAGTTTGCTTTTGTTAGAGATTTCAAATATAGATGTTTTCACCTTTTTTTTCAAATTTTTCATTTTAATAAATGTTTTGCCCGACCTAAGAAAACTTGCTCCAGTTAATTTTTTTTTTGAGGGGGGGGGGGGGAAATTAGACCCGATATTTTTTCAACTCCCAAGGTTTAGGCCAGATATTTTGTATGAAATTTAAAGACATTAAATGGATCTCTGAATTGTTTATTGACAATTTATTGATATTTTTGGGGCAACTTATGAAAACTATTTTTTTTATTCAATCCTTATAAAATAAACTTCATTGGTTTTTTTTCGCCTCAAATTGTACTATAGAAAAAAATGGATGAATCGATTTGTTTGAAAGAACTTGCGCGTTTCTCTGTTATAAATAATAATATACATTATACGATATAGTTACGTTCGTAAAACAAACAAATATTAAACAACAACATGACGAGTAATGTTGCCCTGGCTGTCTCTCCTTTTCCAGAGAAATGTTTTCTTTAAAAAGAAAATCATCACTAATAATGTTTACAAGTAAAACTTTATTTACTTAGAACAAAAGAAAAAATATCGGGTCAAATTTTCCTTTCCTGAAAAAATAGGTTGTTAATGTAATGAAAATTAAAATTGTTTTAAAATGCTTCAGGGATGTTTCTATTTCTATTTTATACCTCAGGAAACGAAAATTTACGTATAATCTTATACTTCGTCCGACATGTTCTCCTATAACTCTCAAAATATTAGCGACATTTTGTTAAATATTATCTTACGGTCTTACACTTAAAGTGACATCCCAACACGAATTTAGGAAAACTCGTCACAGGAAAATTGGGCAACGGAAAATTGGGCAACGGAAAATTCGTCAACGGAAAATTGGTCATCGGAAAATTCGTCACTTTTGGCCAAGTAGGAAAATTCGGCAATTATCGAATAAATATCGATTGAAAATAGATTTTAGAACCGATTTTACAGGAGATATACTTGTAAATACGAGGCTACCCACCCCCAGTGGAGAACATTTTTTTATATTATTATTTTGGTACTTGTGCAGTTTACGAACCGGGCTATTTTTTAGATAAGATTTTCAAGTTAAATTAAATTTTTACGATATCTTTTGTTTATTAAATTGTTAGGTGAAAGTACAGAATAGTTAACAAAGCACCCCCTCATTCTCTCCATGTAAAAAATCGTTGTCTAAATAATGTTATTATTTCAAACCTGTTTCGTAATTAAGTTACGAGATGAAATCCATCATAATTCATTTTGATTTCTTCGTAAACAAGTCAGCCATTTTAATTGACAAAACATCAATTACTTCGTGTGTGTGCAAAACTTGAAAGGAATTTATCAACTATGAGTAAAAAGTCATTTAAACTGGCTTTAAATTCTTAGAAAATTTCCATGTTTAAATACATGGAAATTGTAATTCAGTGTTTTTTTTTTCATCTTGCCTAAAACTTGTTTTAACTAACAACTTTATTTAATACTTAAAAAAAGAAATTCTTCTATCAGACAACGATTTTTTACATGGGGAGAATGGGGGGGTGCTTTGTTAACTATTCTGTTCTTTCACGTTGTAACTAATAACCCGGTCCAAACCTTTAATTTCGTAACGTAATTACTAACCGGATTATTTAGAAAGCCATTCTTAACACACAAAACTGCACAAGTACCAAAAAATAATATAAAAAATGTTATCCACTGGGGAGGGGGGTAGCCCCGTATTTACAAGTATATCTCCTGTAAAATCGGTTCTAAAATCTATTTTCAATCGATATTTATTCGATAATTGCCGAATTTTCCAACTTGCCCAAAAGTGACGAATTTTCCTACTTGGCCAAAAGTGACGAATTTTCCGGTGACCAATTTTCCGTTGACGAATTTTCCGTTGCCCAATTTTCTGTTGCCGAATTTTCCTGTGACCAGTTTTCCGGGTACCCCAACACATAGCGATGTATTTCTTTTGACGCCCACCCCTATACTTCGACCATTCATTGGCAGAATAGAACGTTTATGAAAGAAGGTACATTTTCATTATGGAGCGCTGAAAAAGAGCCGCTCATTTTTTATAGGAGTTGGAGCAGGAGCGGCTCCTTTTTGAAAATGGGGAGCGTGAGAGGAGCCAGCTCCAATTTTCGGCGTTGGAGCAGGAGCGGGAGCAGCTCCAAAAGTAGTGGAGCGCGTAAAGCCCTGCCGAATGGTAACGGTTTAAAAAAAAAAAAACGATTCGGTATTCGGTATGGAGACGAAACCGAAAAACCGCGGTTTTTCGGTAAAACCGCCCATCTCTATCTCATTCACTTACACAAGTGTTTCCTTCTTTTTTTCATCATTTTGAGGATGATCGTTTTGTCCGTTACACGATTTGCTGCAACAGATCTTCCCCTCTTCTTGGCTATTTGTTTGAATCGGAATAAATAAATAAATAAAATAAAGATCATTTTACAACTTTGAAAAAAAATTATTAACCAAGAAAAGTATTCATTGCAAAAGAAGTTTTTACATTTTTTTTTTATTGCATTATTCACTCGTTCTACTTACTCGGCGTTTCCCGGGGTGTTTTTACTTATAATTTGTATGATTTATAAGTTGTTTTTTTTATTATGTCGCTCTTTCAAAATTATTATTATTTTTGTTCCAAGGTAGTAACTCGTCTTGACAAATACAGAGTAACGTCCATTTTTAAAGATGTTCTTAACAATATGCTGTTCTCGGGGCTTTATGGAGCTCTCCAAATGGGGCGCGCTCCAGGAGCACGCTCCTTTTTGCTGGAGCGAAGGAGAGGAGGGCTCATTTTATATTCAGCGGGAGTGGAGCGGGAACAACTCCATTTGGGACTAAAGAGCGGTGGTTATATCGCTCCGCGTTCCAAAATTATTTGATTTTTTTTGTTTAAACATTAGTTTTTTTTATTCAGCAATAAAAAGGAAAAGAAAAGAAAGTTTCAGAGTTTACTCCGAATTATTTTTTTAAATTATATCTCTGGTAAATGTATATGAGAGAGAGAGAGAGAGAGAGAGAGAGGAAGGGAGAGAGAGGGAGAAAAAACGAGAGAGTTAAGCTTGAAAACAGAACAGTTTTACATCGACATGTTAAATTTTTGATGGGACACTTTTCTTAAGGCAGGAGACAATTTGGACAACAAATGTCTATAAATGCGCCAGTGAGTCTATAGATGTCTTTGAAGTTATTTTCTTATAGATTTGAACTTTTTGTATTTACGACAAGGATGTTTATTGCTAATTGAATAAATAAGCCAATTTTTCTTTTATTTCGTGTTTTAAAATAAAGAATTTTAGGTTCAATTATACTATAGGGGCCGTTGGATTTTCTCGCCCATTTCGCTCGGTATTCACCCAAATGTTCGATAAAATCGATTTTTCGGATGAAATAGTACATATTGTCCTGACAAAAAATTCTAATTTATTTTTTTAGCATATATAAATTTTTATTTTATCTGTCGTCTTTTCAGCGACATTTTGTTATTCTTAAATTCACGACTAGTACGTTTTAACCTTTTCATGTTTGCTTTTAAATTCGTTAAATTCCGTTAAAACTTGCTTTTGTAAATAGAATGTTCAAAGTTTTTTTTTGTGTGTAATAAAATGTTAAAGCAGAAAAATATCTTTAGTCCAAGGAAAAAAATATCTTTAGTCCAAGGAACAAAACAATAAAAACCAACATGGCCGCCAGCGATTAAAACCTGGAATAAAGGTTTTTATAAAGGTTTTTTTTATAAAGTAAATGAGAATTTTATTTCAGGACCAAAAATATAATTAAGACCAACAATCAGTTTTATCCAAAATTTGGGCGAATACCAAGCGAAATGAGCGAAAGAAAACAGCGGTCCCTATTCTACAATTAAACCGATGTTTAAATTAAAGAAAATATCTTAAATTTTAATTTAAAAAAGCAAATAATTAAACTTTCTAACTAATGGTCTTTTAATAGTTGTCTTTTTAGAACCGAAACTAGATTAGATATATTTCTTTATCTTAAAATATCTATTATCGAATATTAAAATTGTAAGCAGTTTGTTTTTGTTAGAGATTTCAAATATAGACGTTTTCACCTTTTTTGTTCAAATTTTTAATGTTAATAAATGTTTTTGCCCTACCTAGGAAAACTTCCTCCAGTTAATTTTTCGGGGGAGGAAAATTTGACCCGATATTTTTTCAACTCCCGGTCTAGGCCAGATATTTTGTATGAAATTTTAAGACATTAAATGGATCTCTGAATTGATTATTGACAATTTATTGATATTTTTTGCCCAACTTATGAAAAATATTTTTTTTATTCAATCTTTAAAAAATAAACTTCATTGTTTTTTTTTCGCCTCAAATTGTACTATTGAGAAAAAAATGGATAAATCGATTTGTTTGAAAGTACTTGCGCGTTTCTCTGTTATAAATAATAATATACATTATACAATATAGTTACGTTCGTAAAACAAACACATATTAAACAACAACACGACGAGTAATGTTGCCCTGGCTGTCTCTCCTCTCCCAGAGAAATGTTTTCTATAAAAAGAAAATAATCACTAATAATGTTTAAAAGTAAAACTTTATTTACTTAAAACAAATCTAAATTCCCTTCCAAAATAAATAGAAAAAATATCGGGTCAAATTTTCCTTTCCTGAAAAAATAGCTTGTTAATGTAATGAAAATTAAAATTGTTTTAAAATACTTCAGGGATTTTTCTATTTCTATTTTATACCCCAGGAAACGAAAATTTACGTATAATCTTATACTTCGTCCGACATGTTCTCTTATAACTCTCAAAATATTAGCGAGATTTTGTCAAATATTATCTTACGGTCTTACACTTAAAGTGACATCTCAACCCATATTGATGAGATCCTTTGACGCCCACCCCTATCCTTCGACCATTCATTGGCAGAATAGAACGTTTATGAAAGAAGGTATATTTTCATTATGGAGCGCTAAAAAAGAGCCGCTCCTTTTTTATAGGAGTTGGAGCAAGGGCGGCTCCTTTTTGAAAATGGGGAGCGTGAGAGGAGCCAGCTCCAATTTTGGGCGTTAGAGCAGGAGCGGGAGCAGCTCCAAAAGTAGTGGAGCGCGTAAAGCCCTGGCTGTTCTTAACAATATGCTGCAACAATCCTCAAGTAAAACTGACGAAACAGAATCACATATTAATTGTGTAGACAAAAATCAAGAAAGAGATCCACTTCACTTTATATAATTAGATGTGGTGGCGGAAGAAGAAATTGACATACTGGAATATTGATGTTTCTGTAAACTGTAATCACACAGAATTAGACGTCAAACTAAATTCAAAATGACACTAAATATTTTACTTTTAATCTGTGAAATTACCGTTGTTTATTTTGCTTATCATGTCTGAGTTAGTTTAGTCTGTTACTTGGAAACATGAATAAATTACTTCTATTCAAATTCAACATTTTGTTGCTATTAACAAAGAAATTAGCTATACAAATAATCCAAGTAACTTTTTATAGTCGAAGAAGCCGTCTACGCCGAGTAATAGACAGAGTATTACGCCACGGGGTATTAAACTTTATTATTTATAGCTGGAGTAACTGGGTAACAGGGGGCATAATACTTAGATACTTGAATAAGTGCAACAGGTCGATATACTTGAAAGCTAAACGCGCACCATATGATGCAAATAGTGTGCAAATAAAGCTTACACAACTGAAGTTACGAACTTAGAAAACTTTGAATTTCATCGTGATTAGCTCCTATTACAAAATGTATAGTAAATTCATTGGTCCGCAACTCCTTTCGAGCCAAACAATCAGGTTGACAAGTACAAACTTATATTTTCACTCAATCTTTTTCCCATCCCTAATAGTGTATTTTTAACTTTTAATTCCTGTTAAAAACTGACGAAAGAATAAAAAAAAAAAAGTATGCGGTTTTAGTGAATGCACATATTACGGTCGTCGTCGTCACCCACTTAAAAAGTGTCTGCTTAACGTGGGTCGTTACTACTGTTACAAGTAGCGAGTCGTGCGGAGTCGTAGGTTGCGGTCAGGGACTCTTTTTCTTTTTTCTTTTTCTTTTCAGCTCTGATAATATTCTTAAACATTATCAGCGCGCGTCTTGCCACATTTTAACATGGAACTTAGAAAAAGAAATTTTGTCAAGAAAACCGATAAAAACGTGCGCCAGGATTAAACTCCAATCAAATACAAGGTTTGTTAAACAACAATTAATATTCGATTTTGTCTCCTCCTTAATAACATTAATCTTAATAAATATTAATGTTATCGTTTCTGAGTGTATTTTAATGTCATCTTCAACAAATTTACGGCTTACTTTCATTTAAGGTTTTTATTAACACTAGACATATGTGTGGACAAATTGTTTACCGGTAAAAACGATAAATACATAGTTAAAATGAAAATGTTAAAATAAGCTTACTTGTTGATTTTTATTCCGAGAAAATGTGTTTTCCTTTTTTTACATGAAACCAATAAAAATTTGAGGAATTCTTTTCAGCATTTTTATTACATTAAAAATGTGTAAATCTCCGAAGGACAGCTGTGTATATAACCCGACTTTGTTTAACTTTTATTTATTTTAGAGTTTATTGGAGTCGAAAAGTAGATGCCTTTTGGTCAAGATCAAAGTGTAGTATCTGTTCCGATGGATACTGCACCCCATAGACTGGTATTGTCTTGGCCTTCGGGGCTTGATTTACGCCGATCTATGGGATTGTCCTGTGCAGTTCTAGGAGGTCCACCCTCCCAGGCTTTGCCTCCCCTCTTTGGGGAGGAGTAAGTTAATTGCTTACTGCTTGAGGCGCCCCTACCGGGGAATGCCGACGGGGCTGCCCAGGCAATTTTTGATGGTCAGAGTGCTCACCTCTCGGGCGCTGGCTTTTCAACCTCCACTTTCCGACCCGACCTTGGGTCACATCTTACTTGTGGGAGTAGGATAAAACTGGCCTTGTGCCTAACTCCTGGAGAGGAGTAAATAATACTCTCTGTTGTTCTCCATAATTCATGTGTGTTTATATTCATTTGTTTGTATTCGTACAAAATCAGTGTGAATGTTGATGCTATCAATAATAAGTGGAACTTACTTTTCGCGTGAAAATGACTCCATTCAATTCATATGACGTTTCGATAAATTGTTGACTTTCTTCAGAACGGAAAACCAAGAGACAAAATGTGTTATTAATTCGGAGAGAACATTATCAATAAAAGCTTTTTTTTCTCTCTTTCACCTTTACAGATTTGAAAAAGGTGTACATATTATCGAAACGTCATATGAATTGGATAACCCCCATTTGATTTTAAAGAATAAAAGAGTAACTATACCAAGTTATTTCACGATCAATCAACAAAGATTAGATTTTATGCTTACATTTGTTCTGTATACAATATTAATGATGGAAATACGATCTAAGAAAATGTACGAATAGAATGAAACATACATACATAAATACATGCATACATACATACATACATACATACATACATATAGTTATCCAAAGACACGTGTTTTGTCGTCTCTACGATTCATCAGTGTGGCTAAACATAGAGAGATTCGAATCGGAACCACAGTGACTGACGAACGGCACTCTACTATTAAACCACTAACCCCGCTAGTAGGAGATATGTATCACATTATAAATGTTGCTTTTTATTTATTTATATTTTTATTTACGATATATATATATGCAATACATACTATTTACCATAAACAATGAGTTGATAGTGTCGTTCATTTATTATTGTACTAAATGTGAGTTAATCAACGTTTGTTTCCTTAAGGTTTGTGAATAACACAAAATACAGGATAAAATATATTTTAATTCTGGGATTAACATATGTCTTAAAAACATCTGTTTAGTTGTTCTAGTTGGCCGTAATTTATAATTAACTGAACAAGTCACCCATCTCTCTCTTAGCTAACTATATATTCCATTCGCTTCACCTCGCTCTATAGTGATTAAACTACTCTCTAATATTTCTTTATGCCTCTATGAGCATTTAGAGATAGAGTGACTTTTTTCAGCGTTATCATCTAATTTACATAGTTCGTCAGTACGCACCACAAACACGTATGTGAATTAGATGACAAAACAATCAGTCTCTTCAGTTCTACATAAGAATAATAAAAAATAGTAGTACTTATATATATATATATATATATATATATATATATATATATATATATATATATATATATATATATTGGTACAAAAAAATTGGTACAACATTAGTACCGTCGGTTTCAAGCTCAGAAGGACTTAGCCATCCGGTTCTCTTCAGCTTATGTTGTCGTACATAAGCTGAAGAGAGCCAGATGGCTAAGTCCTTCTGAGCTTGAAACCGACGGTACTAATGTTGTACTAATTTTCTGTACCAATAAATAAATAAATATCGCACTCTTAATTTTAATTTTAATTCTCAATTAATCGAGCACTCTGCTGAAATTTTTCCTACTATATTGCATATATATAATAATGATTATAATAATAATCCAGGCAAGGTAAACATCCACAGGATAGTAATCCAAAAAATTTCAACCGGGCTTATAAAAAGTGCTCAATATCAAATAGAGCTTTCATATATGTTTATCTTTTATTTACACAGACATGTACAAAATCTTGCATGTCGATGTTATCGATCAACAGCTTTTATAAACTGAGATCTCATCAGACATAGTTAGAATCCGATCTTTACCTAAGATCATATTTGGAAAAAATGAAATGGGGAGAAAAAAAAAGAAATTTAAAATGAAAATTTGGAAAATCACGTTGGAAAGCCACGTGTGGTTGGGACCTTTAAAAATATTTAAAAAATAATATGAAGTAAAAAATAAATAAAATATAAAATATAAAATATAAAATAAAATAAAATGAAATAAAAAGAAAGAAAGAAAAAGAAAGAAAGCAAGGCGAACAAATAGAAAGAGAGAGAAATAATAGATAGATAGATAGATAGATAGATAGATAGATAGATGATAGATAGATAGATAGATAGATAGATAGATAAAATAAAATAAAATAATATGGTAGGGGATAAAATAAGAAATAAAACCATTCAGGATAGAGAAAAGGGAGGGGAGAAGAGAGTGGGTGATAGAGAGGGATAGAGGGTAAAGAAATGGGGAAGGGAAGAAAGAGTTAAAAGACACATGCAGCTAATGCTGGCAGGATACTTGTCAATATCAATTTAGGGTCATTGTTAGGCGCAAGACATGATTTACAGTATGATCCTCAGTTTGGGTCGGCAATGATGGTGGGGTGGTAGTGTGGGTGGGTGGGGTGGGTGGTAGTGTTGGTAGGTGGGGTGGTAGTGTGGGTGGGTGGGGTGGGTGGTAGTGTGGGTGGGTGGTTGGGTGGTTGTTGAGTCGTTAACACATTGGGCTATGATTTTGTTTTTTTATTCTTAGTTTTTTACTGTTTTTTTTGTTTTTTTGAATTTATCTAATTGTCATTATTTAATTAACAAATTTATTAATAAATTTATTTAGTTTTCGCAATAAGTGGTAATAATAATAATAATAATAATAATAATGACAACAGTACTAATAGTTATAGTGCCACTGCTCCCATCAATAATAATAACAATAGCAGTAAAAACTTAGTAACAATAACAATGATAATAGTAATAATAATAATAATAATAATAATAATAATAATAATAATAATAATAATAATAATAATAATAATAAAAATAATAATAATAATGGTTATATTGCCACTGCTACCATAAACAATAATAATTATAATAATAGTAAAAAAAAACTAATAATAATAATAATAATAATAATAATAATAATAATAATAATAATAATAGCGTTAAATGATATTGATAAATATTAATGATAATAATAATAATAAAGAAAATAGCAATAATGTTAATCATAATAGTTGGTAATATGATAATAAGAATAATTTTATTGATAATAATAAAAATAGTGGTTGCAATAATATTAAGAATGTAAATAATAATAGTAATAATAATAATGATAGCAATAATAATACTACTACTACTAATACTACTACTACTAATAATAGCAATAATAATAATAATAATAATAATAATAATAATAATAATAATAGTAATAATAATAATGATAGCAATAATAATAATAATAATAATAATAATAATAATAATAATAATAATAATAATAATAATAGTAGTAGTAGTAGTAGTAGTAGTAGTAGTAGTAGTAGTAGAGGTGGTTATTGTAATAATAGAGATAATGGTAGCCAAAATAGTAATGATAATTGTTGTGGACCCGTTTAGGGGTACCAACAATGAAATAAAAGAACAACAGATTTAGAGATAATAATAACGAATTGTATTGAACAGAGAAATTATACACAAGTCAGTGTTGGCAGTGCTAGTGCCTAAATGTGCCTCCCAATGTTCTCCCGGACAAAGCCGGTATTTATGGTAGCCGCTTGCTACCATTTAGTTATTATTAAAGGGTAGGTAGGTCACCTACAACACCCCCCTACCGAAACTCATTCCCCCGGAATCTCAAAGTATATCTTTTTCCTAGGATTCATCTCGAAACTCCCGGTTAATTTACGTTTTCTTGATGAACGTCTCTGTTCCGGAGGCGTTTTTGGTGTTGGCAGCTCAAATGCGTCGTATAGATCTTCCATGATGGTTTCACTCTGATCCGATGAGCCTTCCCCTGGGTCGTCCGACATGCGACGACGCATTTGGTTAATGTGTTTTTTACAGGTGCCTCTAGGACCCTCTACAATGTACACCATCCGCCCCAATATTTTTTGTACCTTTTCCACTTCCCACACGGTTTTGTTTCCATGGTGTTCCTGGAAGAACACCTTCTCTCCATCCTGGTAACTCTTCTTTGGTGCCGTAATGTTGGTCGGTTTCACCTGTTTTGGTAAAAGTTTGTCGAATACCGACTTTATTTTTCTTCCAAACATTACTTCCGCCGGTGGTACTTGGGCTGGTGTGTTCTCGTTGGGTGTAATTCTATAAACTTGAAGGAACTGCTGGAGTGCCTTTTCTCTCGGCGTGCCCGTCGATTTTTTCAACGCTCTCTTCAAGGTATCAACAAATTTTTCTGCCTGTCCGTTTGACCTCGGATGGTAAGTCGGAGTGGTGATATGTTTAATTTGAAAGTCTTCACAAAATTCTTTGAACTCTCGTGAAGTAAATTGTGTACCGTTGTCCAATACAACAATGTCCACCACTCCGAATCGGGCAAACAGTTCATGCAACGCGCATATCGTGACATCCGTTGTTGGGCCTTTACATCTAACACCTTCTGGCCATTTTGAGTAGCTGTCAACTATAAGTAAATAGCAGAAGCCTTCCAATGGCCCCGCAAAATCTATGTGAATCTGGGACCATGGTTGCTCTGCCTTTGGCCATGGACAGTACTGAATAGGTGGTGCTTTCGCTGCCGACGCGCAGCCCGTACATGCCTTTATCTTCGTCTCTATGTCCTTGTCCATGTTTTTCCAATACACATAAGATCTCATTAGGCTCTTCATGCGTGTCGCTCCGGGATGCCCCTTATGGAAATCCTTCAGCGTAGCTGGGATTACTACTCGCTCCCGGTATAATAATGTGTCGCAACAGACTGAAAAAGCTTCTGTCGTTTGCTCATCGTCTGTTTGTAATTTATTTTTAATTTCGATAATAAAATTATCTTCTCTTGCCTCTTTTTGTATATCGCCAAGTGTGACTGGCAGCTCTTTTATTGTGTTACACAGTACTTTACTATAGTCATATTCAGACCGAAGGGATGCTATAACTGTATCCTCGAGCGGTTCTGTGTACTTTGGGATTAGCCGCGATAAACCATCTGCGTGTCCTAGTCTTTTTGACGGTAAAAATTCTATCTCAAAGTCATAATTTAACAGAATTATACCCCATCTCTGTAGGCGGTTTGCTGTGTAGGTTGGCAAGCCTTTTTTTTATCCAAAGATATTGATAAGTGGCTTATGGTCTGTTTGTAGGATTAAATGACGGGCGTGTAGATACCTGTGAAATTTGGTCATTGCGAACACAATACCCAACGCTTCTTTTTCAATCTGAGAGAAATTTTTCTCTGCAGGAAGTAAAGTTCTTGAAGCGTGCGCGATGGGTTTCATCGAGCCATCCGGCATTTTATGCTAAATGCACGCCCCAATGCCGTAGGAGCTGGCGTCACTTGCAACAATAGTTTTTAGCTCTGGATTAAAATGAGTAAGAAATAATTCTGAAGTTAACTTCGTTTTTAGGTTGTCAAATGCAGATTGACAGTCGGCGGACCATTCCCATTTACTATCTTTCTTAAGTAACTCATTTAAGGGGGCTCGCAATTTGTGCATACTGGGAATGAATTTTTCGTAATAGTTTGCGAGATCCAGGAAGCTTTGTAGTTGGGTAACGTTGTTCGGTTCGGGCATATTCTTGATGGCTATAGATCTTTCTGGGTCGGGACGTCTTCCATTCTTATCAATGACATGTCCCAAGTATTTGATCTCTTCTAGAAAGAATTCACACTTTGACTCCTTGAGTGTAAAACCAAAATCGCTTATCCTTTCGAATACTTTGTTTACGTGCTCACGGTGCTCCCCGACGTTCGTACTTTTCATTAAGATATCGTCAAGGTAGCCGATCGAAAAATCGAGCCCGCTCAACATCGTGTCGATTACCTGCTGAAAAATCGACGGAGCCACTTTAATTCTAAAAGGGAGACGATTGAACTTTAGTAGTCCCCTGTGTGTCGAAATACAGAGAAGCTTAGAGCTATCTTGCTCTACAGGTATTTGCAGATAGGCTTCACTCAAGTCAATTTTTAAGAACAGTTTTCCACCGTTTAATTTTGTGAAAACCTCTTCTGGTGTCGGCAGAGGATAGTGATAATCTTTCAGCGCATCGTTCAAACCGGCTGAGAAATCGGCACACACTGATCTCTCCAGATTTTTTCTTCACGTAGACGGTTGGGGCCACCCATTCCGAGTAGTCAACTGGTGTTAAAATACCTTTCTCCACCAACCGGTCTATTTCTGCATTAATTTTTTCAAGAGAGGCAAATGGTACACTTCGTTTTCTCTTAAAAACGGGATTCTTATTTTCAATTAGTTCAAAACTCGCCTTCATTTTAGTACAGCGTCCTAATTCATTAGAAAACACCTTGGGGAATGACTCTTTCAAATCCTTCTTCAATTTTTCTGCTTCAGCAGAAAAATTCTCTATTCGTTGACAATAGGCGCTTATAGGCGAATCCCAGAGCTGGAAGTGCTGAATCCAATCTGAACCGAACAAATTTCCTGTATCTTTCATTACGAATATGCGTAATTTTAATGTCTTATTTTTTAGTGTCACTTTTGAAATGACTTCCCCTTCAAAGTTTATTTTCTCTCCGGTTACCGATCGAGCCACTTTATCTGTGCGTAGCATAGTCGGTCTGCCGATGTTTTTCCAGGTATTAATATTCATAATTGATAGATCAGACACTGAATCAAGCTGTAGTTTAACATCTTGATTGTTCATTTTTACCGTAACATACTTTCGTATGTTTAGGTTGCCACCATTAATTCTAGTTGTTTTTATGTAACTTTTTTCTCTAGTGTTACTTCTGCAATGTGAGGCTTTGTGTCCCATTTTATGGCATTAGTCACAATTTTTTCGTTTAAAAGGACACTTCTGGTACCAATGTAGGTCCCCGCAACCCCAACAAGGGTGGTTTGGCAATTTTTCATCCGACCTTTGAGGCAAACCCTTCCTGAATTTTTCCTTCGAAGAGTATGATTTTTTTGAAAAACGACGAACATTTTTAATATTAGAAATTGCTGTTTCCTCTATTTCTTTAGCTTCCTTTTTCTCGGAAATATGTCGTTGACAGCTTTCGTCCAGGTGTTGCAATGTTAAATTTGGCTCGGTTTCAAGTTTGCTTATTGCACGTCTTCTTAACTCTGCATCGTTTTGCGAGACGAGCTCTTGAACAAATATTAATACTTTGAAATTGTCCGCTGTCAAGGATGATAACTTAAAGCCGTCACAATGTTTATTGACGATCGAAGCAAACGTTGAGTAATCCTGGCGTTCTTTTCGCGTTAGGTTCATACATTTCCACCTTTTGTGGAATAAACTTGTTTTGGGGCAATATAGTTCCATTAACATTTTAATGGTTTCATTGAAAGATAGTTCGCCCGTTTTCTTCGGCAGAATATAATCGACAAATTTTGTATGCTCTGCCGTACCTAGTCTACGAAGAACTAAACGAACCTTTTTCTTTTCCGACCATGTGCTACAATCAATGTCGAAAAAATCCTGATATCGACGGTACCATGATTCGAAGTTTAGGTCCTCTTCAGGCACATAGTTGAAGGTTTCTATAGCTGACCATATTGCATTTTGGTTGAACACGTCGCTGTCGTCATTCGTCGTATTTATCATTGCTTGTGCCAGCTGTTCAAATTTTCTCTCTGATTGAGTCTGTTGCACTAATTGTAATTTTTTTATCCCAATCAATTGTTCGTCTAAAGATTTTCTATCTTCTCGCTTTTGTGCTAAATTCTTTTCCTCAAAATATTTCAACAAATTTATTTGCTGCGACTGAAATTCCTTCTGTAGAGACTGAAGTTTTTCATTGTTTGCCTTCTGTTGAGCAAGATGTTTTTCATCGTTTGCCTTCTGTTGTTCTGATTGAAATTTAATCATCTCCAATATCTGTTTCGAGAAATCTTCCATGATTAAAGAAATAATTTCTTGAAAAATAATTAGTCACAAATAGTCCTTCACTATTTTTTTCTTTTCAAATGCTTACTGTTTAATAACAAACTCAACCCCTTCTCATCACTGCGTCATTCGGGTCTCGAATTCGACCGGCACTTGCTAATCTTTTTTTTTCTTCTTTCAAAGTTCTTTGAGAAAAAAAAACGATTTTATTAATCCGGCTTATTGGGTAATTAATTTAACAAATTATTTGTATTTTTGTTCGCATCTGGAACTTTTTTTCCCCCAATAAGTCTGTTTGCCTTTCAGTGTAGGCTGAAAATGCAAAATACCAAGTAATGGCTATATGAAAAATTGACTAGTTATTCAAGAAAGTAACTTGGTTTTACTTGTCAGATTTTTTTTCCGACTATACGATTTTACAGTGACAAGTCTGTTCGCAAAATACGTTTGACTATATCAGACACGAAAAAAGGTTTTTGTAGTCTGGAGTTTTTTGTTTTTTTTCAAACCTTTCAGTTTTATAAACACATGGTATTCCAATTTCATTTGTTGCACGAAGTAAAATCCCGTATTGAAATACGAAGAACACAAATAGTAAAACCTGTCTTACTTTTTTTTTCGTCCAGTAATTGTTAAAACTGGTTATTTCTTGTAAGGCAGACTCGTCCCAAAATTGAATGTATTCTTCCCGAAAATTGTAAAGCACAGGGTTTTTTTTTCAAACGGGTAGAATTTTTTTTCCGAAGGTTGACCGTGTTGTAGACACTGGTTTATCACTCACAGATTGCAAGGTATAAGGTGTTTCCAACGAAGTCCTTTACGAATCACTCGCCGCCAGTTGTTGTGGACCCGTTTAGGGGTACCAACAATGAAATAAAAGAACAACAGATTTAGAGATAATAATAATGAATTGTATTGAAAAGGGAAATTATACACAAGTCAGTGTTGGCAGTGCTAGTGCCTAAATGTGCCTCCAATATTTATTCTGCATAAAAATACAGAAATGCGGCACAAGGTCAAAAGAGGGGGGGAGAGATCGGTCTTCGCTAACTTACTCTAACTTGTCTAACTTGGCTAGTTTCATTCGTGACCATCATCACCAAAATACCACATTCATGCTACAATCATGCACCATACACCAAAAGAATTTATACTATGACTATCCTACTTAAAAACCATAATTACACAACATGAGATGGGGAATTTGGGTAATGAAAATTTTATATACAAAAAGAAAATGAATTTATGTACAATGAAAATTTTTCTTTTAAATCTCAGTATTAGTATAAGGATCCCCCATTTCTAAGTTGTGGCAGATATGCGGATTTGCCAGTCGAAACGCGATGCAGGCCCGAACGCTTTATTTTCACCACCACTTTCGAAAATCTCGAAAGGTGACCTGCATCTCTGGCAAATCAGGCTATCTGTCACCTAATCGGGAAAGGGGTTGGGGAATTAAAAACTTAAATTAGGAAAAAAACGGGGGGGGGGGCTAGGACAAAAATAAAACGGGACCCTAATGAAATCATTCATGCACTAGCTAAGTTATGAACAAAAATAATAGTAAAAAACGGGTCAACTTATCTAGCCTTAAACGGGACAAGACGGGACAAGATCAACGTTTGTTGGGGAAACCCAAAATCCTTTGCCTAAAGCACGTCCAGATACCACTCCAGACTAGCTTCTCTCACTCGACACAATCGTGCAACTGTCACCCATCTTTCACCAAAATCTGCCGAAGGGAGTTTCGCCTTCTCGGCCTTAATACGGATCTTCAGACGACACTTGAAAATTCAAATAAGGTCGAGAGCAGCGAAGGTCTCACCGTCGTAGACAACTTTAATACATGTCTGCTATATCACACTTCTCAAAAATGCTAGTAAGCAATAGTATACAAAACGTTTTTTTCTATCATTTGTCGGAGCCCAATTGCTACATACATTAATCGGTTCCAGGTCGAAAGACGTTACATTCAGTACGCGGACCATGAGGCCTGCAACTAACTTAATGAGCGGCACAACGATGCGGCAATAAACAAAGGCGTGACTAACAGTCTCGTCCTCGTCACCGCAACGACAACAAATAAGAAAATCCCTAGTCCAGCTGCATGAAGCTTTTTGCCGACCCAGATAGCATTTCTAATAATCGGCCAGGCCAGAGATGCCTCGTCATTATCGAAGACCTTTAGCCCAGGCGCCCAAGGCCAGATTGAGCTCCCCCTCGACAAAGCGAGCCCCTCAATCTTCTCATCTCGAACAGATCCCCTCACTAAGACCCGATACAATGCCTTACGAGACAACAGCTGGGTGTCAGAAAGGCTTTCCTTCACCCGTAAGAGGAACTTCAAGGCCCGTCGACACTCGCGATAAAAGGATCACTCGCATCGGGGCAACCTGTGTGCCTCCCCCACATCCAAATGCACACTTTTCAAAGCCGGAAAGGCTTTCTTGATGTCTTCCTTCCAGAAGCCACAGTTTCTCTCAACTGGTGTACACATTCGATCCAGGTAATATAGCCGAAGCGTATGTTGACGAATCTCAACACTTGGCATACCCAGACCGCCCTCAGAAGGATGTAGATAACAGATCTCGCGACGGACCTTAGGGGCCCTACCAAGCCATAAAAACTTGAAAAGAGCTCGTTGTATTTCAAGCAGTGTATCCGACTGGAGTGGAAGTACTGATAGACAATATAGGATGATCGGATAAATGTGTGAGCAACACACCTCTGCTCTCCCCTTTAATGAAAGATTTCTACGGGTCCACAGACCAGCTGCGGCCCGAATCGCTTTCAACACTTCCGACCAATTTTTCTCCAGCTGGAGGTCAGGACCGAACCAGACGCCGAGTAGCTTACAAAGCCCGTCAGTCCAGCTGAAGGGTCCCTGTAGGGATACACCCTTCCAGGCACCGATGCGCAAGCCAACAGATTTGTCGCAGTTAATTTTGGCCCCTGTTACCGTTTCATACATTCTGATTTCTCTGTCGACGACACTAATCTCGGCACTGCTCGTTAGAAGCACTGTTACGTCGTCGGCATAGGCAGAGTACTTCAGTGTGGTGCAAGCACCAGGTAAAGTAACCCCGTGCAGGCGATTTGCTAAAATCTTGGCCAAAATCTTTAACTCTGTGTTTAGCATAGTTAAGGGCCGAAAATTATTTATCCCATTCCCACCATCTTTGCTCTTGCGTAACAATTTCACGATCCCCTTGGTAAAGTACTCAGGTATTGACCTGTTCCTAAACCAAGCGTTAAATAAAACTGTCAGCAAGGGTACAAACATGTGCGACAACCTCAAATACAGTTCGTAGGGCAAACCATCGATCCCAGGGGATCTATTCAGGCCGACTCCCTTTGAGGCTTCGATGACTTCATCCTCCGTTATGCAACCTTCGCACCTAGCCGCTTCGGTCGCCCTGAGGCGAGAAAAGTCAGCTAAATAGGGGTCGAAATGCGCTAAAGACAAACCGGGCTCTCTGGTGAAAAGGTCCTGAAAGTGATTACAGAACGCCTCCAAAATACCGTCGTTTGTGGTCACAGTACGTCCGTCCGGCAATGTGACACGTGCGATATATCGATCGGTAGCACGTCAACGCTCCTCTGCACGCAATTTAGCGGCCATGTTTGCCACCTCATGAAGCATTCTCTTTAACCTAGCCCTAATTAAAGAAGCTTCGTGTTCCTTGCTAGTCAAGGAGGCGAGCTTCGCCTTAATTATAGTAACATTAGTACTATCCCCCGCCAACACCGTCCGATCTAATCTAGATTCTAGTGTCGCTTTTGCTGCTCTAGATTCTAGGTTGAGTCGTTGGCTAAAGTCAGCAGAAAAGGACCTAATGGTTTTCTTAAATTTCACCCACAACTTATTCCCAATTATAGCCCCCGTCATTACCCGCTGATATGTTAGTAGTAGCTGTTCCCGGAAACTCTTCACATCGAACAACGAAGTGTTGAGTTTCCAGTACCCAGCCAATCTAGGTTTACGGCTATCTAAGTTTACACGGACACGAACAAGTCTATGATCCGAGTAAACTATATTATGAAAACTTGGACATTCTAATAATTCTACGTCGACTATTCTAATTAAGAACCGGTCAATATAACTCTAAAGCTGTACTGTCCACACTATATCACGAGGCTTTTCATTTCGGAATTTATCGATAAGATCAAACTCATCGACAAAGTCCCGAAATGTTTTTGCATCATAATCTCTGTTAGTACCCCTAAAAGGATTCCCTGCGCGATCTAAATCGGGATTCAGGACCGCGTTCCAGTCTCCCGCTAAGATAACTGAACGAGGTGTGTTCATGAACTGCTCTATTCGCCGAAAAAAGGGAACACGCTCAGCCTGGAGGTTAACGCATAAACCCCAATCAATCGAAACGCTTTAGCTTTTATGGTAACATCCAGAACGCAAAGCCTTCCTTCCGAATCCATGAAACAAGGGTCACACGACGCATCTATAGTTCGCTTCACTAGCCAGGAAACCCCCCTCGAGTTAGAATTGAAGTACGCTGAATATACATTAAAATCCCTAGACAGCGCACTTAAATAATCACCTTGAATTAAGTGAGTTTCCTGAACACAACATACATCCACTCCAAGGCTTTGAAGATCCAGGCATAATCGTAATTTCCGAGAATCAGCCCTCAAACCTCGGACATTCACGCTAGCTAGAAAGAGTGTCATTGTAGTGTTTTAGGGTTGAGATTCTCCAACGAACATTGATGGGGTCAAGATATCGGCGGTTTTTCCCATGGAATAAGTGCCCATCGCAGTATTGATGAGGCCATCCTGGGATACACCGCCGACATCAAAGGGGAAGATTAATTTTAAGGCTCTGTACAGGGATGGATGTAAAAGAATAGGGACCCTCCCATGACATGATTTGCGTAATTCTCTCAAGGTTGGGTTTTTATGAATCGCTAGTTGCGGGGAAATATCAAACGTAATGTTCGCCTCCTCCATCATCCTCCAAACTGATTTTCCCTCCTCTCGAAGTCGTATAACAGTTAAAAACCGGGTGGCATTTGGGAAATTATAGGGATTTTCAATAGATTTGCCTTTAACTTCTGTAAAGGCCAGTAATTTTTTAAGGTCAGTGAAGTGGTGACCCTTCGCCCTGGTGATAACCTCTGCTGAAATCTTACATATATCTTCACTAGGGTAGAAGGGCTGTCTTTTCCTCCCCTTTTCTTTGACGGGGGCAGTAACAATTTCACAAGTTTGGAGCGGTGGACGGGGGGGGTAGATATATCGGTTTTCAACGGGGAGTGGGGGGGGGAGTGGGCCTTAGGGCGTGCTTGAGAAACGGGGAAGGGGGAGGGAGCAATCGTGATTTCTTAGGGGAAGCAGGGGGTGTGTGTCTCGGAGTCTGTTGTGGGGAGGCGAACGGAGAGGGTCTTGGGGTGCTGATCCTTGCTTTTTGGGGGGCAGGGCTGAGAGGTATCAGTTTGTATTCCCTTTCTTTTATAGTGGTGACTGGGGGCGGCATCTTGTGTGGTGAGGTCTTTTTTGGGGGTGGGGAAATAGGTGTTGTTGAAGGTATATATATAGGGTCTTGAGTTTTGGGCGAGGAGTTAGGGCTGAGTTTTGCTTCTTCTCGTAGTTTTTTTTATTAAGGTTGACTGCGTTTACGTATGAGTCTTTCCCTGGGTCCTTTGATATTTTAATTTCTTCCTCCGCCTCCATCCTTAATTGCTCCAGTGCGAGTCTACCGGGTGTTTTTTTCCCGGTTACAATCGTCCATCCTTCCCCCTTTTCGTATTCGTCGTCGGATTCTGCAAAATCTTTTTCAATGTCTGGCTTTGTCTTTTTTGGGGGGACTCTATCAGCGGATATCCAATCTTAGGGCCAAGATGTGCTCCAACATGAATTTTGGAGTTATTGACTGTTTTTTTCCGTTAGGGGCAGTCGAACGTGAGATGCCCTATTGCATTACATCTCCAACAGGCCGGTTTTCTTCCTGCGACAATAACCGGCAGTTTGTCGTTCTCAATTTCGAGATAATACGGTATCTCATTAAACGTCTTCTGGTTGATAAGAATATCGAAGTTCCATATGGAGAGGTACTGTTCGCAGGAGACTGACATCAACTCTCCATATTTTGTAAAAAAAAGCTCCGATATGAGCGTCTTCAATATAGAAGTGGACATTAAACACAAATATCGTAGTCCTCCGTCTTCCGAGATGTTCCATTCGTAGTACATACTCTGGTGTAATAATTTCTTTCTTCGCAAGTGTTATACACTCCTCCTCTGATGCAAAAAGTGCTGACCAGTTGTGATGTCCTCGTGTCTTGATTATTTTAACCGATCTATGACCGACCGAAGCTAAAAGCTTAGTTATAATTTCTACAGAGGATCTTACGGCTTTTAAAATTTTTCTGTCCATAACGAACATCGTTAGAGTTTTCTTTTGAATTTCCTGAAGTTTTGGAGGTCAATAATTAGTCCTGTTTTCGTAACTTTGGTTTTAACTGTTTCCATTTTCGCTTGGAATTCCTCCAAATTTATGTTCACCGCCGAGGGTTTTGTCCAGCCTGACGTTCCAGGTTGGGGCGAAGGTGTCGACCCCATTTTTATTGTCTTTTCTCTTGTTGGCACAGGGCTAGCTGCCATGGCCGGAGGAAAAAACCCGTTAAAAACGTAAAAAAAAGTCGCGTGTTCAAACTAATTCGGCTCTAAAAAAGAGAGTCCGAATACAATAACAATAATAACTATAATAACAATAATAACTATAATAACAATAATAACTATAATAATGATAAAAATAACAGGACAATCGCAATACAAGAAAGACAAGACAAGCAAGAAAAATACCAACGTACTCTACTCGATCTTACCTAAATGTGCCTCAATATTTATTTGCGTAAACTTGTACACAAAATGTGGCACAAGGCCAAAAAAGGGGTGGGGAAAGGATCGGTCATCTCTAACTTAAAAAACTCAACTTAGCTAGTTTCAATCATGACCACCATTTACCATAATACCGCATTCATACTATACATCCATCACTACTCACCATAAGAATTCATACCATGAAATCCTACTTAAAACCCATATAAGAAATATGCAACGGGGGGGGGACTAAAAATTAAAAATATGATATATACAATGAAAACAAAATAAAGATTAGTAAAAGCCCCCCCCCCCCCGTTATTGAAATGTGGCAGAGATGCCGATTTGCCGGTCGAAATCGAAAACTCGAAAAAAGGTGGTTGATGCAGGCCCCAACGTTTTATTCTGACCACCTCCTTCGAAAATATCGAAGGGTGACCTGCATCTCCGGCAAATCAGGCACTCAGTCACCTAATTGGAGAGGGACGGGGAGTGGGGCAGAAAATAAAAAGGGGAGTGGGATGAGGACAAAATAAAAGGGGGCATGTAATGGAATCAATCATACACTAGCTAAATTGTTGAACTAAAACATCAACAGAAAATTAAACAGAAACTAACTTAAAATAAGTCTAAATCTAACTTAAAATTAAAGCATAGTTCGTTTCCTGAACCCAATATTCTCTGCCTAAGGCACGTCCAGATACCACTCTAATCTAGCGCCAGCCACTCTACACAGTCGTGCTCCAGTCACCCATCTTTCACCAAAATCTGCCGAAGAGAGTTTCACCCTCTCGGCCCTAATGCGAGCCTTCAGGTAATATTTGAAAATCGCAATAAGGTCGAGAGAAGTGAAGGTCTCAGCTCCGTAGACTGTCTTGCACCTAGTCTTCCAAATCGTAACTCTCATACTCGCTAGTAAGCTCAAAAACGTAAACCGTGTTTGCCTATCGGTTGTCGGAGCCCAGTTGCTGCATACATTAATGGGTTCCAGGTCAAAAGACGATACGTTAAGAAAACGAACCATGTAGCCTGCAACAAGCTTAATCAGCGGCACGACGATGCGGCAAAAAACAAAGACGTGACTTATGGTCTCGTCCTCATCGCCGCATCTGACACAAGTCGGAGAATTACTCAAGCGTGCTGAATGAAGCCTCTTACCTACCCAGAGTGCATTCCTAATCGTCAGCCAGGTCAGTGATGCCTCGTCATTGTCAAGGCACCTTGACCCAGGCGCCCAAGGCCAGATTGAGCGGAGCTCCCCCCTCGTCAAAGCGAGCCTCTCAGGCCTATCATTTCGGACAGTCCCCCTCACCATTACCCGATATAATGCCTTTCGAGACAACAGCAGGGTGTCAGAGAGGCTTTCTGTCACCCTTGAAAGGAACTTCAACGCATGTCTACATTCGCGATAGAAGGAGCACTTGTTTCGGGGTAACCTGTGTGCCTCTTCCTTATCCAAGTGCACACTTCTCAAAGCCGGAAAGGCTTTCTTGGTGTCTTCCTTCCAAAAGACACCGTTATCCTCAGATTGTGTACTCATTCGGTCTAGATAAAACAGCCTAAGAGTGTGGCATCGAATTTCGATGCTAGGCATACCCAGACCGCCCTCAGAAGGATGAACGTAACAAATCTAGCGACGGACCATAGGGGCCTTACCAAGCCACAAAAACTTGAACAGAGCCCGCTGCATCTCCAGCAGTGTATCTGACGGGAGTGGGATCACTGAAAGACGATATAGGATGATCGGATAAATGTGAGAAGTACACACCTCCGCTCTCCCCTTTAACGAAAGATTTCTGCGGGACCACAGACCAGCTGCTGCCCTAATCGTTTTCAGGACTTCCGACCAAATTTTCTCCAGCTGGAGATAAGGACCAAACCAGACGCCGAGTAGCTTGCAAGGCCCATCTGTCCAGCCAAAGGGTCCCTGCAAGGAAACACCCTTCCAAGCACCAATGCGCAAGCCAATAGACTTATCGCAGTTAATTTTGGCCCCTGTCACCGTTTCATACATTCTGATTTCTCTGTCGACGACACTAATCTCGGCATTGCTCGTTACAAGCACAGTCAAGTCGTCGGCATAGGCGGAGTACTTCAACATGGTGCAAGAACCTGTCAAAGTAATTCCACGCAGGACCGGATTCACCCTTAGCCTGTTAAGGAAAGGTTCCAAAACAAGCACATAAAGCATCGGTAAAAGAG
The DNA here is from genome assembly GCA_963556195.1 of Sepiola atlantica. NCBI lineage: Eukaryota > Metazoa > Mollusca > Cephalopoda > Sepiida > Sepiolidae > Sepiola > Sepiola atlantica. Next base: position 706,068 of record OY744517.1, on the reverse strand, counting down.
GGCACCCCTGACGAAGATATCTGGACAATCTAAGGCACCAGACCTCATGCCATTCACTTCAACCCTAACACCGGGGTTCGCATACAAGAGGCGAATCCAGGAGCGGAATTGCGAGCCAAAACCGGCCGCAGACAAAACAGCCTCCAAGTACCGATGGTCCACCCTATCGAATGCTTTGGACTGATCTAAATTGATCAGCGCGGCTTCAGTGTTGACTTTATCTATGATCAAGCGTATCGAGTGCAAGTTATCCTGAATGGTCCGGCCCTTCACAGAACAAGTCTGTTCGGGGCTAATTAGACCAGGCAAAACAAGTTGCAGACGATTGGCTAAGATCTTGGCCAAAATCTTTAACTCCGCATTAACCATCGTTAAGGGCCGAAAATTATCTAACCCATCCCCACCATTTTTGCTTTTGGCGTAACAATTTCACCAAACCCATGGTCAAGTACTGGGGAATAGACCCGTTCCTAAACCACGAGTTAAACAAAACTGTCAGCAAGGGTACAAAAATGTGCGACATCCTCAAATACACCTCGTAGGGAAAACCATCAATCCCCGGAGACCTGTTAAGGCCGACCCGCCCTAAGGCTTCCCGGACTTCTTCCTCTGTTATGCAACCTTCGCACCTAGCCGCTTCGGTCGCCTCAAGACGAGAAAAGTCGGCTAAATAGGGGTCGAATTGGGCTAAAGACAAACCGGGTTCTCGAGTAAAAAGATCCTGGAAATGAGAACGAAAAGCCTCCAGAATACCTTCGTTTGTGGTCACGAGTCTCCCATCCGGCAATGAGACACGAGTGATATGTCGATCAAATGCATGTCGATGCTCCTCTGCACGCAGTTCAGCTGCCATGTTTGTCGCCTCGTTAGGCACTCTTTTTAACCTAGCCCTAATCACTAAAGCCTGGTGTTCTTGGATAGCCAAAGAAGCTAGCTTGGCCTTAATTATAGTAACACTAGAGCTATCCCCCACCTCCACCGCCCGATCTAATCTAGATTCTAGTGCCACTTTAGCTGCCCTGGTTGATAGATTGAGTCGTCTGCTAAAATCGGCAGTAAAGGACCTAATAACCTTCTTAAAATGAATCCACTTCCTATTCCCAATTACAGCCCCGTCAATTCCCGCTGTAAGGTTAGTAATAGCTGTTTCTGGTAGCCCTTCACATCGAACAACGAAGTGTTGAGCTTCCAGTACCCAGCTAAACTAGGCTTAGGTCTATCTAAGTTTACCCGGACCCGAACAAGTCTATGATCTGAGTAAACTATATTATGAAAACTTGGACATTCAACTAATCCTACATCGACTCTCCTAATTAAGAACCGATCGATATAACTCGAAAGTTGTACCGAATCGGAGCCGCGCCTATTTGTCCAAGTCCATACCCTATCACGGGCCATTCATTCCGGTACTTATCGATAAGATCGAACTTATCGAGGAAGTCCCGAAATAACATAGCATCCCGATCGGTGTTAGTACCCCTAGGTCGATTACGATCTAAATCGGGATCCAGGACCGCGTTCCAGTCTCCCGCTAGAATGACCGTCCGAGAAGTAGAATTCAAGAACTGCTCGATTCGCCGAAAGAAAGAACCGAGCTCAGGATGGATATTGGGCGCATAAACCCCGATGAGCCGAAATGTCTTCTCTTTTATGGTAATATCCAGAACGCAGTCTCCCTTCCGGATCCATGAAGCTAGGGTCACACGACGCATCTAAAGACTTGCTTACCAGCCAGCAACCCCCCCCCCTAGCAGAAGAATTAAAGTACGCTGAATGAGTTAAAATATATGGATTAGTGGCAGTAGTATTATTAAATTTAATTCTAGATAATAATGAGTTAAAATATAGTGGGGGTTATTCTTAGTAAGGATCGTATATAAGTTTATGACGTTGATATTGATGGATTATACTATTATATTTAGTTTTAATTATTTTGGAGTATAAATAAATGTATTTCGATTATAAATAATAGTTAGTAATGAATTAATAAAACATATTGGTAATTGCTTTTATTTTTAATGGAAGTCATATATGGATTAATGTCAATGGTATAAATAAATTGTATTATTCGTTGTAATTATATTACTAATGGTGGAGTTAACACCTGTTATAAGATTAAAGGTAATATTAGCGGTAAGGTGTTCTAGTTAAAGTTGTTAACGCAAGTTATGGTCTATGAGTGAGGGATTAGAAATGGTGGGGGCCAGTAATTTTGAGTTTAAGGAGCTACATGTGCTAGTTTTTCTGATAGTGTTCCAGATTACAGTTGGTGATTTATTTTTATTAGTTAATTCCCAGTGGTAATTTGAGAGTGAGGTTCTGTTTTAGTAGCTTAAATAATTATATACTGCTCACTTTACTCAAAGTGTGTTTGGCCCTCCCTACAGTAATGGAAGACACCCATCTAAAAATAAGCTGTAAAGAGTCCAGCTGCTCCCCCGTCAGGATATAAATACACCCTTAACAATGGCGCCCCTGATGATAGACCAAACTTTAAAGGGGATTCTCCCCAAGAGGGGTACTCCCCCAGCCAGGGAACCATCCAAAAAGACAGGGCTTATTGCCCGGACAAAGAGACAACGGGTTCGCAATCCCCAAACAACAACAGGGCCCGAACACCAATGAGAAACAGGGCTGCTTTCCGAGAAGAAAGCTCCCCCACAAGGGGAGAAAGCGACAGGGTATACCGCCCGGATTCCCCAGAGTACATCAACTCCCCTAATGTGAATGCGTCGCAGTTTCTCACGCAGGATCATATCTCCGAATGTGATCCGGCTGTTCCCCTAAAGGACAACACCCCCAACGATGGAGCAGGAAAAAGGGTGGTCTCACCCAATGTGGTGGTGCCCTCTACAGTGGAGGCAAGCATGGCTCCCCCAGTGAGTAGCTCCGGTACACAGAGTCTGAGTTCCCCCAGCAAGGGAGTAGAAAAGGGAAAAGGGGCGGTTTCACCAATGTAGCGATTCTCTCCACTTCTAACACCCTCTGGACTCCACAGAAGAGGGGCTCCGATTCCAGGAGCCAAGGCGTCTCTGGTTCCACCGAGGGAGTCTACTTGGGGGAAGGAGAACCCAGAGAAGAGGTTGTCCCCACAGGAATACAAGGATTTGTACTTAAAAAATATAAGCAGTACATCGAAGGGAGTGTACTGCAGCCTGTACCTGGTTCATTGGAGTCGATTGAGGACAGGGTTTTGTCCCTCGTACCCTCGGACTTGAAGGAAAATCGCCTTCTGGGACTCAAAAAGAAGGATATGGCGAAGCTCCTAAAGAAGCTGAACATTCCGGTAACTTATATCTGCCAGAGGAGCCATGCCATGTGGGACATCCTGCTCCCCTCTCGGGAAGAAGCAGAACGACTCTCCATGAAAGAGATGAGGAGCGGGAGGTGAAATCACAGCCCGAATACGGGGGCAGGATGAGCACCCTGGTCCGCATTTATAATGCCCCACCTGAGCTGTGCGCGGATTACCTGGGAGCATATTTCAGACAGTTTTAGGATGTGGAGCAAGTAGACCCGAAGCGGAGTCCACATAGCCACTACACGATCGCCATGAAGCTGATGCTGGCAGACTTTCTTTGCTATTCCACTGGTGCTGACGCATAGAGGCTCGAACATGCCGATCGTTGTAGAAGTTTGTCGCCCGCACTGCGGGTTTTGCCAGAAAATAGGCCACATGGCAAAGAACTGCCACAAAAAAAGTAGTTCGCAGCAAAACAATGCCACCTCCTGTACCGGTACTGAAGACAGCTGCAACCACTCTTCCCACTTCTGCTCCAGCACCAGTCCCAAGATCAGAAAAGCTTTTGGGAAGAGCGGAAGAGGAATAGAGGACAGTGGTGATGAGAGGGAGGAAGAACGTAACCGCTTCCGCCACGAACTTACCACTCGTCCAACCGCACGAGCAGCAGCAGGAACAGCAGCAGCAGGAACAGCAGCAGAATCAGCAGATTGCCCCCAGGCCATAAAACCGGCAGGGGGTAAAGAGGAAACCCAAAAACTCCTCCGACAAAAAGGAAGGAGACAGTGAGGAGGAAATGCACACAAAATTGCTCCCCCCCCCCCGGTTCAGAAAAAGAACCAAAAAAACAAGGAAGAAAGAGGATAAAGAGAATAAGGGACGGAATGATTGCCAATCCCCCATGGAGCATACACCATCCCCGACACTTCCAAAACCTATACCAACACAGCCAACTCCCATCCTCAGAACAGCAATTTTGAAAATAACACCTGCCCCCATTCTGCAAGCTCTGGCCCCCACACCAACACCTTCAACAGCCCCCACATCAACACCAGCAATAACACCTGCTCCCACACCGCATTTATCAAAACAAACACCTGCACACACACCATCCAGCTCCGAATCCTCTTGGCGAAAACTAGTCAAACCGGGAACGAAAAGGAGCCAATCTTTCTCTCCGAAGGAAACTAAATGAAAAAATCCTTCTCTTTAAATTGGGGAGGGATGTTTGTAAAATTGACCCCCTATCTTTCGGCACGGAAGTATCCTTCCGGCAGAAGAGGAATTTAAAACCTCTGTTGGACTTCAAAACATAAAAGACCCCACCAATTTGCTCACTTTTCACTTTCAATTCTTTGTCCTCAGCCTCCCCCAACTTGCACTTATCTTGGAAGGACACCACCCACTCTCCAAACTCCATCCCCACTTTTTTCTCCCACTTGGATCCCACTCCCATTTTGAGATAAACCTACTTGTTTTCGGTTTGGAACAAACCGGAAAATAATGCGCAGTCTAATATTTAGAAAGGATTAGGAGGGTCTTACTAACTTGTTTTTGCTTTTCTCCCCGCCCCCATTATACACCAATGAATTTCTGTATCTATTTATGAAAGAACTATGGAAAAAACTATCGAAAATTTGATGATTCACAAAATTAATGAACTTCATTTTCTAAAAATAAAAAATAAAATGTTTATATTCGTTTCAGACTTAATAAAAAAAACAGATCAGCTGTTTGATACGATGTGAGCAAGTGAAAAGAAGAATATTTTATTTTAGTTTCGTAACACAAATGAACCACAATCCAGAAAAAAATGCCTTATAATCGACAGTTTTCAGTTTTCAAAATTACTTTTGACTGTAGAAGTAAACTCATGTCAGCCATTTAAATCTAATCTATCTAATGAATAAAAGATGGTTGAAATGTGTTTATTATCGCGACCCTTCGAATTTGGAAAATAATTGATCATGTAATATGGTTTAATTGTGCCACTAAACTAAAGGAAACACATTAATTTACACTCTCGTCGTATCAAATAAGCAAGACATTAACATTCTTGAGATCAATTCAAATTTGATCCACATTTTGATCCACATTTTGATCCACATTTTGATCCACATTTTGATCTACAATTTGAAGAAATGATCTCAATCATGAGTATTTATTAGAATAGTAAATGAATCTGAATTTTAAGTTTATACTCTCATAAAAGCATTAAATAAGTAAAACAAAATGGTCTAGTGTGTCTGTCTTACGACGTATCAACCCGTTGGGGTATTTAATTCCGAAGAAACATAATACCTATTGTAAACGATCCATGTATACGATTAATTTAACAAAAGTTGTTATTTTAACAATAACTGGAGGGGGCAGTTCAGTTCACACTTTTCCCAACTATTTACAGTTTGGTTTGAGTATCGCCATATCAACCCATTTGTGTGTGTGTTTTTTTAATGCCGAAGCAAAATACCCATTGTATGGGCCCAGGTAGAAATTGCAGATTCATACCTTTTCCAACAAAAGTGCACAAATGACTCCATTAGTAATATTTTAATTCTGCACAGCAGATTCCACATTCAAACAAAAATGCTAATAACGAAGTGTTATCTTTTCTATAAAACAAAGATAACATATAATGAAATAAAGTGTAAAAGTGACACCAGGCTACTATCAAAGTGTAGTATTTTTTTTTATTTTCGCGGAGGGGGGGGGGGCTCCAGGCATGGGAGGTTATGGGTTTATTGCCTGTTGCCTAGAACCCCCTCGTTCATGAGAGTTTGCCGACGGGACTATGCAGATATTTTTGTTCTCAGTCTTAAATGCTTTTTGTCTATGTGCTGATGGGGGTGGATAGATTCTCTACATTTAAAACTGACCCTGTGTCTATCTTTGCCCTCATAGGGAGTTAAGTAAATAGGGACATCTTGATGTGTATTCATGTGGAACGCTGTGCGTACCATTCAGCCGAAAGTCAAGTGGGATTAGTTTTTAAAATAACAACAAAAAAGACAATGTATATAAGGCATACAATAGAGAGAAATGCTAAATTTAAGTACATTTTAGAGAAAACCTTTATTTCAGTACTATATATATATATAAAGTATATTTAATTACTTTGTATATAAGAAATGGCAGATTTAAAAAAAAAACCGACAGCTGATATGCCAAAACTTGAGCCAGCTTATATTACAATCATCCAGAGATATAAACGCAACAACTGATTTGAAAATTACATATCGTTGTCAGTTATTCAATTTAAAGCGCATTCTTGTTTTAAATAATGATTTAAATTTATAGATCTCTCACTCCGGTTAATCTAAGCTACCATAAGTTCCGATTTGGCTCCATCTGGTTTCAGTGCTTGAGAGTGGGAGGGGGGGGTTGTTTTTCTTCGGTATTGTGTCCTGTTATTAATGTGTTATGGTTGACACGGATTATCCCAGAGTGTCACGGTTTTGTTGAAAAGGCATAACTCCAATAAAGAAAACTAAGAAGTATAAAAATGTCCTCGTAGTCTCTTGGGGATAACGAAAATATTTCTGATGAATTTATTTGAATAAAAATTATTAAAAAAAAGAAACGGTACTGGAAAGCATTTTCAATCTTTTCTACATGTTTTAGCAAATTTATATATTTTTATCAATTCAAATTGGATTAGATTTGACAAAGAATAACCTAAATTTAATCTGGGACAAAATAAATTGTTATTACGTATTCAAAATTTAAAAACAAAACAAAACAAAAAATGAAAACATTCCTTCAGACGGCTAAACGATATATTTTTTAAATTATTTTAACACATTTTAAAAAGTATTTAGTTTAATATTAGGTTTCTAGAACTATTTTGAAAACAATTAGCAACTTTAAGTGTTTACTAAAAAGACACTTTTCCACCACCAAAAACATTGAACGTGCATCTATAATTAAGCAAACAAGACAACTTATTAGCGAAGATGTTCAGTTGATTCTTTTCTTCGAAAATTGATTTATTCATCATGGGGAAGAAAATGACTGTGATTAATTAATGAAACTCTACTTCATTAACTAGGAGTTGCTTCCGGCTAGATCACCACAACAGGAGGTCTAAACGCCTCTAATTATCCGGATTCTACATGACCTTTTCACTTCACACAGCTATTGGATTTAATTTAAAATACTGTCACATGATTATACTACACAATTAGCTTCTATTTTCCATATAAAGACCCTGCGTACTCCAATGTAACCTTCCATCAATCATACCTGCACCTGGGAATTCGTATCTGCACTGAACTTCGAAAACACACAAATAGTAGAACGTATCCGTTTATTTTATTGATAGCATACCACTTATTTTATTGATAGCACACCACTTATTTTATTGATAGCACACCACTTATTTTATTGATAGCACACCACTTATTTTATTGATAGCATACCACTAATTTTATTGATAGCACACCACTTATTTTATTGATAGCACATCACTTATTTAATTGATAGCATACCACTTATTTTATTGATAGCACACCACTTATTTTATTGATAGCATACCACTTATTTTATTAATAGCACACCACTTATTTTATTGATAGCACACCCCTTATTTTATTGATAGCATACCACTTATTTTATTGATAGCATACCACCTATTTTATTGATAGCACACCCCTTATTTTATTGATAGAATACCACTTATTTTATTGATAGCATACCCCTTATTTTATTGATAGCACACTACTTATTTTATTGATAGAATACCACTTATTTTATTGATAGCATACCACTTATTTTATTAATAGCACACCACTTATTTTATTGATAGCACACCCCTTATTTTATTGATAGCATACCACTTATTTTATTGATAGCATACCACCTATTTTATTGATAGCACACCCCTTATTTTATTGATAGAATACCACTTATTTTATTGATAGCATACCCCTTATTTTATTGATAGCACACTACTTATTTTATTGATAGCATACCACTTATTTTATTGATAGCATACCACTTATTTTATTAATAGCACACCACTTATTTTATTGATAGCACACCCCTTATTTTATTGATAGCATACCACTTATTTTATTGATAGCATACCACCTATTTTATTGATAGCACACCCCTTATTTTATTGATAGAATACCACTTATTTTATTGATAGCATACCCCTTATTTTATTGATAGCACACTACTTATTTATTGATAGAATACCACTTATTTTATTGATAGCACACCACTTATTTTATTAATAGCACACCATTTATTTTATTAATAGCATACCACTTATTTTATTGATAGCACACCACTTATTTTATTGATAGCATACCACTTATTTTATTGATAGCATACAACTTATTTTATTGATAGCACACCACTTATTTTATTGATAGCATACCACTTATTTTATTGATAGCATACCCCTTATTTTATTGATAGCACACCACTTATTTTATTGATAGCATACCACTTATTTTATTGATAGCACACCACTTATTTTATTGATAGCATACCACTTATTTTATTGATAGCACACCACTTATTTTATTAATAGCATACTACTTATTTTATTGATAGCATACCACTAATTTTATTGATAGCATACCACTTATTTTATTGATAGCACACTACTTATTTTATTGATAGCATACCACTTATTTTATTGATAGCACACCACTTATTTTATTGATAGCATACCACTTATTTTATTGATAGCACACCACTTATTTTATTGATAGCATACCACTTATTTTATTGATAGCATACCACTTATTTTATTGATAGCACACAAATTATTTTATTGATAGCACACCCCTTATTTTATTGATAGCATACCACTTATTTTATTGATAGCACACCACTTATTTTATTGATAGCACACCACTTATTTTATTGATAGCATACCACTTATTTTATTGATAGCACACTACTTATTTTATTGATAGCATACCACTAATTTCATTGATAGCATACCACTTATTTTATTGATAGCACACTACTTATTTTATTGATAGCATACCACTTATTTTATTGATAGCACACTACTTATTTTATTGATAGCATACCACTTATTTTATTGATAGCATACCACTTATTTTATTGATAGCATACCACTTATTTTATTGATAGCATACCACTTATTTTATTGATAGCACACTACTTATTTTATTGATAGCATACCACTTATTTTATTGATAGCATACCACTTATTTTATTGATAGCATACCATTTATTTTATTGATAGCATACCACTTATTTTATTGATAGCATACCACTTATTTTATTGATAGCACACTACTTATTTTATTGATAGCATACCACTTATTTTATTGATAGCATACCACTTATTTTATTGATAGCACACTACTTATTTTATTGATAGCATACCACTTATTTCATTGATAGCATACCACTTATTTTATTGATAGCATTCCACTTATTTTATTAATAGCATACCACTTATTTTATTGATAGCATACAACTTATTTTATTGATAGCATTCCACTTATTTTATTGATAGCACACCACTTATTTTATTGATAGCACACCACTTATTTTATTGATAGCGCACCACTTATTTTATTGATAGCATACCACTTATTTTATTGATAGCACACCACTTATTTTATTGATAGCATACCACTTATTTTATTGATAGCATTCCACTTATTTTATTGATAGCATTCCACTTATTTTATTGATAGCATACCACTTATTTTATTGATAGCATTGCACTTATTTTATTGATAGCATACCACTTATTTTATTGATAGCATACCACTTATTTTATTGATAGCATACCACTTATTTCATTGATAGCATACCACTTATTTTATTGATAGCACACCACTTATTTTATTGATAGCACACCACTTATTTTATTGATAGCATACCACTTATTTTATTGATAGTATTCCACTTATTTTATTAATAGCATACCACTTATTGTATTGATAGCATACCACTTATTTTATTGATAGCATACCACTTATTTTATTGATAGCACACCACTTATTTTATTGATAGCACACCACTTATTTTAGTGATAGCACACCACTTATTTTATTGATAGCACACCACTTATTTTATTGATAGCATACCACTTATTTTATTGATAGCATACCACTTATTTTATTGATAGCACACCACTTATTTTATTGATAGCATACCACTTATTTTATTGATAGCATACCACTTATTTTATTGATAGCATACCACTTATTTTATTGATAGCACACCACTTATTTTATTGATAGCACACCACTTATTTTATTGATAGCATACCACTTATTTTATTGATAGCATACCACTTATTTTATTGATAGCATACCACTTATTTTATTGATAGCATACCACTTATTTTATTGATAGCATACCACTTATTTTATTGATAGACCACTACTTATTTTATTGGTAGCATACCCCTTATTTTATTGATAGCACACCACTTATTTTATTGATAGCATACCACTTATTTTATTGATAGACCACTACTTATTTTATTGATAGCATACCCCTTTATTTTATTGATAGCACACCACTTATTTTATTGATAGCATACCCCTAATTTTATTGATAGCATACCACTTATTTTATTGATAGCATACCACTTATTTTATTGATAGACCACTACTTATTTTATTGATAGCATACCCCTTATTTTATTGATAGCACACCACTTATTTTATTGATAGCATACCACTTATTTTATTGATAGCATACTACTTATTTTATTGATAGCACACCACTTATTTTATTGATAGCATACCACTTATTTTATTGATAGCACACCACTTATTTTATTGATAGCATACCACTTATTTTATTGATAGCATACCACTTATTTTATTGATAGCATACCACTTATTTTATTAATAGCATACCACTTATTTTATTGATAGCATACCACTTATTTTATTGATAGCATACCGCTTACTTTATTGATAGCATTCCACTTATTTTATTGATAGCACACCACTTATTTTATTAATAGCACACCACTTATTTTATTAATAGCATACTTCTTATTTTATTGATAGGATACCACTTATTTTCTAATATATAAAGTAAAGTCAGTGTCGTTATCGTTTCTTTGTCATCGATAGTTTTCGTCTTCTGAAATTAATATTTGATTCTGGTTCGTCAGTTGTTCTTGTGGATCGTGTCAACATGTGGTTAAGAAGAATAACATGTAATTTAATTTAATTTCTTCCAGAAAATACTTTGTCCGGGTAGTCATTACTTTCAATGGCTGCCATCTTTAAAAGGTACATAACTCTGTATTCATCCATACAAAGTTGCTTTTCTGTAAGTTGAACAAAAAAATTATATTTCGAAAAAAAAAGCCCACAAAAAACTGGCATAGTTTAAAAAGATGCAAAACAAAACCAATTTCAAGTAAATAGACTACCGAGCACTGCCGGATAGGGACAGCTAGTTTTGAATAAACCTCTGTATGGAGAATTATGCGCCATAACGCTTAATATTTAGAAAATAAACCTTCTACCTCAAAATAAAAATAAATCTTTTTTTTATTATTAACGTAATTATAAGAGTGCTGCTCGGAAACTAACTACTTATTTTTGTTACTGTTTGTCTATTAACCATTTTTAACATGGATATTAAAAAGCGAATACATCTCAACCTTTCACCAGAATAATATCTTTCAATTATCACTAAGACACAAAAAGAACGTGTTGATCAGCATGTATTATTATTATTTATTTCAAATCACAATTAATTTATATTTTCTTCATTCAAACATGCACATAAATACAATTCTGCTGCGTAACCTGGTGATCATTTTATGAACATCGTTTGCATTAAAATTGAACAAATTTGTCTCCTGGTGATACCAGATCAGGCTGCCCTGTGGCTCCCTGAGACGAAATTCACCTACATTGACGTTTTTTTTTTTCTTCTTTTTTTTTTTTTTGTAAAACTTAATGATGTTCTACAAAACCAAAAACAAAAACAACAGCCCCTCTCCCTTTCTCCCTCCCCTTTTTTATTTTATTTTTAGAACTTGAAGCATAAATCTTTTACTATAATGACCAGATTCGGCATTAAATAACCCAAAAAGGGTTGATATGCCGTAAAACAAAACTACCAAACCAAAAACGATGATTAAACATTTGAAGATATAAAGAACTTGAAGCATAAAAACTTTTACTATAATGACCAGATTCGGCATTAAATAACCCAAAAAGGGTTGATATGCCGTAAAACAAAACTACCATACCAAATTTGTCTCAGACAGCATTTTGTTGAGATTGTACCAAATTGCACGAACAGGAAACGGTCATTCGCTGAGGCTTATTGTTGAGAAGGAGCGAGAGTAAAGGTGTCAGTTCGTTACTTTAGAAGTGGACGACGAAAGCTAAAAGAGGGTCAGCAGATATAGGTCAAGGCTGTTGCCTGGCCGACTATTCAACTTAACTTCTTCAACTTTCTCTCATTTACAATTTGCCTATTGTCATAGCTGTCAAATGACCTGAAACAAAACTACCAACAGTTTTCAAACGACCATTGTTATGAAATGTTCAGCATTTATTCTTTAAGTTGTGGGGTTTATATTTTGAATTTTGGGAAAATATTTTTAGGTCGATGACTTGTGTAAACTGTTGCACAAACTATTTTCCGAAGATTTGAAAGATAAATCTCCGAAGATATTAGCATTATTCAATATATTGTTAAATTAAAACAATAAAAATAAAGCTTGAAACCAGAAAAAAACTTCCAAATAATTTGAATTTTTTTTAGCATTATTCAATATATTGATAAAATAAAACAATAAGAATAAAGCTTGAAACCAGAAAAAAACTTCCAAAAAATTTGAATTTTTTTTTAGCATTATTCAATATATTGATAAAATAAAACAATAAAAATAAAGCTTGAAACCAGAAAAAAAACTTCCAAAAAATTTGAATTTTTTTTTGTAGAGAGTTGACGGACTAGCATTTATTAAAACATAGTGTTTACTTTAAATTTGTACACGAATAGAAAAAAGAACAGCGAATAGTTATATAAATAGATGCGTAATTGACTAATGAAGATAATAAATAATTTAATTTAATATAGCTTGAACATTTATTCGGCAGTTGTCATGTTACAACAGTAATGCTGAAATTACACAAAAGTATGGATTAAATTACTTAAAAGTATGGCTTAAATTATTTAAAAGTATGGCTGAAATTACACAAAAGTATGGCTTAAATTACTTAAAAGTATGGCTTAAATTGCTTAAAAGTATGGCTTAAATTGCTCAGGTATAGTTTAAATTACACAAAACTCTGGACGTATAAACACTCTTTATTATCTTTCTTGAATTTAACAATTAATTTCGCAAGCCTATGACAGAATCCCACGACATCGTCATCATCATCATCATCATCATCATCATCATAATAATAATGACGACGATGATGATTTTTTTTTGATTTTTGTTTGAGTTAAAATTAATTGAAATCGCCCCAAAAGTAATTAGTCACGTGAGAGCAAAAAAAAATTCCGTTATTTTTTAAGGAGCCGATGAACATTTAAAGTCTCGAGCGTACCGATAAAGACGTCGTTTTGGTAGATATACAAATGTTATATTTATTGTGAATTTTAATGTTAACTAATAACAAGCGTCTGAGATTTCACTTCGGGGGTCGGCAGATAATATTTCTGCTTTTTCTTTGAGTTGAAAGTAATTGAAATCCTCCCACAAAAGTAATTAGAGAAAAACAGTTTCCGTTATTTTTTAATTTCGACCGGACGTTTGATAACTTGGCATTAATTTATCAGACAAACATGGGAGGGGAATCTATTGTCTTTTTTATACTATTATTATTTATTTTTAAGATATTTCACCCAAAACAAGGCAGGTCGCCACTGTAGACGTAAAGGGTTACTGATAATTAGGGTGTAGGTTTAGGTGTGATCCTAAGTTGGGAGCTGTGCAGCGAGATGTCTGTTTACATTGGTTTTAAACCTTTACAGTCGGGAAAACAGGAAGCAGGGAGAGATTTCCAGGGGCCGGCAGCACGAGAAAAAAAAAGCTACTGGAGTAGAAGGCTCTCTGGCATCTGGGGACTTCCACAGTGAATGGATGGGACCTAGCTGATTGTCGGCACAAGGATGCAACATTGCGGCGATGGGACAGGGGCTGAAGCTTGGTGGATAGTGAGGGACCTATTAAGTTGGCGACTCTTTTTGGGGCCTTGTCTAAGAGGGAGAGACTAGTGGATGATGCACCAGCCCAGATGTGACAACAATACTCCATACAATAATGGTGGCTTTGTAGAGATACAGGATAATGTCAGGTGTGAGGAGTTTACTAGCACGGTAGAGGAAGCCCACCTTCTTTGCAGCAGCATTGGCAATGTCTTCAATGTATTTATTCCAATTAATGTTACCGTTGAATGTTAGGCCGAGTAGTTTGAATGTTGAACTCTCAGGTAGGGTGTTATTTGCCATGGCAATCGGTGGTTGAAGAGGTTTCTTGTAGTTATTGAAGGAAAGGAGCTTTGTAGTATCCTAGAAAACGTATACTAAGTAATTAGGTAATATATATATATATATATATATATATATATATATATATATATATATTAGTAAGTTTTTGAAAGGCTGTGGGCAATAACAATAAATCGAATACGATATAAGACTTACTATTTATTTTTCCTTTTTTTTCCTTTTTTTTTTCTTACATAACAGCAAGAGTGTTTTAGCTGTTCGTGTGATGTCCGGGTGATTAAAAATCACTATTTGATATTTCGGGAAAAGACATCCCTTTTTCAAAAATAATTAGACCAGAAGAAGAATAATATTTTATTCTTCTCCGACTGTGTAGAGAATAATACAAAATAAAATGGCTGCCAGATATAGACCGCAGCAAAAAAGCAGTTTCACAGGGAATATAAATTAAGTTAAGTTTTATTTTAATATTATGTTAAATATATGATTTGGTGTTTAGAATATTTGTGTAATGTTGGTTATATATATATATATATATATAATTTATTTATTATAATTATTTATTTTTATTATTTATTTTTATTATTATTTTTTAAAATTTTATTTATCTATTTTTATTCGTTTATTTCATTTTTTATTAATGTATTTATTTATTGTTATTTTTTAAATATTTTTGATTTTACTTTTCGTAAATGTGTCTTTATGTATGTGTGATAGTGCACCCTGAACCTCATGAAAATGAGAGAAACACTATCCCTGTGACAAGATCACAGGTAAACAAAGCCTGGGCCTGGTGTTGCCACAAACACCAAACCATGATAAATGTCTACAAATACAAATAAACGCCGTGGGACTCAGAAAAAAGATCTGAGTGTCATTATGGGCAGGTGTTCCCTCGATTGCGAACATGGGGGACATGGTCCGCATTCTGCGAATGTTGGCTCCGTTAGTTTTAGGAACAAGTTCACAGACAAAAAACAGGTAACTCATCAAATTCCAGGTATGACAAGGACACGGACTAAAAACAATAAAGCAAGAATGAAAAAAAAAACCATAGAAAGAAATGGACCACAGAACAGAACTGGTAATGGAATGCTACTACAAACGCTGTTACCCCACAGAAAGAGGATATCGGAAAAGAATGAAAGATCTATGGGGCATTTCTACTGACTACCATACAACGACACAAAGGATAGCAGATCAAGCAAGACAGATACTCAAGAGAGGGTGGTTCTCGGAGATGGAATTAATGGAAATCAAATCAAACAAAAGATAAATGGCGTAACAGATCAAGAAACACCATTTGACGAAAACTCTCAGGAAGAACATAAACACAGAAACTGAAGAGGGCAAAGGCTACGAAACCATAGAACTCGCTGAGGAAGAAGCAAGAGAAGGGAAAACATCAAACAATTCATGTCCGAGAACAAAACAAAACTTCCATCCCTAAGGAACGAAGATTGGAAGAAGTTAAAAGTTTAAACAGAGAAAGTAAACAGAGTACTCGCGTACATCCCAACAGACACTATCACAGACCTAAACAACTTGATATATACGGGGGCAAAATCAATAAGTATGAAACTAAAAAATGAAAAAAGATAGGCCAAAAGAATGGACAGGCAAAATCAGGAAGCTAAACCCGTAAACAGGATGGAGAACAGTAAACGATGGAAAAGCAGGAATCTGAAGTGCAAGGAAAGACTGAATAAGAAACATGAAGAACTAAAACAAAAGATAGCAGCAAAAGAAAGAAAGATTGAGACGATACAGATACAAATCGGAACAGTAAAAACAGAACAGGACCTTTGAACACAATGAAAGTCAGTTTTCTTTTTTTAGAAAGAACAACAACAGAACAACCGGATTCGACAGAAACAAAACATTTCTGGGACAAAATATGGGAAAAGGCTGAAGATCACAACAAAAATGCTAAATGGCTGAAAGACATGAAAAACAAGAAATTGAAGAAGGAACAGAAACAAAAATTAATGAAGACACTATTAAGACAACACTAAATAAAATGGCAAACTGGAAAGCACCAGACCACGATCAAATACATGCATACTGGTTCAAAAAATTCATGATACTACATGAAAGGCTAGCATAGAAACTGAGAGGATGTATCCATAAAACAAACATACCAGAGTCGATGACCAACGAAAAGACAACACTCATACAAAAAGACGCCAAGAAGTGAACGACCCCGAGCAATTACAGACCAATACCTGTTTACCAACAATGTGGAAAATCCTAACTACAAAACTGGGAGTGCAAATTTACCATTCCCTGAACAGCCATGGGCTACTTCCCGAGGAACAAAAAGGATGCCAGAAAGGGAAAAGAGGGACGCATGATCTGTTCTACATAGATCAAAAGATCCCCCAAAAAGTTAAAAGCAAGAAAAAGAACATATCTATGGCATGGATTGACTACAAGAAAGCCTGCGACAGAATCTCTCAAGCATGGTTAATTGAATGCTCAAAAATGTACAAGATACCCGACAGGATTATTAACATCAAGAAAGCAATGGGAATATGGAGATTAGAACTGACAGCGGGAGGACAAAACTTGACGGAGATCAAAATACAGAGAGGCATTTTCTAATGAGACTCCCTATCACCACTACTGTTTATCATAGACGTGATGCCACTCAACTACATACTCAGGAAATGTGATGCCGAATACAAGTTCACAGGCAGAGAACAAAGAATAAACCATCTCATATATGGACGACTTGAAGATATTTGCAAAAAGCAAAAAGGAACTGAATAAGCTGATAAATACGACCAGAATAGTCAGCCAGGACATTCAAATGGAATTCGGAATGGAAAAGAGATTAAAACAGAAAGCTGCAGACGACTGGGGGCATGGAACTATCTATATTTATATATTGAAATTTGTAAAGAATCTCGATCTTTTTTCTTAGAAATCCAAATCTACTTCTCTTTAGAACTCTTAGACTAGAAGTAGATTTTCAAGAGACTTTTTAGAAAGTTTTCATTTTTTTGCTTTTAATCAATAAAAAATTGTCTTACGTAATATTTTTTCTAACTTTAGTGATGAATCCTAAGTTTAAACTAAAAGAATATATGTGAATTCTTTCTTTTGTGCTTGCCATTTTGGTTCCATCAAATTGCTGTGTTTAAATCCGCCATTTTGGTTCCATCAAATTGCTGTGTTTAAATCCGCTATTTTGGTTCCATCAAATTGCTGTGTTTAAATCCGCTATTTTGGTTCCATCAAATTGCTGTGTTTAAATCCGCTATTTTGGTTCCATCAAATTGCTGTGTTTAAATCCGCCATTTTGGTTCCATCAAATTGCTGTGTTTAAATCCGCTATTTTGGTTCCATCAAATTGCTGTGTTTAAATCCGCCATTTTGGTTCCATCAAATTGCTGTGTTTAAATCCGCCATTTTGGTTCCATCAAATTGCTGTGTTTAAATCCGCTATTTTGGTTCCATCAAATTGCTGTGTTTAAATCCGCTATTTTGGTTCCATCAAATTGCTGTGTTTAAATCCGCTATTTTGGTTCCATCAAATTGCTGTGTTTAAATCCGCCATTTTGGTTCCATCAAATTGCTGTGTTTAAATCCGCTATTTTGGTTCCATCAAATTGCTGTGTTTAAATCCGCTATTTTGGTTCCATCAAATTGCTGTGTTTAAATCCGCTACTTTGGTTCCATCAAATTGCTGTGTTTAAATCCGCCATTTTAGTTCCATCAAATTACTGTGTTTAAATCCGCCATTTTAGTTCCATCAAATTGCTGTGTTTAAATCCGCGATTTTGGTTCCATCAAATTGCTGTGTTTAAATCCGCTATTTTGGTTCCATCAAATTGCTGTGTTTAAATCCGCCATTTTGGTTCCATCAAATTGCTGTGTTTAAATCCGCCATTTTGGTTCCATCAAATTGCTGTGTTTAAATCCGCTATTTTGGTTCCATCAAATTGCTGTGTTTAAATCCGCTATTTTGGTTCCATCAAATTGCTGTGTTTAAATCCGCGATTTTAGTTCCATCAAATTACTGTGTTTAAATCCGCTATTTTGGTTCCATCAAATTGCTGTGTTTAAATCCGCCATTTTGGTTCCATCAAATTGCTGTGTTTACCTCCGCTATTTTGGTTCCATCAAATTGCTGTGTTTAAATCCGCTATTTTGGTTCCATCAAATTGCTGTGTTTACCTCCGCTATTTTGGTTCCATCAAATTGCTGTGTTTAAATCCGCTATTTTGGTTCCATCAAATTGCTGTGTTTAAATCCGCCATTTTAGTTCCATCAAATTACTGTGTTTAAATCCGCTATTTTGGTTCCATCAAATTGCTGTGTTTATATCCGCTATTTTGGTTCCATCAAATTGCTGTGTTTAAATCCGCTATTTTGGTTCCATCAAATTGCTGTGTTTAAATCCGCTACTTTGGTTCCATCAAATTGCTGTGTTTAAATCCGCTATTTTGGTTCCATCAAATTGCTGTGTTTACCTCCGCTATTTTGGTTCCATCAAATTGCTGTGTTTAAATCCGCTATTTTGGTTCCATCAAATTGCTGTGTTTAAATCCGCCATTTTAGTTCCATCAAATTACTGTGTTTAAATCCGCCATTTTGGTTCCATCAAATTGCTGTGTTTAAATCCGCTATTTTGGTTCCATCAAATTGCTGTGTTTAAATCCGCTATTTTGGTTCCATCAAATTGCTGTGTTTAAATCCGCCATTTTGGTTCCATCAAATTGCTGTGTTTAAATCCGCTATTTTGGTTCCATCAAATTGCTGTGTTTAAATCCGCCATTTTGGTTCCATCAAATTGCTGTGTTTACCTCCGCTATTTTGGTTCCATCAAATTGCTGTGTTTAAATCCGCTATTTTGGTTCCATCAAATTGCTGTGTTTAAATCCGCCATTTTAGTTCCATCAAATTACTGTGTTTAAATCCGCCATTTTGGTTCCATCAAATTGCTGTGTTTAAATCCGCTATTTTGGTTCCATCAAATTGCTGTGTTTAAATCCGCTATTTTGGTTCCATCAAATTACTGTGTTTAAATCCGCTATTTTGGTTCCATCAAATTGCTGTGTTTAAATCCGCCATTTTGGTTCCATCAAATTGCTGTGTTTACCTCCGCTATTTTGGTTCCATCAAATTGCTGTGTTTAAATCCGCTATTTTGGTTCCATCAAATTGCTGTGTTTACCTCCGCTATTTTGGTTCCATCAAATTGCTGTGTTTAAATCCGCTATTTTGGTTCCATCAAATTACTGTGTTTAAATCCGCTATTTTGGTTCCATCAAATTGCTGTGTTTACCTCCGCTATTTTGGTTCCATCAAATTGCTGTGTTTAAATCCGCTATTTTGGTTCCATCAAATTGCTGTGTTTAAATCCGCCATTTTAGTTCCATCAAATTACTGTGTTTAAATCCGCCATTTTGGTTCCATCAAATTGCTGTGTTTAAATCCGCTATTTTGGTTCCATCAAATTGCTGTGTTTAAATCCGCTATTTTGGTTCCATCAAATTGCTGTGTTTAAATCCGCTACTTTGGTTCCATCAAATTGCTGTGTTTAAATCCGCCATTTTAGTTCCATCAAATTACTGTGTTTAAATCCGCCATTTTGGTTCCATCAAATTGCTGTGTTTAAATCCGCTATTTTGGTTCCATCAAATTGCTGTGTTTAAATCCGCTATTTTGGTTCCATCAAATTGCTGTGTTTAAATCCGCCATTTTGGTTCCATCAAATTGCTGTGTTTAAATCCGCCATTTTGGTTCCATCAAATTGCTGTGTTTAAATCCGCTATTTTGGTTCCATCAAATTGCTGTGTTTAAATCCGCCATTTTGGTTCCATCAAATTGCTGTGTTTAAATCCGCTATTTTGGTTCCATCAAATTGCTGTGTTTAAATCCGCTATTTTGGTTCCATCAAATTGCTGTGTTTAAATCCGCTATTTTGGTTCCATCAAATTGCTGTGTTTAAATCCGCCATTTTGGTTCCATCAAATTGCTGTGTTTAAATCCGCTATTTTGGTTCCATCAAATTGCTGTGTTTAAATCCGCTATTTTGGTTCCATCAAATTGCTGTGTTTAAATCCGCCATTTTGGTTCCATCAAATTGCTGTGTTTAAATCCGCTATTTTGGTTCCATCAAATTGCTGTGTTTAAATCCGCTATTTTGGTTCCATCAAATTGCTGTGTTTAAATCCGCTATTTTGGTTCCATCAAATTGCTGTGTTTAAATCCGCCATTTTGGTTCCATCAAATTGCTGTGTTTAAATCCGCTATTTTGGTTCCATCAAATTGCTGTGTTTAAATCCGCTATTTTGGTTCCATCAAATTGCTGTGTTTAAATCCGCCATTTTGGTTCCATCAAATTGCTGTGTTTAAATCCGCTATTTTGGTTCCATCAAATTGCTGTGTTTAAATCCGCTATTTTGGTTCCATCAAATTGCTGTGTTTAAATCCGCTATTTTGGTTCCATCAAATTGCTGTGTTTAAATCCGCCATTTTGGTTCCATCAAATTGCTGTGTTTAAATCCGCTATTTTGGTTCCATCAAATTGCTGTGTTTAAATCTGCCATTTTGGTTCCATCAAATTGCTGTGTTTAAATCCGCCATTTTAGTTCCATCAAATTACTGTGTTTAAATCCGCCATTTTGGTTCCATCAAATTGCTGTGTTTAAATCCGCGATTTTGGTTCCATCAAATTGCTGTGTTTAAATCCGCTATTTTGGTTCCATCAAATTGCTGTGTTTAAATCCGCCATTTTGGTTCCATCAAATTGCTGTGTTTAAATCCGCTATTTTGGTTCCATCAAATTGCTGTGTTTAAATCCGCTATTTTGGTTCCATCAAATTGCTGTGTTTTAATCCGCCATTTTGGTTCCATCAAATTGCTGTGTTTAAATCCGCTATTTTGGTTCCATCAAATTGCTGTGTTTAAATCCGCTATTTTGGTTCCATCAAATTGCTGTGTTTAAATCCGCCATTTTGGTTCCATCAAATTGCTGTGTTTAAATCCGCCATTTTGGTTCCATCAAATTGCTGTGTTTACCTCCGCTATTTTGGTTCCATCAAATTGCTGTGTTTAAATCCGCTATTTTGGTTCCATCAAATTGCTGTGTTTAAATCCGCCATTTTGGTTCCATCAAATTGCTGTGTTTAAATCCGCTATTTTGGTTCCATCAAATGGCTGTGTTATAATCCGCTATTTTGGTTCCATCAAATTGCTGTGTTTAAATCCGCCATTTTGGTTCCATCAAATTGCTGTGTTTAAATCCGCCATTTTAGTTCCATCAAATTACTGTGTTTAAATCCGCCATTTTGGTTCCATCAAATTGCTGTGTTTAAATCCGCGATTTTGGTTCCATCAAATTGCTGTGTTTAAATCCGCTATTTTGGTTCCATCAAATTGCTGTTTAACATTTATTACTTATTGTATCTTACCTGTTTCACATTTATTATATCTTACCTGTTTCACATTTATTACTTATTGTATCTTACCTGTTTCACATTTATTATTTCTTGTATCTTACCTGTTTCACATTTATTATTTCTTGTATCTTACCTGTTTCACATCTGTTCATAAATCAACTCCAAACGGTGAAAATTTTTTTGATAATTTTGTTAGAAAAACGAATAATTTTTGTACTTTTCATTTTCCAAGTCAGAAATGTTCCAAGTACGTATCATATTCAAAGTGAGTTCATGGTTACCGACATCGATTATGAATCTGTTATGTTCACTTACTCATCAATGAACGATTAAAGGGTTAATATAGCAGTTCATCTTAGTATGCAATGAAACATTTACAATAAACATTGCATTTACGCATTGAATTACCTATAAACATGTGATATGCCGCAAAAATACAGACTGAACCGAACCGTATATTAGTTTCTCTTATAATGTCTAATGTATGATAGACAAAATATTTTGGTTCCATGAAATTGCTGTGTTTAAATCCGCTATTTTGGTTCCATCAAATTGCTGTGTTTAAATCCGCTATTTTGGTTCAATCTAATTGCTGATTTTAAATCCGCTATTTTGGTTCCATCAAATTGCTGTGTTTAAATCCGCCATTTTGGTTCCATCAAATTGCTGTGTTTAAATCCGCTATTTTGGTTCCATCAAATTGCTGTGTTTAAATCCGCTATTTTGGTTCCATCAAATTGCTGTGTTTAAATCCGCTATTTTGGTTCCATCAAATTGCTGTGTTTAAATCCGCCATTTTGGTTCCATCAAATTGCTGTGTTTAAATCCGCTATTTTGGTTCCATCAAATTGCTGTGTTTAAATCCGCTATTTTGGTTCCATCAAATTGCTGTGTTTAAATCTGCCATTTTGGTTCCATCAAATTGCTGTGTTTAAATCCGCCATTTTGGTTCCATCAAATTGCTGTGTTTAAATCCGCTATTTTGGTTCCATCAAATTGCTGTGTTTAAATCCGCCATTTTGGTTCCATCAAATTGCTGTGTTTAAATCCGCTATTTTGGTTCCATCAAATTGCTGTGTTTAAATCCGCCATTTTGGTTCCATCAAATTGCTGTGTTTAAATCTGCCATTTTGGTTCCATCAAATTGCTGTGTTTAAATCCGCTATTTTGGTTCCATCAAATTGCTGTGTTTAAATCCGCCATTTTGGTTCCATCAAATTGCTGTGTTTAAATCTGCCATTTTGGTTCCATCAAATTGCTGTGTTTAAATCCGCCATTTTAGTTCCATCAAATTACTGTGTTTAAATCCGCCATTTTGGTTCCATCAAATTGCTGTGTTTAAATCCGCGATTTTGGTTCCATCAAATTGCTGTGTTTAAATCCGCTATTTTGGTTCCATCAAATTGCTGTGTTTAAATCCGCCATTTTGGTTCCATCAAATTGCTGTGTTTAAATCCGCCATTTTGGTTCCATCAAATTGCTGTGTTTAAATCCGCCATTTTGGTTCCATCAAATTGCTGTGTTTACCTCCGCTATTTTGGTTCCATCAAATTGCTGTGTTTAAATCCGCTATTTTGGTTCCATCAAATTGCTGTGTTTAAATCCGCCATTTTGGTTCCATCAAATTGCTGTGTTTAAATCCGCCATTTTGGTTCCATCAAATTGCTGTGTTTACCTCCGCTATTTTGGTTCCATCAAATTGCTGTGTTTAAATCCGCTATTTTGGTTCCATCAAATTGCTGTGTTTAAATCCGCCATTTTGGTTCCATCAAATTGCTGTGTTTAAATCCGCTATTTTGGTTCCATCAAATGGCTGTGTTAAAATCCGTCATTTTGGTTCCATCAAATTGCTGTGTTTAAATCCGCTATTTTGGTTCCAACAAATTACTGTGTTTAAATCCGCCATTTTGGTTCTAACAAATTGCTGTGTTTAAATACGCTATTTTGGTTCCATCAAATTGCTGTGTTTAAATCCGCCATTTTGGTTCCATCAAATTGCTGTGTTTAAATCCGCTATTTTGGTTCCAACAAATTACTGTGTTTAAATCCGCCATTTTGGTTCTAACAAATTGCTGTGTTTAAATACGCTATTTTGGTTCCATCAAATTGCTGTGTTTAAATCCGCCATTTTGGTTCCATCAAATTGCTGTGTTTAAATCCGCTATTTTGGTTCCATCAAATTGCTGTGTTTAAATCCGTCATTTTGGTTCCATCAAATTGCTGTGTTTAAATCCGCTATTTTGGTTCCATCAAATGGCTGTGTTATAATCCGCTATTTTGGTTCCATCAAATTGCTGTGTTTAAATCCGCCATTTTGGTTCCATCAAATTGCTGTGTTTAAATCCGCCATTTTAGTTCCATCAAATTACTGTGTTTAAATCCGCCATTTTGGTTCCATCAAATTGCTGTGTTTAAATCCGCGATTTTGGTTCCATCAAATTGCTGTGTTTAAATCCGCTATTTTGGTTCCATCAAATTGCTGTTTAACATTTATTACTTATTGTATCTTACCTGTTTCACATTTATTATATCTTACCTGTTTCACATTTATTACTTATTGTATCTTACCTGTTTCACATTTATTATTTCTTGTATCTTACCCGTTTCACATTTATTATTTCTTGTATCTTACCTGTTTCACATCTGTTCATAAATCAACTCCAAACGGTGAAAATTTTTTTGATAATTTTGTTAGAAAAACGAATAATTTTTGTACTTTTCATTTTCCAAGTCAGAAATGTTCCAAGTACGTATCATATTCAAAGTGAGTTCATGGTTACCGACATCGATTATGAATCTGTTATGTTCACTTACTCATCAATGAACCATTAAAGGGTTAATATAGCAGTTCATCTTAGTATGCAATGAAACATTTACAATAAACATTGCATTTACGCATTGAATTACCTATAAACATGTGATATGCCGCAAAAATACAGACTGAACCGAACCGTATATTAGTTTCTCTTATAATGTCTAATGTATGATAGACAAAATATTTTGGTTCCATGAAATTGCTGTGTTTAAATCCGCTATTTTGGTTCCATCAAATTGCTGTGTTTAAATCCGCTATTTTGGTTCCATCAAATTGCTGTGTTTAAATCCGCCATTTTGGTTCCATCAAATTGCTGTGTTTAAATCCGCTATTTTGGTTCCATCAAATTGCTGTGTTTAAATCCGCTATTTTGGTTCCATCAAATTGCTGTGTTTAAATCCGCTATTTTGGTTCCATCAAATTGCTGTGTTTAAATCCGCCATTTTGGTTCCATCAAATTGCTGTGTTTAAATCCGCTATTTTGGTTCCATCAAATTGCTGTGTTTAAATCCGCTATTTTGGTTCCATCAAATTGCTGTGTTTAAATCTGCCATTTTGGTTCCATCAAATTGCTGTGTTTAAATCCGCCATTTTAGTTCCATCAAATTACTGTGTTTAAATCCGCCATTTTGGTTCCATCAAATTGCTGTGTTTAAATCCGCGATTTTGGTTCCATCAAATTGCTGTGTTTAAATCCGCTATTTTGGTTCCATCAAATTGCTGTGTTTAAATCCGCCATTTTGGTTCCATCAAATTGCTGTGTTTAAATCCGCCATTTTGGTTCCATCAAATTGCTGTGTTTAAATCCGCCATTTTGGTTCCATCAAATTGCTGTGTTTACCTCCGCTATTTTGGTTCCATCAAATTGCTGTGTTTAAATCCGCTATTTTGGTTCCATCAAATTGCTGTGTTTAAATCCGCCATTTTGGTTCCATCAAATTGCTGTGTTTAAATCCGCCATTTTGGTTCCATCAAATTGCTGTGTTTACCTCCGCTATTTTGGTTCCATCAAATTGCTGTGTTTAAATCCGCTATTTTGGTTCCATCAAATTGCTGTGTTTAAATCCGCCATTTTGGTTCCATCAAATTGCTGTGTTTAAATCCGCTATTTCGGTTCCATCAAATGGCTGTGTTAAAATCCGTCATTTTGGTTCCATCAAATTGCTGTGTTTAAATCCGCTATTTTGGTTCCAACAAATTACTGTGTTTAAATCCGCCATTTTGGTTCTAACAAATTGCTGTGTTTAAATACGCTATTTTGGTTCCATCAAATTGCTGTGTTTAAATCCGCCATTTTGGTTCCATCAAATTGCTGTGTTTAAATCCGCTATTTTGGTTCCAACAAATTACTGTGTTTAAATCCGCCATTTTGGTTCTAACAAATTGCTGTGTTTAAATACGCTATTTTGGTTCCATCAAATTGCTGTGTTTAAATCCGCCATTTTGGTTCCATCAAATTGCTGTGTTTAAATCCGCTATTTTGGTTCCATCAAATTGCTGTGTTTAAATCCGTCATTTTGGTTCCATCAAATTGCTGTGTTTAAATCCGTCATTTTGGTTCCATCAAATTGCTGTGTTTAAATCCGTCATTTTGGTTCCATCAAATTGCTGTGTTTAAATACGCTATTTTGGTTCCAACAAATTGCTGTGTTTTAATCCGCCATTTTGGTTCCATCAAATTGCTGTGTTTAAATCCGCTATTTTGGTTCCATCAAATTGCTGTGTTAAAATCCGCCATTTTGGTTCCAACAAATTACTGTGTTTAAATCCGCCATTTTGGTTCCAACAAATTGCTGTGTTTAAATCCGCTATTTTGGTTCCAACAAATTGCTGTGTTTTAATCCGCCATTTTGGTTCCATCAAATTGCTGTGTTTAAATCCGCCATTTTGGTTCCATCAAATTGCTGTGTTTAAATCCGCTATTTTGGTTCCAACAAATTGCTGTGTTTTAATCCGCCATTTTGGTTCCATCAAATTGCTGTGTTTAAATCCGCTATTTTGGTTCCATCAAATTGCTGTGTTAAAATCCGCCATTTTGGTTCCAACAAATTACTGTGTTTAAATCCGCCATTTTGGTTCCAACAAATTGCTGTGTTTAAATCCGCTATTTTGGTTCCAACAAATTGCTGTGTTTTAATCCGCCATTTTGGTTCCATCAAATTGCTGTGTTTAAATCCGCCATTTTGGTTCCATCAAATTGCTGTGTTTAAATCCGTCATTTTGGTTCCATCAAATTGCTGTGTTTAAATCCGCCATTTTGGTTCCATCAAATTGCTGTGTTTAAATCCGCTATTTTGTCTGTTTAAAATTAATTCCACGAATAAAACAGTTTTGCACCTACGACGATTACAATCCAAATATAATGATACTAAACCTTATGTCTAGAATCCTTATTCTAATTTTGATCAAAACACATTACATGATTTTGATTCTAGAAAATGTATAAAATTTAAGGCGTCTTAAAAAGAAATTGAAATTCAGGGAATATTGGTGTCTAATAACTGAAATATTTGACATTTCAAATAGGTGGTTATGCCCTTCGTAAAAATTCAGATTATTAAAGTAATTTAAAGGGATTTTAGGGGCATAATATCTCTCTAAAACCCCTTTAAAATACTCAAACGAAACTAAAATTTTGTGAACATTTATTCATTGATATCTAATATCTATTGTTAAACTCTCACAAAATCGAAAGATTTTCTACGAATGGCTCCCACCCTCTTTTTACCCCCTTTGCACAAAACTAAATCAAACTAAATATAGCCCACATTTGGACGCCTTACTCCTAGCAGCTGAATTTTCACGAAGGGCTTCCACCCTCTGTTTGCCTCTTTTGCATAAAACTAAATTAAACTAAATACTAAATATAGTCCACATTACCCACTCTTTATTCGTGCCTTTATAGTCTCAAATTCTGGTGTTATTTCAAGAGGCTAAGAAGACGGAGAACAATAAGACTAAGTAGGTCGTCTTAATTAGCCACTTTTTTCTGCAATCGTTTCATCTAATGTATTGCGACCACTTCTTGTAGAAGCGAAGAAAATGATTCCTCAACGATTTATTTGTGAATTTCTTTTTGTTTTAGTTTCGTTTGTCTGTTTTACCGACCCTCTTTTAATGACAAAAGCAAACAGAAAAATCCTTACAACTTTTTATATGAAAAGTGCTATAACAATCAAATACTATTTTACGTTGCTTCATCCAGTCTAATAGTACTGGCTTGGATAGGATATAGATGACGATTGTTAGAATAGTTCTTATGTTTGTGGAATGTTCGCAGTGAGAAAAACGGCACGAGCGTTAGAAATATATGAATTTGTGTGCGTGTTTACCTTTTTAGGTTAGGCTGAAATTGTATAGAGAGAGCAGGCGTGCTTAAGGGATTTTCCACTTTGCACAAGTCGTGCTTCTTGTGGTGCCCCTCCCTTCGACCCTTGTTGGGTGCTGGTTGTCATATTCACAGAGTCGAGGCGCGTAGGTGTGTTGGCCAGAATATCTTCCTGTCTGTCTGTCTGTCTGTCTGTCTGTCTGTCTGTCTGTCTCTCTCTCTCTCTCTCTCTCTCTCTCTCTCTATATATATATATATATATATATATATATATGGGTTTTTGGTTGTCGAGTTCGTTGTGTTTATTAAAACAATAGTATTTCACACCGACTCACTAAGTTTATCGTTTCGAACGAGTAGAAATCATTTTCATTGGTTGAAAATGTCGAGTTAACACCTTTATGATAAATATATTTTTTTTATTTCGGGACGGGTTCTGCATTTCTTCGGACTTTGAAGAAAGCAGTTAATTTTGGTGAAGCCCATTCCCCTTTGTAGAGAAGGAGAAAGACGTGACAAGAAATGAAAAGGAAAGAGTACACCGAACGAACGGATAAAGAAAGACAGTAGCTAGAGAACAAGCTAAGAAACCAGCTAGGAAACAAGCTAGTATCTTTTTTACGTTCGCCCGTTTCGCATATCTATGTACAACCACAGCACTTAGATATATGCATACTCTTGATATTCTATCCTAGTTTTTTCACTTGTTTTTATTTTCACACTTTTTCTCTTCATTCCTTCATATTCTGGCTTTTTCTCGATATTTATGGGGGAGGGGCGGTCTGTTAATCGCACGCATTTAGCGTCACTTATTTATATCTACATCTTATTTTTCAAAGTCTTATTAATAAAATAATAGGAAATGCTTTTAGGATTACATTCATCGATCCACAGAATATTTCCGTTATTATTTTGTTATGCGTGCACGTGCACTGTCCATCAAATAAGGAGCCTGACATGAACGTGCACTGTCCATCAAATAAGGAAAATGCCATGAACGTGCACTGTCCATCAAATAAGGAAAATGCCATGAACGTGCACTGTCCATCAAATTAGGAAAATGCCATGAACGTGCACTGTCCATCAAATAAGAAACATGCCATGACCGTGCACTGTCCATCAAATAAGGAGCATGCCATAAACGTGCTCTGTCCATCAAATAAAGAACATGCCATGAACGTGCACTGTCCATCAAATAAAGAACATGCCATGACCGTGCACTGTCCATCAAATAAGGAGCATGCCATAAACGTGCACTGTCCCTCAAATAAGGAACATGCCATGAACGTGCACTGTTCATCAAATAAGGAACATGCCATGAACGTGCACTGTCCATCAAATAAGGAGCATGCCATAAACGTGCACTGTCCATCAAATAAGGAAAATGCCATGAACGTGCACTGTCCATCAAATAAGGAAAATGCCATGAACGTGCACTGTCCATCAAATAAAGAACATGCAATGAACGTGCACTGTCCATCAAATAAGAAGCATGCCATGAACGTGCACTGTCAATCAAATAAGGAACATGCCATGAACGTGCACTGTCCATCAAACAAGGAAAATGCCATGAACGTGCATTGTCCATCAAATAAGGAACATGCCATGAACGTGAACTGTCCATCAAATAAGGAACATGCCATGAACGTGCACTGTCCATCTAATAAGGAAAATGCCATGAACGTGCACTGTCCATAAAGTAAGGAAAATGCCATGAACGTGCACTGTCCATCAAATAAGGAAAATGACATGAACTTGCACTGTCCATCAAATAAGGAACATGCCATGAACGTGCACTGTCCATCAAATAAGGAAAATGCCATGAACGTGCACTGTCCATCAAATAAATAAAATGCCATGAACGTGCACTGTCCATCAAATCAGGAAAATGCCATGAACGTGCACTGTCCATCAAATAAGGAAAATGCCATGAACGTGCACTGTCCATCAAATATGGAAAATATAATGAACGTGCACTGTCCATCAAATCAGGAAAATGCCATGAACGTGCACTGTCCATCAAATAAGGAAAATGCCATGAACGTGCACTGTCCATCAAATATGGAAAATATCATGAACGTGCACTGTGCATCAAATCAGGAAAATGCCATGAACGTGCACTGTCCATCAAATAAGGAAAATGCCATGAACGTGCACTGTCCATGAAATAAGGAAAATGCCATGAACGTGCACTGTCCATCAAATATGGAAAATATCATGAACATGCACTGTCCATCAAATAAGGAACATGCCATGAACGTGCACTGTCTATCTAATACGGAAAATGCCATGAACGTGCACTGTCCATCAAATAAGGAAAATGCCATGAACGTGCACTGTCCATCAAATAAATAAAATGCCATGAACGTGCACTGTCCATCAAATCAGGAAAATGCCATGAACGTGCACTGTCCATCAAATAAGGAAAATGCCATGAACGTGCACTGTCCATCAAATATGGAAAATATCATGAACGTGCACTGTCCATCAAATCAGGAAAATGCCATGAACGTGCACTGTCCATCAAATAAGGAAAATGCCATGAACGTGCACTGTCCATCAAATATGGAACATGCCATGAACGTGCACTGTCCATCAAATAAAGAACATGCCATGAACGTGCACTGTCCATCAAATCAGGAAAATACCATGAACGTGCACTGTCCATCAAATAAGGAAAATGCCATGAACGTGCACTGTCCATCAAATATGGAAAATATCATGAACGTGCACTGTCCATCAAATAAGGAAAATGCCATGAACGTGCACTGTCCATCAAATAAGGAAAATGCCATGAACGTGCACTGTCCATCAAATATGGAAAATGCCATGAACGTGCACTGTCCATCAAATAAGGAAAATGCCATGAACGTGCACTGTCCATCAAATATGGAAAATATCATGAACGTGCACTGTCCATCAAATAAGGAAAATGCCATGAACGTGCACTGTCCATCAAATAAGGAAAATGCCATGAACGTGCACTGTCCATCAAATAAGGAAAATGCTATGAACGTGCACTGTCCATCAAATAAGGAAAATGCCATGAACGTGCACTGTCCATCAAATAAGGAAAATGCCATGAACGTGCACTGTCCATCAAATAAATAAAATGCCATGAACGTGCACTGTCCATCAAATATGGAAAATATCATGAACGTGCACTGTCCATCAAATCAAGAAAATGCCATGAACGTGCACTGTCCATCAAATAAGGAAAATGCCATGAACGTGCACTGTCCATCAAATAAATAAAATGCCATGAACGTGCACTGTCCATCAAATAAGGAAAATGCCATGAACGTGCACTGATTAGCAAATGAGGAAAATGCCATGAACGTGCACTGTCCATCAAATAAAGAAAAATGCCATGAACGTGCACTGTCCATCAAATAAGGAACATGCCATGAACGTGCACTGTCCATTAAATAAGGAACATGCCATGAACGTGCACTGTCCATCTAATAAGGAAAATTCCATGAACGTGCACTGTCCATCAAATAAGGAACATGCCATGAACGTGCACTGTCCATTAAATAAGGAAAAATGCCATGAACGTGCACTGTCCATCAAATAAGGAACATGCCATGAACGTGCACTGTCCATTAAATAAGGAACATGCCATGAACGTGCACTGTCCATCAAATAAGGAACATGCCATGAACGTGCACTGTCCATCAAATAAGGAAAAATGCCATGAACGTGCACTGTCCATCAAATAAGGAACATGCCATGAACGTGCACTGTCCATTAAATAAGGAACATGCCATGAACGTGCACTGTCCATCAAATCAAAAACATGCCATAGAACGTGCACTGTCCATCAAATAAGGAACATGCCATGACCGTGCACTGTCCATCAAATAAGGAGCATGCCATAAACGTGCACTGTCCATCAAATAAGGAACATGCCATGAACGTGCACTGTTCATCAAATAAGGAACATGCCATGAACGTGCACTGTCCATCAAATAAGGAGCATGCCATAAACGTGCACTGTCCATCAAATAAGGAACATGCCATGACCGTGCACTGTCCATCAAATAAGGAAAATCCCATGAACGTGCACTGTCCATCAAATAAGGAAAATGCCATGAACGTGCACTGTCCATCAAATAAATAAAATGCCATGAACGTGCACTGTCCATCAAATCAGGAAAATGCCATGAACGTGCACTGTCCATCAAATAAGGAAAATGCCATGAACGTGCACTGTCCATCAAATAAATAAAATGCCATGAACGTGCACTGTCCATCAAATCAGGAAAATGCCATGAACGTGCACTGTCCATCAAATAAGGAAAATGCCATGAACGTGCACTGTCCATCAAATAAGGAAAATGCCATGAACGTGCACTGTCCATCAAATATGGAAAATATCATGAACGTGAACTGTCCATCAAATCAGGAAAATGCCATGAACGTGCACTGTCCATCAAATAAGGAAAATGCCATGAACGTGCACTGTCCATCAAATATGGAAAATATCATGAACGTGCACTGTCCATCAAATCAGGAAAATGCCATGAACGTGCACTGTCCATCAAATAAGGAAAATGCCATGAACGTGCACTGTCCATCAAATATGGAAAATATCATGAACGTGCACTGTCCATCAAATCAGGAAAATGCCATGAACGTGCACTGTCCATCAAATAAGGAAAATGCCATGAACGTGCACTGTCCATCAAATATGGAAAATATCATGAACGTGCACTGTCCATCAAATAAGGAAAATGCTATGAACGTGCACTGTCCATCAAATAAGGAAAATGCCATGAACGTGCACTGTCCATCAAATAAGGAAAATGCCATGAACGTGCACTGTCCATCAAATAAATAAAATGCCATGAACGTGCACTGTCCATCAAATATGGAAAATATCATGAACGTGCACTGTCCATCAAATCAGGAAAATGCCATGAACGTGCACTGTCCATCAAATAAGGAAAATGCCATGAACGTGCACTGTCCATCAAATAAGGAACATGCCATGAACGTGCACTGTCCATCTAATCAGGAACATGCCATGAACGTGCACTGATTAGCAAATAAGGAAAATGACATGAACGTGCACTGTCCATCAAATAAAGAAAAATGCCATGAACGTGCACTGTCCATCAAATAAGGAACATTCCATGAACGTGCACTGTCCATTAAATAAGGAACATGCCATGAACGTGCACTGTCCATCTAATAAGGAAAATTCCATGAACGTGCACTGTCCATCAAATAAGGAAAAATGCCATGAACGTGCACTGTCCATCAAATAAGGAACATGCCATGAACGTGCACTGTCCATTAAATAAGTAACATGCCATGAACGTGCACTGTCCATCAAATCAAAAACATGCCATAGAACGTGCACTGTCCATCAAATAAGGAACATGCCATGACCGTGCACTGTCCATCAAATAAGGAGCATGCCATAAACGTGCACTGTCCATCAAATAAGGAACATGCCATGAACGTGCACTGTTCATCAAATAAGGAACATGCCATGAACGTGCACTGTCCATCAAATAAGGAGCATGCCATAAACGTGCACTGTCCATCAAATAAGGAACATGCCATGACCGTGCACTGTCCATCAAATAAGGAAAATCCCATGAACGTGCACTGTCCATCAAATAAGGAACATGCCATAGACGTGCACTGTCCATCAAATAAGGAACATGCCATGAACGTGCACTGTCCATCAAATAAGGAACATGCAATGAACGTGCACTGTCCATCAAATAAGGAGCATGTCATGAACGTGCACTGTCCATCAAATAATAAACATGCCATGATCGTGCACTGTTCATCAAATAATCAACATGCCATGAACGTGCACTGTCCATCAAATAAGGAACATGCCATGAACGTGCACTGTCCATCAAATAAGGAAAATGCCATGAACGTGCACTGTCCATCAAATAAGAAGCATGCCATGAACGTGCACTGTCAATCAAATAAGGAACATGCCATGAACGTGCACTGTCCATCAAACTAGGAAAATGCCATGAACGTGCATTGTCCATCAAATAAGGAACATGCCATGAACGTGAACTGTCCATCAAATAAGGAACATGCCATGAACGTGAACTGTCCATCAAATAAGGAACATGCCATGAACGTGCACTGTCCATCTAATAAGGAAAATGCCATGAACGTGCACTGTCCATAAAGTAAGGAATATGCCATGAACGTGCACTGTCCATCAAATAAGGAAAATGACATGAACGTGCACTGTCCATCAAATAAGGAACATGCCATGAACGTGCACTGTCCATCAAATAAGGAACATGCCATGAACGTGCACTGTCCATCAAATAAGGAACATGCCATGAACGTGCACTGTCCATCAAATAAGGAAAATGCCATGAACGTGCACTGTCCATGAAGTAAGGAAAATGCCATGAACGTGCACTGTCCATCAAATATGGAAAATGTCATGAACGTGCACTGTCCATCAAATAAGGAAAATGCCATGAACGTGCATTGTCCATCAAATAAGGAAAATGCCATGAACGTGCACTGTCCATCAAATAAGGAACATGCCATGAACATGCACTGTCCATCAAATAAGGAACATGCCATGAACGTGCACTGTCTATCTAATACGGAAAATGCCATGAACGTGCACTGTCCATCAAATAAGGAAAATGCCATGAACGTGCACTGTCCATCAAATAAGGAAAATGCCATGAACGTGCACTGTCCATCAAATAAGGAAAATGCCATGAACGTGCACTGTCCATCAAATAAGGAAAATGCCATGAACGTGCACTGTCCATCAAATAAGGAAAATGCCATGAACGTGCACTGTTCATCAAATAAGGAAACTGCCATGAACGTGCACTGTCCATCAAATAAGGAACATGCCATGAACGTGCACTGTCCATCTAATAAGGAAAATGCCATGAACGTGCACTGTACATACAAATAAGGAAAATGCCATGAACGTGCACTGATTAGCAAATAAGGAAAATGCCATGAACGTGCACTGTCCATCAAATAAAGAAAAATGCCATGAACGTGCACTGTCCATCAAATAAGGAACATGCCATGAACGTGCACTGTCCATTAAATAAGGAACATGCCATGAACGTGCACTGTCCATCTAATACGGAAAATGCCATGAACGTGCACTGTCAATCAAATAAGGAAACTGCCATGAACGTGCACTGTCCATCAAATAAGAAGCATGCCATGAACGTGCACTGTCAATCAAATAAGGAACATGCCATGAACGTGCACTGTCCATCAAACAAGGAAAATGCCATGAACGTGCATTGTCCATCAAATAAGGAACATGCCATGAACGTGAACTGTCCATCAAATAAGGAACATGCCATGAACGTGCACTGTCCATCTAATAAGGAACATGCCATGAACGTACATTGTCCATCAAATAAGGAACATGCCATGAACGTGCACTGTCCATCTAATAAGGAAAATCCCATGAACGTGCACTGTCCATCTAATCAGGAACATGCCATGAACGTGCACTGTCCATCAAATAAGGAAAATGACATGAACGTGCACTGTCCATCAAATAAGGAACATGCCATGAACGTGCACTGTCCATCAAATAAGGAACATGCCATGAACGTGCACTGTCCATCAAATAAAGAACATGCCATGAACGTGCACTGTCCATCAAATAAGGAAAATGCCATGAACGTGCACTGTCCATGAAGTAAGGAAAATGCCATGAACGTGCACTGTCCATCAAATATGGAAAATGTCATGAACGTGCACTGTCCATCAAATAAGGAAAATGCCATGAACGTGCATTGTCCATCAAATAAGGAACATGCCATGAACGTGCACTGTCCATCAAATAAGGAACATGCCATGAACGTGCTCTGTCCATCAAATAAGGAAAATGCCATGAACGTGCACAGTCTATCAAATAAGGGAAATGCCATGAACGTGTACTGTCCATCAAATTAGGAACATGCCATGAACGTGCACTGTCCATCAAATAAGGAACATGCCATGAACGTGCACTGTCCATCAAATAAGGAAAATGCCATGAACGTGCACTTTCCATCAAATAAGGAACATGCCATGAACGTGCACTGTCCATCAAATAAAGAAAAATGCCATGAACGTGCACTGTCCATCAAATAAGGAACAATCCATGCACGTGCACTGTCCATCAAATAAGGAGCATGCCATGAACGTGCACTGTCCATAAAATAAGGAAAATGCCATAAACGTGCACTGTCCATCAAATAAGGAACATTCCATGAACGTGCACCGTCCATCAAATAGGGAAAATGCCATGAACGTGCACTGTCCATCAAATCACGAACATGCCATGAACGTGCACTGTCTATCAAATAAGAAAAATGCCATGAGCGTGCACTGTCCATCAAATAAGGAACATGCCATGAACGTGCACTGTCCATCAAATACATAAAATGCCATGAACGTGCACTGTCCATCAAATAAGGAACATGCCATGAACGTGCACTGTAAATAAAATAAGGAGCATGCCATGAACGTGCACTGTCCATAAAAAAGGAAAATGCCATGAACGTGCACTGTCCATAAAATAAGGAACATGCCATGAACGTGCACTGTCCATAAAATAAAGAGCATGCCATGAACGTGCACTGTCCATAAAATAAGGAACATGCCATGAACGTGCACTGTCCATAAAATAAGGAACATGCCATGAACGTGCACTGTCCATAAAATAAGGAAAATGCCATGAACGTGCACTGCCCATAAAATAAAGAGCATGCAATGAACGTGCACTGCCCATAATTAAGGAACATGCCATGAACGTGCGCTGTCCATAAAATAAGGAGCATGCCATGAACGTGCACTGTCCATAAAATAAGGAAAATGCCATGAACGTGCACTGCCCATAAAATAAGGAGCATGCAATGAACGTGCACTGCCCATAAAATAAGGAGCATGCCATGAACGTGCACTGTCCATAAAATAAGGAGCATGCCATGAACGTGCACTGTCCATAAAATAAGGAGCATGCCATGAACGTGCACTGTCCATAAAATAAGGAGCATGCCATGAACGTGCACTGCCCATAAAATAAGGAGCATGCCATGAACGTGCACTGTCCATAAAATAAAGAGCATGCCATGAACGTGCACTGTCCATAAAATAAGGAACATGCCATGAACGTGCACTGCCCATAATTAAGGAACATGCCATGAACGTGCACTGTCCATAAAATAAAGAGCATGCCATGAACGTGCGCTGTCCATAAAATAAGGAGCATGCCATGAACGTGCACTGTCCATCAAATAAAGAGCATGCCATGGACGTGCACTGTCCATAAAATAAGGAGCATGCCATGAACGTGCACTGTCCATAAAATAAGGAGCATGCCATGAACGTGCACTGTCCATAAAATAAGGAGCATGCCATGAACGTGCACTGTCCATAAAATAAGGAGCATGCCATGAACGTGCACTGCCCATAAAATAAGGAGCATGCCATGAACGTGCACTGTCCATAAAATAAGGAACATGCCATGAACGTGCACTGTCCATAAAATAAGGAACATGCCATGAACGTGCACTGTCCATAAAATAAGGAAAATACCATGAACGTGCACTGTCCATAAAATAAGGAACATGCCATGAACGTGCACTGTCCATAAAATAAGGAGCATGCAATGAACGTGCACTGCCCATAAAATAAGGAGCATGCAATGAACGTTCACTGATTATAAAATAAGGAGCATGCAATGAACGTGCACTGCCCATAATTAAGGAACATGCCATGAACGTGCGCTGTCCATCGAATAAGGAACATGCCATGAACGTTCACTGCCCATAAAATAAGGAGCAGGCCATGAACGTGCACTGTCACTCAAATAAGGAAAATGCCATGAACGTGCACTGTCCATCAAATAAGGAAAATGCCATGAACGTGCACTGTCCATGACATAAGGAACATGCCATGAACGTGCACTGTCCATCAAATCAGGAACATGCCATAAATGTGCACTGTCCATGAAATAAAGAACCTTCCATGAACGTGCACTGTCCATCAAATAAGGAGCATGCCATGAACGTGCACTGCCCATAAAATAAGGAGCATGCTATGAACGTGCACTGCCCATAAAATAAGAAACATGCTATGAACGTGCACTGTCCATAAAATAAAGAAAATGCCATGAACGTGCACTGCCCATAAAATAAGGAACCTGTCATAGACGTGCACTGCCCATAAAATAAGGAGCATGCCATGAACGTGCACTGCCCATAAAATAAGGATCTGGCCAGAACACACATGTAAGAGCTGGACACTAGTTTAATTCATTCATGAACCAGCCTGTGACGTTTAATTTCTTTGTTTCTCTGATTAACACTGACTGTTTACTAGGCGCAAAGGTGTAGTATCTGTTCTAATACTACACTTCATCTTTTCTGACCTTTGTTAGTGAAGTGGAATCGTTGTAGACTGAAGCAATTTTAATTTTTATCGCAATTTAGAGTGTCTCTATTTGGACAGCTGGATGTTCGCCACATTAAAAACGGACCTAGTGTATTACTCTGGGGGAGGTAAGTAAATAGGAACACTGACTGTGTACCCAGATGAGGAGCGTTCCGTTGACACTCACTGCTCTGTAAACAGTTGTGTTAGTATTTAAAAACATTTTTCAATACTAAAAAACTGCCCGAGTAGAGAAAGATGTTCTGAATGATAATCAATAACAAAAATAGTTGTTTTTCTGTTTTGTTTTCAGTTTTGTCGCCTCGTCTAAGTCTGTAGAATCGAATGACAAAGTTTCATTCTAACATTAAAAGCAACTTTATTGAGTCGTCTTCGTTAACATGTTTATTCACATGTTAACGAAGACGACTCAATAAAGAAGGGTATTAGTAAATGAATACGTCCATGAGTATGGACGAAGACAAAAGGTTAGAAAGTCCACGTGAGGTTAAATAAATGTCCCATTAGTAGGGAAGGGAGAATAGTTCATAAATGAAGGATATGATGAATGTCCTGTTTGTAAGGACTGGAAAAAGAATTCATATATAAAAATGTTTGTAATTTACACAGGTGTGGAGGTCAGGCAGTGTGTAAGTAGTTGTGTGTGTGTTATATTAAGTCCACGTGTGTACAGTGACAGCCATGATGGATCCTTGTGTGTTCTTGTCGAAGTCCAGGGGGGATCTGTTGAGTCCCAAGAGAGAAAGAGAAGCTTGGGGGTTAGTCCGAGCAACGTGGATGATGTTGTCAGTCCCATCTCGTAGAAAGGGAGAGGCCGTAAACACTGTGTTATCCCTTTTATAATCTCTCATCACGTGCTCCGTTTTCATGAGATGACCCCAGATTGGGCAAGCCAGAAAGGAAGTTAAATATTTGCGCCAATCAGCGCTGAACTTAGAACTTAAGCAGATATTCAAAATCGTAATGGCAGCTCATTATAGGCGTGTTGCTGTTGTCGCATGCTGCTACTGTTGTTCTTGTTGTGGTCGTTTTTAGTTGCTGCTACATAACCACAAACTAAATGTGAAGCCTCTAACCCTAACTAATGAAGAATAAGATGAATGTTCTGTTTGTAAAGAAAAGGAAAAAGAGTTCATATATGATAATGTTTGTAAAGTACTCAAGTGTTGAAGTCAGGCCGTGTGTAAGTAGTTATATGTGTGTGTGTTATATTGAGTCCACGTGTGTGCGGCTGTAGTAGCCATGTTGGATCTTTAGAGATTCTTGTCGAACCCCAGGACCAGACGGACCAGGGAAGGTCTGTTGTGTCCCAAGAGACAAGTTTGGAGGTTGGTTCGAGCAACGTGGCGTTGTTGACAGTGTCGTGTCCGAGCCAGGGAAAGAGGAAGTAAACAGTGGGTTATCCTTTTTATAATCTCTTATCACGTTCTCAGCTCGCATGATTAGAAACACCCCCAGCACGAATGCAGAGATCCAGAAATGATATAACTGAAAACTTGAAAAAGCTTACAACGTCATGCCATACGCCGACACCAGTGGTATATTCCCCTCTCCTCTCACACCACTCGTCCCCTATCCTTTGTGTTTTATCAGGGGCTTGCGAGTCACTTGTTAGACTCTCTGTTAGTGAAAACGACTTTTTTTCAATAAAACGGTGAAAGGGAGACAAGCAAGTAATCGTGCGAGAGAAAAAGCGAGACACATTAGAATCACAATTTATAAACATAAAGAATAGAATCACAATTTATAAACATAAAGAATAAGACACTTGTAAGAATCAACAAAGGTAAACATAACAAGTGTTTACTATTTCAAATGATCAACAAAAAGTTCTGCTCCGTTCTATGGGAGGGGCTAGTTTTGTTAAGACCGAGATAGTTGATAAACAAATACGAAGGTTCATAGTTTTCGGACGGACTAAATATGAAATTCGTTCTTTTTTTATATAACATGTATTTCAAATGGAAAGTATTTCTCCGCCCACAAGGAGTTTTTAATAGAGGGGTTAGATTTGAGAAAACCCTGGTGGTTGATCAAATATAAGATCATCTATGAGACAAGATTGAAAAAATACGAAAGTTCAGATTTGGGGCGAATTAAATATGAAATTCTTTTTTTCTATAAGACACATACAGTACCGTCCAAAATTAAGGAACAAAAATTAAATCTTCTGAATCTAAACAAAATGATATATTAATTTTTGTGAAAATTTCACTGAATATACACATTATGTAGTTGGACTTTTACCGATTTTCAGATGAATTAAAATAATATTTTTAAACTTATCCACCATTTTACAGATTTCAAGTGTCCAAAATTAAGGAACAAAATATCACTTTTAACTAAATCACATTAAAAAGGCAAAATAGATTTAATATTTGGTACTTCCACCTTTGTTTTCAATAAATGCTGCGCATCTACGACTGCAGGATTTCACTAAATCTTGAGATTGGGCCACAGTTATCTTGGCCCATTCATCTTTCAGTTTCAACCTTCGTGTTTTCCGGATTCTTTACCATAACATTCTATCCTAGAGTCCTCCATAAGTTTTCTATATGGTTCATGTCAGGACTCTGAGCAGGCCAGTCCATTACCTCTACTTATTGATCAGCCAGATAATTCAGGACCAGCTTTGCCTTATGGAAGGGAGCATTATCCTGCATAAAAACAGGTTTTTCGATACCAGAATTGGGCAACACTGGCAAAACATACTGCTCTAAAACATTCTTGTATGCAGTGGTATTTAAGCGTACTCTGCCATGATATCATGCCGAAAACCATCACGCAACCTCTACCAAATTTAACAGTTTTTTTGATGCAGCTTGGATCCAAACTTTCGCCTTTTCTTTTTACAAATTATTTTCCATCACTGCTAAATACATTAAATTTCGATTCGTCACTGAAATAAACTTTATTCCAATTTCCTTCTGACCATATAACATGCTTTTTTGCGAACGCCAATCTAGCTGCTTTGTTTATTTACTTATTAGCGGCTTTTTTCGAGGAGATCTTGCAAAAAGACTCCTATTTCGTGCAAACTTCTGGACACAGTTTGTCGTGAAACATTCGTGACACCTTCTATTTGTTAAGAAATTTTGCCAGCTGTAAGGAAACGGTCTTTTAACACTAGGCGTTGTATAACTCTGTCCTATTTTGCCGTTGTCTTTCGTGGTCTACCAGATTTCTTTGTGTTACTTAACCTTCCAGTTTCTTTATAGAGTTTGAGAACTCGGCTTACAACACTTTTTGAACGTTTCACACG
Source organism: Sepiola atlantica (assembly GCA_963556195.1). Lineage (NCBI taxonomy): Eukaryota > Metazoa > Mollusca > Cephalopoda > Sepiida > Sepiolidae > Sepiola > Sepiola atlantica. The sequence continues at coordinate 664,141 of OY744517.1, read as the reverse complement.
TTTTCCGATTTCTGCTATTGTCAACTTTTCCTTTCTTAATTTGACGATGTGTGCTTTGTCGCTTAAATCAGTTTTATTTCTTTTGGGGGCATGATTAATATTGCGTGACTTGCAGCAGTGATGATAATTAAAGTTTAGAATATTTATTTTCATCCTTTTATACAAAAAAACCTACTGTTTTAAACTATAAACAATTATTTTTCCTTAATGTTCCTTAATTTTGGACAGTTGAAATCTGTAAAATGGTGGATAACTTTAATAATATTATTTTAATTCATCTGAAAATCTCGGTAAAAGTCAAACTACATAATTTACATATGTAATGAAATTTTCAGAAATATTAAAATATAATTTATTTGAGATTAGGAAGATTTTATTTTTGTTCCTTAATTTTGGACGTTACTGTACCTTTTATAATGTTTTACGTGTGATAGTTTACACGTTGAGCGAGTAAAGAAAGCTTGCAGCGACCCCTCGATTTCTGAACGGCTATCGTTAGTTTACGGCTATGTGAAAAATATTATAACAGAATTTTAGATTCTGATGTCCGTCTTTCGCGGGCATTTTTTTTTAGTGTGGTGAGATATATGTAATCTCGTATCCAGACAGGAAAATGTTGACTTTGTCTATTGTGGTCAACTTTGTCGGACTGGGGTTTTCCTGGTGATGTCCAATAGACAGCGGTAAGATCGTCGCTGTATTTTTTCTCAGTCGATAAATCTTGAATTAAACTTTTTTTCTATGTTGTTTCAATTTCTGCTTGGCGAGCAGTAAATCTTAAAAACGTCCTTTTGCTTCCACCGCTGAAATTCGTCTCCTCGTGCGGGGATATATTGTTTTCGATTTGTCTGCGTTGTGAGCAGCAAATCTTAACACGTCCTGTCTCCACCGCTGCCGAAATCTGTCTTCCCTTGTTTCCTCTTGCTGATGGTTTCCCGCTATTCTCTAGGGCCTTTCGTTCGCATAGCAACAGGCTTTCCTCCAATTTGATTGGTTGCTCTACATCCGCCCTCGCAACTGCGTGGGCTGATTTTACGGCTCTTGGCCTCTCGCTGTCTTGACTACACCCAGTCCCAATTATTTAATGTGTTCCCTTTTTGCCAAATTGCACCTAACTTTTTTTTTTATTGTAGGGGGAACATGTGCCAATAAGTTCCCTATTCTTCATAAAAAACGGATTTTTTATGAACTTTTTAGAGATAGTAAAATCACACGATATTTTGTAGGAGTATGCTAAAATCCAAGTTGTGTTGACTCCATTTTGTAGAGACGCGCGCAGCACGTGGTGAGAATGAAATTGTGTTATATATTTGTGAAATGCTTAAACAATTAAAACAGGGAAAAACATGAAATAGCTGAATAAAAGATAAGGCATGCATATAGTTGAAGGAAAAATAAAACGTAGTTTAAAGGTAAAACAAAATATTTATATATGTACAAAATCTTACATGGTGATAAAATGTTAGTTTGAAATGTTCGTTGAAAATCAGTTCCGATAATACGTGTGTGCGACTATGTTTGTATATGTGTATTGCATGCAATAGATAAGGTGTGTGTCGCTCTGTTACCATGTGTGTATTGCGTGGGACAATATGTGTGTGTGACAATGTGCGTGCGAGCGTATAGTTGATACGATGTTTAGGCATTTGTATGTGTGTGTGCGTGCCTTTGTCAGCAATGTTTGGTTGGACGCATGTGTGTATGCGTGCGAGTTGATACTTTGTGCGTGTGACAGTGGTTGTACGACTGTGTGTATGGTTGCGTGCGTTGAAGAATGATAGGAGCGTAGGCCTTTGTGTATGTGTGTGTGTGAGTTTAGTAGTTAGCCGCGGCGTCCCTCGCCCAAAGGCGAGGAGTGGTCGGACTTGAGAGGCAGAGAGAAGAGAAAAAGAGGAAAGAGAAGGTTGGCGATGTGTTATGCTTTATATATTGGCCGTGCGGACGTTTTTGTGAGCAACATTTTTGACTTTTTTGCGCCTTTTTGTTAGACTGCTTGTGGGGGCTGGTTTTTATGGCCCCACTTTTGTTGTTGAAGCAAATTTGGTATTGCTTTCTGTTTTTTTGTTTACGGCGATATGATAAAATATTAGGAGGTAAATCCTTATAGCTTTACTTTGGCGAAGGTTTAAAAAAACAAAAAAGGAAATATCGTCTGAAAACACAGACCCGTTAAAAGAGAAATACAACGGAAGAAGAAGGAAGCTATGAAAAAGGGAAAATACACTTTCATCGAATTAATATTTAGAAAGAAAATATTATTACATTTTATTGTATGCTTTTTTTCAGCTCTTCTGATTTTCTTAATCTAGGTAGAAAAGCGAAACCACTTTTCGTTTTTCTTCACATTTTTTTTATCGTTTTAAGCGATAATATTTACAGGAATAACCACTTATTATAACCTTTTATCGTTTGAAACTAGTCATTTTTTAAGAATTGTCTTCTACGTAGAGACCTATGTTTTATATATTTATCGCTCAAATTGATTTTTAAAACAGGTTTTAATTACTTTCCAGTGTTTATTATCTGCCCCATTTTGTGTCCAATTTTCTATTATTCTTTTTATTCCTTGTTACCAAAAAGACGAATTTGGTTTATGACCGCAAAATTACGACAACAAATATGTCCCCCTGGAATAATCTGCCTAAGTTGTGGGGGGCATCACTTCTACCAAATTTAAAATTTATGATTCTAATAGACTAAAAAGTAGTTAACGGACACGCTTAACCTTTTGGAAAGTGAAGGATATGTTCTGGTACTACACTTCATCTTTTCGGTTCTCAGTGAGTGAAGGAGAAATACTGCGGCAATTTTTATTGTTGAACCAATACAGAATGCCCTTTTGGTGGGACTTGGATTATTCCTACATAAAAATCGACCGTGCGTGGAGAGGCAAGTAAATGGGGGCACCCAAACAGACAGAAACGCAGACGAACAGACAAACAATAGACCCACATATTAATAGATATAAGCTGGGGGTCACTTCTCTACTGGCCTAAGCATAAAACTTGACGTTCGATTAAATAAAAGCTGAAGGTGAAAATATCTCTGGAAAAATAAGTATCAAAAGAAAGAAAAGAATCAAAATTAAAAAGAGAAACAAAACCAGGGGAAATCGAAATGTTGACGAGACGTTGAAAATAAGATAAAGTGATTAATGCCGAGCAAGTTGAAGCTTGCAAATGTGAATGGCATTCAGTTGATTCATTTAATGTTGAGGTCAATAAAAAAAACAACTCTTTTCTATCTGGTTGAAAAAAGGGAAAATGAACCAGAATTCTCGTTACAATGAGGCATGTCGGTTTAAAAAGCGCTCATTATACAGACGTTCCTTATTTTATTGATTTGTGGCGGATGTATACGACTCGCCTCCTTACGCCCCCCTCTCTCTCTCTAAAATTTGTGCAGTACTTTTGGATTGATTAAGCTGTAATCTTGCATTATAGTTAACAGCCGAAAAACTTTACAACTTTCACCAAACGCATTGGAATGTACATTTTTTACCGACCTGTATACTTTTCAAATGTGGAAACTGATTGTAAGATTCGTTATCTCTGAATTTGTTATCGTTTAGTTGTGTTATCGAAGCACAAAAATATTTTTTAAAAACAAAAAAACAGTCGATTAACTAACAACCGAAGACAAATAGACATTTTGTTTCTAGTGTGTCGAAAGAGAGAGTTTTTAACGGATTTTCATTTATAAAAATTGAAAACAGTTTCAGAACGTTAAAAGTATACGGGTCGGTAGAAAATTAAATTTGTATGTGTTTGGTAAAAGATATTTTTTGTATATATATATATATATTTATTGATTCCTTGGCTGTTTATACTGCAAGATTGCCGATTAAGCACCATATTATATATTTTTTCTTTTTATTAATAAATCCCCACTTATCAATGCCGAAAACCACTCGAGATAGATGGATTTTCAGTTGATGATGAAGGACATTATGAGAGGACTGAAAATGATGAATGGAATGAACAAATTACCGACAAAAGCCAAACTCTCTTTATGTGTCAGTGTTCCCTTTTAATAAAGTCGATTCCTATTTTAATAGAGATATTGATGTCTTTTTTGGAAAATGGTGACTCTTTTCTTATTCAACATTCAATTCTAGTCAGATGCGTCCAAACACGGATAACTCTACCAAGTTATCTTTTTCATCCTGACGTTCTTCCAGACCAATAATCTCACAACTAAAATATGTTTGATATGAAGGAAATTAAAACACTAAAACAATAGCCGTAGCTATTTATTTATTATTTAGTTGAATTTCTTTTCTCGGTGCGTTCCGATGCCAGCTGCATCTATTTCTAGTCAAATTACCTTCTTGTACATCCAACATGTATTTTATCTTTTGACAATCGATCATGTTATGTTATTTCTTGCATCCCGTTGTCAGGTGCACCTCTTTCTTGTTAAATGACCTTTCGGTACACACGGCCTGGATATTTCAGTAGGAAGTGACGAAAGAGTGTGGTAGAATTTCTGTCTAGATTGTCTGATGTTTGTTATGTTTAATTCTGCTTTCGTAATCCTTCCATGATCGAGAACCAATGCTAGAACATTTGATTCGATCAACGTCGGCGTCTTTATTGTCACAGTCTGTACTGACTGTCTGTTCAATGAGCATTTATTCTATTTAAGTTTACTTATTTGCCATGTTTGCCGTTTTTTGTAAGCTTCTATTAAATTAATTTTAAATAAATCTCGGCGAAAATTTCTTGAATCAGCACTTATGTAAACTCTTTTAATCAGCAAACTTATACTTACCGAACAGGACTTGAATTTAGATTCAGGTTAGCTATTTTACACCACAGAACTTTGTACATAATATCGATAGTAAAAAAATTTTTAAATTAGAAAAACATTGATTTCATTTAATTAACGTATAACACATTTTGAATTCTAACGGCTATGGTTTGTTCGAAACATTATTTTCACGTCACAAACGCACCAAATTTTTTAAAAATATTGTACTTATATGTTAGTCTTTAAATCAATCATCCTGAGAGAGTCTTGAAATAAAGACATAACGTTAATGAATATATAAATAATTTTAGTCTTTCCTTTTCATTTTCCATATATATATATATATATATATATATATATATATATATATATATATATATATATATATATATATATATATATATATATATATATATATATTATCATACTTAATTATATATATATATATATAGGGTGGGCAAAAATAAGGGTCCTATTTTTAAAAATTCATAACTTTTTTATTTATTTATTTTTTTTTTTTTTAGAATAAGTAAAGGACCCCTTCCGAAGCAAGCATGAGCCGTATTAGCCCTAAGGAACGTACCCTCATTTAGAAAACATTATTTTTGCTTAAAAAACTCAAAACAGTGTAAAAAACAATACTTTAGTTTTTGTAAGTTTTAAGAAGTGTTTTTCGGCTAAAATTTGTTTTGTTTATTTCAAAAAATCTCGGAAGGGTCAGTCTACACACACATAAAGTTTGGTGAGTTTAACTTTTATTTTGTGGAAGTTATTCAAATTCAAGTTATTCAAATTTAAAGATAGGACCCTTATTTTGGCCCACCCTGTATATATATATATAATCAAGTATGACAATATATGTATTAGGCTTTTAATTAGCAGTCTCTTTAAAAGATTTAGCTCGATGATTGTCAATCACTAACAACAGACAGGTTCATTTCATATTTCAATAACCATGTTTTTATTGTTTTAATTTTAAAAAAAATTTTCACATCTCCAAAAAACATAACATTTTTCTGTGAGATGTATTTTTACGGTCCGTTTCATGTGCCTGCTTTCAATGTTGTTTGACTGACGGCAAATGAAACGGACCGTAAAAATGCATCTCACAGAAATGTTATGTTTTTTGGCAATGTGAAAAAATAAAAATAAAAACAGTTATTAGAATATAAAAATTAACCGTACTTATATATATTTTTTTAAAACTCATGCCTAGTAGTGAGGCGTACTTAGTCACAAACTGATGCGATAGATGACCAAATGAGACGTGTTAAAAATGAATGAATAAGACTAGAAACTTCTATTAAAAAATCAAACAAAAATATAACAAATTAATCACACAAAACATTACACTACAATAAAATAGACACAAACACATGCAACTACATGTCAGATGTACCAGGATTTTAATTGGTAGTGGAATAAGGCAGCTCAACCGAAGTAAAATAAATAAAATTTATTTTAATCGTAGCTTTCGAGAATATACTTCTCATTTTCAAAGAGTGTTTTTCTTTTCTTCTTTTTTTTCAGCGTCCAATGGAAATGGACTTTTTGGTCATAAAATCTCGTTATGTCTGTAGGCGAGGTGACGCCGGTTTGAATATGAAAGGGTATTTAGACATATTTTTAAAACCATTGTTTCGTTATAGTATTATATATTTTTTTGAAAAAGCCATAACAGTGGTGGTGTAAAATAAATAAAATGTATTTTAATCTTAGCTTTCGAGAAACAAACTATAACGAAACAATGGTTTAAAAATATGTCTAAATACCCTTTCCTATTCAAACCGGCGTCACCTCGCCTACAGACATAACGAGATTTTCTGACCAAAAAGTCCATTTCAATCGGACGATGAAAAAAAAAGAAGAAAAGAAAAACACACTTTGAAAATTAGAAGTATATTCTCGAAAGTTAAGATTAAGATAAATTTTATTCATTTTACACCACCATTGTTATGTTAAAAAAAAATACTATTACGAAATAATGGTTTAAAAAATATGTCTAAATACACTTTCCTATATATATATATATATATATATATATATATATATATATATATATATATATATATATATATATATATGTATATGACAGGACTTCCAAAACGATATAGTTTCTAGAAGCGAGTGACACATGTTTTTCTAGGGTAAAAATCGGATTTTACAATAGAGCTCAGAATGTCATTTTTAAAAAGTCTTTTACAAAATCTGACTTCAATTTCTGGACTGAACAGCGCTGAGCACATCTGGGTTGATGGTGTTGAATGTAGATGGAAGGCCGACCCCGAAAGAGGGGTCATTGCAGCAAAGTGCCGGACTTACTCTTTCACAATGAAATGCAAAACTGATTTGCTCACAATATGAATCTGTTCTCGGTGGACGTAGTTTAAGAATTTGTCATCCTTTTTTTCTTTTTGAATTGAGTAATTTTTATTATAGGATACGATTCTCGAGGTGAGGCTCGCGACTTTACTTTAATAACTCAGACATTGTGTCGCCAGATCACTTGAAAATGTTTCGCACCTCGCTGACACAGTGCAAAAATGAAAAGTGGTTAGGGTTTCTATTCTATGCTAACACGAGAGGCTTTTGGCTTAAATCTAGATTTGGGGATGAGGAAGTAGATTTAGGTTTTCATATGTCTATTGACAGACACAAAAGGATTGGAAAAGAGAGTTTGGTTTCGCAGTTAAACCAATATCTTTTGATCATCTAAATTTAGATCCTGGATGAAAAGAAATAATGGGGATTTTCACTGCGTCAGAGAAGCAAGAAAAGTGGGGCGGTTTAGCTCGAAATTTCAAAAGGATTTTGCATTTTGCGATACAAGCATCAAATTTGACACAAATGTACATTGATATATGGCGAACATTTTCCGATATTGAGCCACTCGGAATTCTCCCTTCATGTCCGCCATATTGGAATTCAAAATGGCAGCCATTTGAAATCTACATTATGCTGCTATTGACTCGATTCTGGTGTCCAAATGTATGTTTTGAGAGGAAAGGAATTCGATGGTTACAATCTGCATTGTGTATTTTTATAAATTTTATTATTTTACGATTTTTAAATCAAGTATATTTTTATAGATGGAAATGCATGGGATTGAAACATTCTTCACACAAAAAAAGATGTCAACAAAGAGACAAACATCGATTCCTGCAAATAAATCAAAGGTAGATCAATACGAATAAATGACATTTTTTATTTGGCTTAATTAAAGTTATTGAATGCAAAACGATTGTATGTAAAAGTATGTTTGCTTCTTATGTTCAAACATAAGAAAACAAATAAGAAGCAAAAATACTTTTACATACAATCGTTTTGCATTCAATAACTTTAATTAATGCATAAGAAAACAAATAAGAAGCAAAAATACTTTTACATACAATCGTTTTGCATTCAATAACTTTAATTAATGCATAAGAAAACAAATAAGAAGCAAAAATACTTTTACATACAATCGTTTTGCATTCAATAACTTTAATTAATGCATAAGAAAACAAATAAGAAGCAAAAATACTTTTACATACAATCGTTTTGCATTCAATAACTTTAATTAATGCATAAGAAAACAAATAAGAAGCAAAAATACTTTTACATACAATCGTTTTGCATTCAATAACTTTAATTAATGCATAAGAAAACAAATAAGAAGCAAAAATACTTTTACATACAATCGTTTTGCATTCAATAACTTTAATTAATGCATAAGAAAACAAATAAGAAGCAAAAATACTTTTACATACAATCGTTTTGCATTCAATAACTTTAATTAATGCATAAGAAAACAAATACTCTCACATGCAAATGTCAATTTACTAATCTCAAACTTAGTGACTTTTAAATGTAGTTTTCTTTTTCACGAAACTTTCAAGTGAATCTTTGTTATTATTTCGTTTTAAATTATTTATTATTTATTGTTTGTTATCTATTATCTATATATTATTTATTATTTAGCTTAAAGTGAATCGATGTTATTATTCAGTTTCACAAGAGTAAATGAATATTTGCACGAAAAGATCAATACCATTGTCTAAACAAACACGATCGATTACTCATACATCAATCACGCCCACATCAATAAAATATCTAATTACTTACAGCTAACAATAACTGTTTGTTTTCTTAATCAAAGCAATATAACAAAATAAAAAAAACTAAGTTCTAGACAGTTTGCCTAACTAAAGAGGGTAGGAAATAAAATGTATATACGTGACCAGCTGTAAATTTGTCAAACGAGCTGATCGACATTTGCTTCAAGTTGACAAATGGCGTTTTCTTTAAGCAAACATGAGTTATGCTTGAACATAGATCACGCCCATAGAAATAAAATCATATAAAATGGAAGATCACTCCTAGAGACAAGTTACACCTTTAGGTTGGCTAGTTATTTGGTGCATTAACATCGACTAAGACGAGACAAATTGGCTAGTCTCTAGATCGTCATACAACCCCCATGTCTTAAAAACTAACGGGTGGGTACTAAAAAAAAATTACGATGACGATAAATTCTGCAACACATTCGCAACAAGACGATGAACGGCTACTTTTAATCCTACTTCAGATTTATTTCTGTGGAAGGATATGTTAACTAGGACTTCTACCCTCAGATTAAGACCCTTGCCTGACCTGTGTACATTCGTGGATACACAATGGCTACTGGTCTTAACTCTAGACGGTTGAAAGACTCACTTAGTCGTAGAATGGGGCACTATACATAGGCGTTCATGCGAACATCTGTGAGAATCTTCTCGGTTGTTCTCGAAACATCTAAGTCTTTCGATAAACAAGAAATTCTAGTTACTGTCTGTCAATTCTGGAAAAAGAATTGTATATTGCTTATGTTCTATCTTTTATTTGCACACTTCAATCGGTCAGCCTATCACATTGATCCTGTTAACATCTAAGCGTGACTTCTCTTGCATCAGCCCTGTGTTCAAAAGCACTTCTCATCACTATAATTGTATAATGACTTCTAAGAGGGCGATGCTCGTTTTGCTTTATTAAAGTTTTGTTTAAACTTTCAAATTAGGAGCTGTTTTCAGCAGCAGGATCTGATATGGGCTTTTTAATTAAGGAAACGAATAACATCTTTACTCTTCCCCTATCAACGCAAGAAGACATACCTGTGAAGTTTTCGTTTTCGGGGCTGACAGAGTTTTTAATAGAAATCATGCGTAAACAGATTTTAAAGTAGGCAATTCAAACGGTTTAATTAAAGATGATTGACGTTCATAAAACATAAAAAACTGGAGTCAATCAATATCTACTTTATAACTTTTATAACGTCTCTCATCTGAAGTCAGAATAGCTGATCTGATCACTTTTCACAAAGAAATGATGCTTCAGCGAATTTATTCAAACTGTTTCTAGCTAACTAAAGTTGGACATTTGAAAATAGTTACATATTAGAATAAATATCCATGCGTACGAAGTGATTTCTTTCGATTAATATTCATCAGAGAAGTAGTGTTAATGTAACGAGATTAGTCGTATGGGGGAAGAAAAGGTGATGATGATACTACTACTACTACTAATAAAATGAATAATAATGCTGCTGGGGTGATGACTATGGTGACGGGGAATTTTGTTACAAACGTGGGTTGACAGAATATAGTTTAATATTGGAATGTGATTCGGAATGCGTTTTTGAAATCCAGCTGTTATTTCGGCAGATCATGAGTAGAAGTTGAATTGTAAAAAAATAAACATTTGTTGTTTGAAAAAATGTGAGAGCAAAGATTGTCACCGAATTGCAGGAAATTTTACAGATTTTCATATGTACCACACCCCAAAGAACAATAAGGCCAATGCGTTACATTAGAATATAAATACAATTTCAACATAACAATAACAAATATATATATATAATGAAATCCGTATAATGCCTGTAAAAATTTAAAGAATAAACGAATGATTTAGTCTATATAATGAAGGTGGTCTACAATAAATATATATCGATTCTAAAAGTTTATAATGAAAAGTTTACTGGATATAACTCAACAGTTGTAAATCAAGTCTTCGTGCATCGATCAGCGCGAACGGGACTGTAGAGAGCATTGAAGTAGATTTTTAATTTAAAATCTACTGTTAAAAAGGCAGAGTGGACGTAGACGTGATTCGCTGAATCTATCGTTGAGTCGTGCATTTCATAGAACCAGGTTCACACGGACACTTGAAACACTAAACAAATTAACTGCTTCAAAAACTAAAACGCTGTTTATACGAAAAACGTAGCAGGGAGAACTTTTTTTGTTCACACTAAACGTACATTTATAGCAAGAAAAATTCGTAGTAATTTGATTAGAAAACAATTGCCGATCCAACTATTCCTAATGAGTAAATTACAATACGTTAGCCTTACTTGCCATGATGACGTATGAAAAATAGATTATCCCCCATAGAAACTATAATGAGTATTCAAGCATACATACCAGTGTCGTAATTGGTATGGTGTCATACGGTACATGAAAGACGATTCAACAAATTAGCTGAAAGAATGTCACAAGACCTAAAAATGGAATGATAATAAGTGTGTACCTAAAGGATCTCTAATAAAGGGTTCGGTTCAAAATTCGATGAGGGGTTCCCAGTTCAATACAAGGCAAACAAAGATAGCAGTACTCTACTTTTCAGGCCTTGTGGTATTCTTTCAGTCAATATTTTAAATCAAATTCAAGCACTTGTGGAAATTGTGACTGGGCTATGGTATCAACTTATGGCTCTACAAGTTATTTGATTTACAAATAGATATCGCGATGAAATTGATGTCGAGCGAAAATGTGCTGTACGTTCCCCTGTAATCTAAAAAGAGTGCCACTTTGGCGAACTGAACATGGTTATGTTTTAGACACAATACTGGATCTATTTATTTACTGCTTTATTTGTAAACTATTCAGCTCTACTCTGTGACAAACTTTAGTGAATGTGACAAACTTTAGTGAATGTGACAAGCTTTAGTGAATGTGACAAGCTGTAGTGAATGTGACAAGCTTTAGTGAATGTGACAATCTTTAGTGACTTTAGACCGTTACACGTTTTGGGCCGCATGATTCGTTAAAGTAACATTTAGAATGCATGTTCATGTATGTAGGTCAATTAACTTAACGAGACTGTGGTAATGCATATCTAGCAGCGCAATTGGACGAGACACGCAACAAATAGATGCAACTGCTTACAAGGCTTCGAGAAATTTTCAACTTGATAGCCGCGCAAAACTTACCATTTTTGAGGTGACAAGGAAACCATAGGATCGCTACATAATGCTTGCGGGGTTAAATACAGTAATGCCTACATATCTGGAGAAACATGAATTCGTTAGTTATGTAAGTTACATGACATGCATCCGAGTTGATTGATGTAATGAATGAACAGACGAATCTCGATAAGAATTGAATGTGCGCCCGATAAAGAACACATCGAGCAGTATTGCGCTATTTTGAAGAAGCAAATCTAATGTAATGATTTCTCAAAGTTTTACTCAATGTTGATCACAAAGCTGAAGACATGTTGGCGGCGCTTGGGTATATTTTTAAATGTTGGTGATCAATCTGTTGGATTGTAAAGGCCAATCGTATGATAAGAAAGTGCTATGTCAGGCAAATACGGTGCTTTACAGTTGAACCAAAGCAATTTAATTTTAATGACATTGCTGATGACCCAAAGCAATTTACTTTTAATGACATTGCTGATGACCCAAAGCAATTTACTTTTAATGACATTGCTGATGACCCAAAGCAATTTACTTTTAATGATATTGCTGATGACCCAAAGCAATTTATTTTTAATGATATTGCTGATGACCCAAAGCAATTTACTTTTAATAGCATTGCTGATGACCCAAAGCTATTTACTTATAATGACATCGCTGATGACCCAAAGCAATTTATTTTTAATGATATTGCTGATCATCCAAAGCAATTTACTTTTAATGACATTTCTGATGACCCAAAGCAATTTACTTTTAATGACATTGCTGATGACCCAAAGCAATTTACTTTTAATGATATTGCTGATCATCCAAAGCAATTTACTTTTAATGACATTGCTGATGCCCCAAAGCAATTTATTTTTAATGATATTGCTGATGACCCAAAGCAATTTATTTTTAATAACATTGCTGATGACCCAAAACTATTTACTTTTAATGACATTGCTGATGACCCAAAACTATTTACTTTTAATGACATTGCTGATGACCCAAAGCAATTTATTTTTAATGATATTGCTGATCATCCAACGCAATTTACTTTTAATAACATCGCTGATGCCCCAAAGCAATTTACTTTTAATGACATTGCTGATGACCCAAAGCAATTTATTTTTAATGATATTGCTGATCATCCAACGCAATTTACTTTTAATAACATCGCTGATGACCCAAAGCTATTTACTTTTAATGACATTTCTGATGACCCAAAGCAATTTACTTTTAATGACATTGCTGATGACCAAAAGCTATTTACTTTTAATGATATTGCTGATGACCAAAAGCTATTTACTTTTAATGATATTGCAGATGACCCAAAGCAATTTACTTTTAATGATATTGCTGATCACCCAAAGCAATTTACTTTTAATAACATTGCTGATGACCCAAAGCTATTTACTTTTAATGATATTGCTGATGACCCAAAGCAATTTACTATTAATGAAATTGCTGATGACCCAAAGCTATTTACTTTTAATGCCATTGCTGATGACCCAAAGCTATTTACTTTTAATAACATTGCTGATGACCCAAAGCAATTTATTTTTAATAACATTGCTGATGACCCAAAACTATTTACTTTTAATGACATTGCTGATGACCCAAAGCTATTTACTTTTAATGACATTGCTGATGACCCAAAGCTATTTACTTTTAATAACATTGCTGATGACCCAAAGCAATTTACTTTTAATAATATTGCTGATGACCCAAAGCAATTTATTTTTAATAACATTGCTGATGACCCAAAACTATTTACTTTTAATGACATTGCTGATGACCCAAAACTATTTACTTTTAATGACATTGCTGATAACCCAAAGCAATTTACTTTTAATTACATTGCTGTTGACCCAAAGTAATTTACTTTTAATGACATTGCTGATGACCCAAAGCTATTTACTTTTAATGACATTGCTGATGACCCAAAACTATTTACTTTTAATGACATTGCTGATAACCCAAAGCTATTTACTTTTAATGACATTGCTGATGACCCAAAGCTATTTACTTTTAATGACATTGCTGATGACCCAAAGCTATTTACTTTTAATAACATTGCTGATGACCCAAAGCAATTTACTTTTAATAATATTGCTGATGACCCAAAGCAATTTACTTTTAATGACATTGCTGATGACCCAAAGCAATTTACTTTTAATGACATTGCTGATGACCCAAAGCAATTTACTTTTAATGACATTGCTGATGACCCAAAGCAATTTACTTTTAATGACATTGCTGATGACCCAAAGCAATTTACTTTTAATGACATTGCTGATGACCCAAAGCAATTTACTTTTAATGATATTGCTGATGACCCAAAGCAATTTACTTTTAATAACATTTCTGATGACCCAAAACTATTTACTTTTAATAACATTGCTGATAACCCAAAGCAATTTACTTTTAATGACATTGCTATTGACCCAAAGCAATTTACTTTTAATGACATTGCTGATGACCCAAAGCTATTTACTTTTAATGACATTGCTGATGACCCAAAGCTATTTACTTTTAATGACATTGCTGATGACCCAAAGCAATTTACTTTTAATGACATTGCTGATGACCCAAAGCTATTTACTTTAAATGACATTTCTGATGACCCAAAGCGATTTACTTTTAATGACATTGCTATTGACCTAAAGCAATTTACTTTTAATGACATTGCTATTGACCCAAAGCAATTTACTTTTAATGACATTGCTATTGACCCAAAGCAATTTACTTTTAATGACATTGCTGATGACCCAAAGCTATTTACTTTTAATGACATTTCTGATGACCCAAAGCAATTTACTTTTAATGACATTGCTATTGACCCAAAGCAATTTACTTTTAATGACATTGCTATTGACCCAAAGCAATTTACTTTTAATGACATTGCTATTGACCCAAAGCAATTTACTTTTAATTACATTACTTCTGACCGAAAACAATGTATTCCAACATGCGAAACAACCGTTGGACTCGGCAGAAAACTATGATTTTAGAAATTGTGTTTCTATCTTTTGTGCTTTGGAATAAATACTTTAGCAGAAGTGAGTGGCATTAACCAGAGTGTAGGATTCAAAGATAGACCTGAACAGCTTTATGAAGTGACAGAGCTTGTAAATTCAAAGCATCATCATTTTTTAAAAGGCGCAGTTTCCATCGGTGCAGCTGTCGTCCAACGGGACCATCGCGTTCGTTGCCCAAACATGCGAATTGTAGAACCCAAGTGCACTGTTTAAAAGTTGTTGGGGTGCCGTATCACCAAAATAACAGCAGGTAAATTCATGCGAGTCAAGTTCTAAATCCGTGCAACAGCTGCTGACCGAAAAGCTTAGAAAAGGCTCCCCGATTGTTTGTGTGTTTGGATTTTGGTATAATCGGCACAACATAAGCGAGCAACAGCTGAAAGATGTCGCGATCAAACTTACCTGCATAATTATTTTCTACTCTGAAAGAAAAACATGTCAATTTGATGATGTCATACAATGAGGGGTATAACAAAGCTGGGCAAATAATTCGAGCATTTTCACTCGTATTTCACTCGATTCCAATGATGCAATATCATCGTTTTGCAATGTCGCCACAGTCCTGCATCTTTACACTCATGATTACTAATTATCCTGGATGGTGTTTGTTCTCGAAATTTAAACTGACACATTTAATCGACTACGGTATGACTCATAACTTACTAGTGTTGTGCGTATGTCATAAAATTGTGACCTAATATTATGGCAATTAGATTTTAAAAATATCATCCGCAATTTATCATCACATCAATTCTCTTTGTATTCTTTTCAACTCGGATTGTGTTATAACACAAGTGTATTTATGTTTTGATAAAATAAAATGGTTTATGGCCTTATTATTAATTCCTAGTGTGTTGAGATAATACTTTTTTTTTTGTTTTTTGCTGGGGGTGGAGCATCCTACCGGATAACAGGCATTCACCCGCTTTTTCAGAGACTCCGACCGAAAGATCTTATAGGATTCTAACCGTCCTTTTAAGTGCAATTGTTTGAATCTTTCTTGCACTTGGTTCACCGGGTATATTCGACGGATAGATTTTAAGTTCTTTTTCATGAGCCCAGTAGCTCCTATAATTACTGGAATTATTGAATACTTCCTGTGATGCATGCCATACATGATACATTGCTATTTAGTTTTCTTCTCCCTTTACGCTCTGTTTAGGTCGGCACCATTTAACTAAGATTCATCTTTTTTCATATATTATTATTCAGAGTAGTAGACTCGAACGAAAAGGTGCACTCTCTGTCAAGGCAGTCTAATCCGGTTTTGGATAATACACCCGGGAGGGTTTAAATTCAGCGCAGGTGATTCGTCATTCCACGACGGTATCGATTGGCCAACAAGCCCCCACCCCGATCCCCGAGCTTTTAGTAATAATTCTCCTTGCTAGAGCTAGCGTGTCGGTGTCAATTGAGCCGGCAAAGCCAAACGAATTTGACACTCATGTTGGGAATGAATGGTAGTAAGTCATTTTGCCAAGTCACCAAGGCAGAGACATAAGTTACTTCCGCATACTTTAAATACAATAGAAATAAAACTTGTTTTCGTGACGAAGTTAGTTTGCTTAGAAATTGTTGGATTGAAAAAAAAAAACCGCACTTATTTTGGACAGGCGTTTCGTTAACACTGTACGCAGCGGAAAACTGTCTACCCTCAGCTGGTAACATTTATTAATATATATATTAATTAATTAAGTTCAAATATATTGATAAAATAAACTTAAAACCAATATTCTTTTCAAAGGTGCTCACTAGAGCTTTATCAAATAAAAGCGTTATGATGGGCAAACTGAAAGAATTTTAAAAACTTATACACAGTAGCATGAAATACTATGAAAAGTTTAGAGCTTAAAACTGAAATCACGGCAGGAATTAAGATTACCAACTTGCTAGATGTTACATTCAACCTAATTCATAGTTATTCATAGCACCTATAAACCATATATGAAAGAAAATTATGACCCAATATATGTTAATCGCAAGTCAAATCATCCCATTCTATTGTTAAGCGTATCCTAATCTATAGATTAGCTAGACAATTAGCAATAATTCCTCCAATGAAGAATTTATTTAATAGTTATATATACAACAACTTCTACAAAACAGTGGTTATGTTAACACTGAGATTTAGTATTACGGCAAAAATAACAGGAGCATTTGAAGGGAAAATAGAAACCGGAATAACGGGTATTAGTATGAATTGATAAATTAAACACCAGTTAAATATAATAACAATTCAAATTGTGTTAAGTAACTGCAATTTGAGATAGATTTTTACTTAAACCTACATATAATTTTATTAATTCAGAGGTATATTTTAATATGTAATTGAGTGTGTACGCACTATTGTAAATCGTTCCCCTATAATCTGTGTATGTAAACAGTTAATGTATGGCGACATGTATGTGTGGCGGTTTGTTGTCTATCTATGTCTGACCGACGAGAAAGTGTGTCTGAATCTAGGTTAAGTTTATCTTCTATTGATTCGAGTATGCGTAATGTCTGGGTGTGCGAGGATAGTTGCAGACCGTCGGTTCGGCGTGCGGGCTTCAAGGTTTTTTTGGTGGGGGGGGGGGAGGGGGTTCTTCTTTCTAATTAATTTCCAACAGGTATTAGGCATCCATATTTTATCCTATGTCAAATAGTAAAATAAACGAGACTGCAAATCCTCGATATGGCAACTAATCAGGGAAAATGAAAACTCCGAAATGATACCTTCTCAGTAGTACTGGCAAATAGATTACTAGATATATCAAAAGGAAAACTCTGAAAAAAGAACCCACCTGCGATCGGGTAGGTGTCTGTCACGTGGCATTCATCGTTCACCTGTTCCAATCATAAACTTTTCCGGTGGGGGTGGTGGGGACTGTGTACTACGCAATGCATGCCCTGATAAAATTAATGTGCGAAGGTCAATAATTTTCGTGTTGTTCGATCCATTTCACACGCGCGTGCGCACGCACGAGAAAATAAAAAAAAACAATCGATGACTCACTGTTCTGTTGATTTGTCTCGATACGACCTTTAGTTGGGCATTCAGAGACAGGTAAAAAGTATTTTTATATATTATTTTTTTTTTGACCGTCACATTCATCCGTTCTAAATGAAAGAAAATAAATGTTATAGTTAGCTTGTTGGAAGCAGCAGCAGTAGCAAATGTGGTTATTACGCATCTTGTTCTCTTCTTAGAGACAACACAAATGCGTACGTCGTAATCCTGTATAGTCCCTTTGGGGGACGAAGGGTTTACACAGACAAACGAGAGACTTTCACGGACTACTAAACATAGTTCTAACTGTTATACGAACGGATTTCCATACACGTTCATGCACGTAAACGCACATGACGCCAGCCAAAATGGACACATATAGACTCTCTCACTAGCAAAACAAAGGTACGTTAATACACACACGATCTTTATGTCTATTCATTTACACACACATAAACGCACACGGCGTCAACCGAAACAAACATGTGTACTGAATTTCTCGTCACACACAAAACAACTCATATCTTTCACCAAAACGTTCTCGGATTCTCTGAACTTTCGTATTGTACGAACTATTTATATTACGTTGTCCATCTATATCTAGACTAAATATACGTTTGTCTATTTCAAATTCAGTATACAACATACAAACGGATAGATAATTAAAGATGTTAAATTAAGACTTAAAAAAACGCTGTTTTGGGGTTCAGCAAAGCAAAGCAAAAAACAAAAAAAAGATCTTCTTCAAGCTCTTATATGTTTATACTTTTTTCTCGTTCTAAACGTTTTGTACGTTAATCTTAAACCCGTGTTTTTATTTTATTTCCTTGGTGGTTATGGTTTGTTGATGTTCGGAGTGACAATAGATTTGATGTATGTATTCTTGCGTTGATAGGCGAAGAGTAATACGGGCAGATAATTTCGGGGTCTATTTTAAGGTGTTTGCAATCTTTTACTAATGAGTGAGAGTGGGTGTTTTGGTTGAAGTTGAACACCAGTGGGATTCTTGTGGTGGTTGTGGTTGTGGTGGTGGTGGTGGTGGTTGTAGTGATGTTCGTGGTGATGTTTTTGTTTCTTTTTATACAAACAGTTCGTTTATTTACTGTTCAGGCTCTCTGTACGGTTACTTTGATGAATTTCACGTGTACAAATCAGTCCCAACTATATTTTCTTTCGTCTGGTAGATGGGCACACACGATATGCAAAACGTCTCTTTCACTTCTCAGTTGGTAAGTCTTTGTTTCTTTTGTAACAGTTTGATAAGTAGGAAATGATATTGCATGATACGTGGATGTCATACGATAATATATAATTGTATATTCTAGGATTTTCGGGATCGTTCCTAGTGCACCTACAATTATTGGTATTATAGTGATTTTCATAATGTTCCGAATCAATCTGGTCACATGACAAATCAATCTGGTCACGTGACAAATCAATCTGGTCACGTGACAAATCAATCTGGTCACATAACAAATCAATCTGGTCACGTGACAAATCAATCTGGTCACGTGACAAATCAATCTGGTCACGTGACAAATCAATCTGGTCACATGACAAATCAATCTGGTCACGTGACAAATCAATCTGGTCACGTGACAAA
The DNA here is from genome assembly GCA_963556195.1 of Sepiola atlantica. NCBI lineage: Eukaryota > Metazoa > Mollusca > Cephalopoda > Sepiida > Sepiolidae > Sepiola > Sepiola atlantica. The sequence continues at coordinate 644,561 of OY744517.1, read as the reverse complement.
TCAATCTGGTCACGTGACAAATCAATCTGGTCACGTGACAAATCAATCTGGTCACATGACAAATCAATCTCGTCACATGACCAATCAATCTGGTCACATGAAAAATCAATCTGGTCACGTGACAAATCAATCTGGTCACGTGACAAATCAATCTGGTCACATGACAAATCAATCTGGTCACGTGACAAATCAATCTGGTCACGTGACAAATCAATCTGGTCACGTGACAAATCAATCTGGTAACATGACAAATCAATCTGGTCACGTGACAAATCAATCTGGTCACGTGACAAATCAATCTGGTCACGTGACAAATCAATCTGGTCACGTGACAAATCAATCTGGTCACGTGACAAATCAATCTGGTCACGTGACAAATCAATCTGGTCACGTGACAAATCAATCTGGTCACGTGACAAATCAATCTGGTCACGTGACAAATCAATCTGGTCACGTGACAAATCAATCTGGTCACGTGACAAATCAATCTGGTCACGTGACAAATCAATCTTGTCACATGACAAATCAATCTGGTCACGTGACAAATCAATCTGGTCACGTGACAAATCAATCTGGTCACGTGACAAATCAATCTGATCACATGACAAATCAATCTGGTCACGTGACAAATCAATCTGGTCACATGACAAATCAATCTGGTCACATGACAAATCAATCTGGTCACATGACAAATCAATCTGGTCACGTGACAAATCAATCTGGTCACGTGACAAATCAATCTGGTCACGTGACAAATCAATCTGGTCACGTGACAAATCAATCTGATCACATGACAAATCAATCTGGTCACGTGACAAATCAATCTGGTCACATGACAAATCAATCTGGTCACATGACAAATCAATCTGGTCACATGACAAATCAATCTGGTCACGTGACAAATCAATCTGGTCACGTGACAAATCAATCTGGTCACGTGACAAATCAATCTGGTCACGTGACAAATCAATCTGGTCACGTGACAAGCTCCTATTGTTTCCTTTGTTCTCACCTTCATGAACACATTTTTTTTAAAATAGAAATATCGAAATACTGACTGTCTTCATCGCAGTCTAAAACCGAGGACGGACCAACATTTTGTCTTTCTATGATCTTTTTTGTCAACTTAATAAAATATTTTAAAAATAATATATGTATATACTAGTGAGCCCCGTGCACAAGCGTTTCCCTAGAAAATCGAAAGACCCAGGAAACTCATGATCCCACCTCTGAATTACATATAAATGTTGTTTTTTTATTCACTTCGCTGCAAATGTTAATTGTTGTGTTCTGTAATGTATTTATTTAATTGTAGTGTTCTGTAATTTAATAACATTTAAACACATTGAATTATGTTTAATTTAATACTAGCAAGGCTACCCGGCGTTGCTCGGGTTATAAAATAGAAGAAAAATCGTGTGTGTAACATCTTTATATTCAAACTTCTATTTCTCTCCCTTTCTCTATAGCCGTCTCTTTATCTTTCTACTTTTCTCTTCTCTGGTCGCCCAATTTCACAGCTTCTTTCTCATTTTGCCTTTTGCGAAAGCTGTTTCTTCCCCACCATTCCACTTACGTTGGCCAGGGCAAAAGTATGACATATTTCTATAAAAAGTACCACCTCTGTCTGCGCCTTCTATATAGGTACATAATATATAAGTACCTATCGCCACTCTGGTGTGAATGCTAAATCCGTATCTATTGTCGCCCAGGTGCGCATGCGATCTACGTACTTATCGCCATCCCTGTTCACATGCTATATACGTACGTATTACAGCCCCGGTGCGCATACTATATACGTACGTATTGGCGTTGCACGGGGATCACTTCTCCAGTCGCCCTCCTTCAACAGTTGCCAGGAGCAAAAGATGTCACGTACATGGTTGCCAATTCACCCTGGCTACACTATCTCCGGCCTCCCCTAAACTCTGCACTACCTCTCCATTCCCTGGAGTAAAAATGTACCATTTCTATTAAAAGTACCATATTTGTCTTCATTATTAATGTTAATAAAGGTGTTTGTTTATTTACTTTTTCATGTCCGTGTATGTTAGATAAAATAACCTAGGTCGATCAGGCCCCTCTGACAGCAGTCTTTGTTAATGATAATAATGGTGTCTATTTACTTCTTTCATGTTTGTGTATGTTAGATGAAATAACCTAGGTTGATCACCGATTAAATATTTTATATGAATATAATAAATGCTATCAATGAGGAAGAATAATTTTTTCTTTTAAATTCACCGATCGAGACGTTATTTTATATGAATATAAATAATAGTGCTAACAATGGGGACCCTTCCTATACCATTCTACTCAGACTCCCTAATATACCTTTAGCGTTGAACGCCAGGCCTTGACTCTTTCCTGAACATCAGGCTCTGACTTCTACCCGAACAATTAGGACCTGACTACTTCCTGAAGAGCTGGCTCCGACTCCTTCTTAAACCTCAGGGTGACTCTTTCATATACTGCAAGCTCTGAATCTTTTCTGAACATGTAGGTTTGACTGTTTTTTCTCAAAACTATACTCCTTCCCCAACATCGGTTTTTTTTTATTATCCTGGCCAATGCTGCATCTAAACACACCTGCTCTCTCTATGATATTGAGCCTGAGGTTCTGCTTCCTACCTTCTGACTCCTACCTGAACCGTCTGCTCTGACTCCTCAGGATGACTCATTCCCGAACCTCCAGCTTTGACTGTTTCACAAACGTTTGACTATGACTGCTCCCCGAACATCAGTTTTTTTTTTAATCCTGTGGAATGGTGCGTATAATAAACACACCTGCTCTATCTAGGATATTGAACTCTATTTGATTAAACACTCGTTCTATGTAGGATAATGAGCACTTTTAAAATTAAGGAGGCCAAGAGAGCACTATCACAATCAAGCGCCTAGAACTTGTTAAATTTCAATGTAAAAAAATGCTGACTGATTTGCTATTCTCTTTTACTGGATAACATTAAAAGCAGAGTTTAATTATTGATAACATTAAAGGGAAAATGCCAATGTTACCTTACTGTAAAGAATTTACTTTTTTATGTTAACCTTCCACTAATCTTGCTCGGCAACAAATGTCTTAGCTGGGTTATTTAACATATATATATATTAATTTTTTTTCATATGTTAGAACAATGATGACCGACGACACTCTTTCCCACACTTCTGATGGTCTTGTGTCTAATTTGTGTTATGAGTAAATGTGGTATTGTGGTGACTAACATTCTAGTTATAGTAGGATATACATTTTTATTACTTTAGAACACTTTTGAAAGCCTTGTTTTGAATGTAATTTTTTCATATTTTCTGCAAGTAAATAATTCAAAGTTTAGTATTTGTTCAGATGGATGCTACAACCCTTAATTGGTAACTGAAGTCGGTACCAGTCTAAGTGTTTGGTCAACGTCCGTAAAAACTAAAAAGAATGAAAGTTTACAACTTGTTCAATAAAGCAAAAAGCAATGAGTAAATGTGGTATTGTGGTGACTGAACATTCTAGTTAAAAGTAGAATAGACCGAATTTACAGAATGCTGCTGTATTTAGGGTAATGAACATTGACAGATTAAGTGTTACACTGTTCTATCTAACATGTTGAACAGTTGCTGATTTAGTATATATCCATTAGTAAATTACACACATGCTCTCTCTAGGATATTATGCACTGTTAGATTCACCATAAGACATACTAAGAGTCACACTATATTTGCTCTATCTAGAGTGTTAAATACATCCGGATTCAGCATTTACTATGTTTTGAGTGTCCTACTGCATTATTGCACACATCTGTTGCATCTAGGGAACTGATCAGTGTTTTCTATAACATTTAGAAAGTGTCCTAGTGCAGTAATAATTTATTGCTCCTGAGTTTGTTTCAGATTATAAACCTAGGCATGAACAACAAAACAATAGTCAAAAAATGTGCTTAACATATTTATGAAAAATGATTACTTTATTGCTCAATATATTGGAACACATTTATTTTAAGTTTGTTCACCACTTTCAAGCAAGAATATAATGAAAAAAACAAAACAATTTTATATTTAAATGGGTGATTTTTATTTTAATGTGTCTTTTGAGAATGTGTAAGTGCGTCAAAAGATAAAAATACAAATTTAAAAAAGGAACTGCAGCACTTAATGATATCAATCACAGAAACACATTGTTCAACCGTGATGTTTTAGTAATAAAACGTTTTTTTAACCGTCCTCATTTTGATTATTTGTAATAAGATTTTTGCTATAGTCTTCATTTTATATAAAAGAATATAAAAATAAATTTCAAGCTACATTGTCATCATCGAAATCTCCAGTTTGATTGTGTGGTTAATGAAACTAAGTAGGCAAATTCACTTAAATGAAAGATGTAATTGAGAAAAACAACCAAATTGTCTGAAATGGAAGATGAAATTAGAAAATATATTATTCAATTGAATGAGTACAGTAATCAAAATGATGTGGCTAAAAATGTACATCATTAATAATCACTTTTTAAAACTCAAAATATGAAAGTACTGAAATGTTTGTGTTAAGTTCTTATTAGTGACTTGTTATCATCAAGAATCCACCCCAAAGAGTGTTCTTTCTTTTGTGATTTTGAGGAATAGGTAATTAAAAACATGACAGCTATGACATAGTTAGGATGCAAGCACTTCCGACTATAAACAGAGAAAGGTGAATCAATTTCCAATACTTCTACACAATAGTAATTGAGCCAAACTGAATTTGCAACATAAAACTTAGTTCATGGTTAGGTTACGGTCAGTTTAGGTTAGGGTAAAAACCAAATTAAAAAAGTTTGGTTAATATTGTGTAGACTGTTCGGTAAAGTTCATTCATATTAGCCTGTAGGGGAAGTGTTCGGTGAAAATTGTAATTAATGATAAAAGTACTGACATTTTCTTGGATACCTATTCCTAAAAAGTAGTTTCTCTTTTGAAAAAAACACTCCATGGATCACCTGTGCCACCCTCCATAAAACTGTAAAATAATGTTATTCTTCAGAGACTTGGTACACAATGTTATTGCAGGAACAGAGTCCTTCGTTTGTGATGATCAGTGATCTTTTTTTTTACTAATCATACATCAAACTAAAGTCATGTATTAAAAAGAAATTGTTCATAACGAGTACACACACACACACAAAAAAAATAACTGAAGCAGTGAGTCCTGTGTTTATAAGAATAAATGGTGTCTATTAATCCATGCATAAGGTAATGGGTAGTCTGAATTTCTCTTAATTCAAATTGTGGTAAAGCCGGACTCTGATAATCAAATCTGAAGGAAAGAAAGCATCACATATATAGAACATAAAGGAATGTATTTAAAAGGTGTTCTGAATTGTGAATAGAAAAGGATAAAATGCAGTTTGTTTAAAAATAGATAGTTTTGTAGTAAAAGATATAAAATTACAAAGAACAAATGCTGTACTCTATTGAAAAAGGCTGCTTCAATTGAGATTTTCTGGTACTGGGGGGTCTCAGTCTGTTAAGCAATTCCAAACTGAAACAGAACTAAGATATTGTTTAGTAGTAAAATAGCTTGGCCTTTTGGCTAAGATCAAAGTGTAGTATCTGTTCCGATGGATGCTGCACTTCATAGATCGGTATTGTCTTGGCCTTCACGGCTTGATTTCCGCCGGTCTATGGGTCTGATCTGTCCTGTGCAGTTCTAGGAGGTCCACCCTCCCAGGCTTTACCTCCCCTCTTTGGGGAGGAGTAAGTTTATTGCTTACTGCCTGAGGCGCCCCTACCGGGGAATGCCGACGGGGCTGCTCAGGCAATTTTTAATGGCCAGAGTGCTCACCTTCTCGAGCGCTGGCTTTTCAAATCCCACTTTCCGACCTTGTGTCACATATTTCTATTGTGGGTAGGGGTTAAATAACGCCTTTTGGCTAAGATCAAAGTGTAGTATCTGTTCCGATGGATACTGCACCCCATAAACTGGTATCGTCTTGGCCTTCGAGGCTTGATTTACACCGGTCTATGGGTCTGTCCTGTGCAGTTCTAGGAGGTCCACCTTCCCAGGCTTTGCCTCCCCTCTTTGGGGAGGAGTAAGTTTATTGCTTACTGTCTGAGGCGCCCCTACCGGGGAATGCCGACGGGGATGCCCAGGCAATTTTTAAACCCCACTTTCCCGACTCGACCGTGGGTCACATCTTACTTGTGGGAGTAAGATAAAAACTGGCCTTGTGCCTAACTCCTGGAGAGGAGTAAATCAATACTCTAGTGTAAATTTGTGTTGACGTTTTCCTTTGTGTAACTTTCTAATAGGAGATGTATTTACTATTGCCTGTTGGGTGAGGTGCCTTACTATATTCACGAGGGAGTCTCAATGGGACTATACAGTCATTTCACTTCTCACCAAAGTGCCATTGTTTTCACTAAGTTTCAGTGCTAATAGTTTTCAAACATTTAGTTAGAAAGTGAAAATAATTATAAAAAAAAGAATGTGTACCAAAAAAGTAAACAATAATATTTTCTCTGATAATGACTGTTTTCCCCTATCTGTCCGGCTGTCTCCCTTGCTTCATCTGTGTTCATGGTTTGGTTTATATCATGTAGCAGTATTTATATGGGGTTGCATAGTTAATAGAATAATAAATATGCTGTTTATTGAATGTAACATCGACAAAATAATAGAATAAATAGCAAGCAAATAAAAATACTTGTTCGAAACCAAATAGTTGAAGAATACATTACCAGAGCCTCGTTAGCCAGGGTTATACAGTGAAACGGGCTATAAGAACTAGTGTAAAGTTACATTCATAACCTCCTAAGCATTTACACTGTTTTACCCTGTTACCACCGCCCAGTACGGGGACCAGAGGTTGGATTTTGGGAGACATGTTTGGATGTTAAGCGACCAAAACCGTGTTCTTTTAGTCAATTCTCAACTCTGTCATTCATTTTCTAATTATTCTCAACGCTGGGGGAGGTGTCATTCATTATTTAATTATTCTCAACTCTGGGGGAGTTGTCATTTTAGAATTGGTAATTTGTATAAACAAAATGTAGTTAAAATGAATTTAGAATTCTGAAAACTCTTGGGGAGTTTATTTACGTTTATTTTAGATTCTTACCGATTTAGACTTTAGGTCATTTAGGGAGATACATTGAATTTAGAATTCTGAAAACTCTTGGGGAATTTCAAATTGGTGACTTACTGAAAAAGAACATGGTGGCAATTAATATCGGAATTTTTATTGTGTTCTACACACTTCAGTTGTCAATTTTTTTTGTTTATTCGTTGATTTTAGATTCTTACCGATTTAGACTTTAGGTCATTTTGGGAGTTAAAATGAATTTAGAATTCTGAAAACTCTTGGGGAGTTTGAAATTGGTGACTTACTGAAAAAGAACATGATGGCAATGAATATCGGAATTTTTATTGTGTTCTACACATTTCAGTTGTCAATTTTGTTTTGTTTATTCGTTGATTTTAGATTCTTACCGATTTAGACTTTAGGTCAATTTGGAAGTCAAAATTTATTTTGAATTCTGAACTCTTGGGGACTTTGAAATTGGTAATTTGTCGAAACAGAATCATGAAAGTAAAAAAAAACAAAACGGAAATAAGAATATTTGAAACAAAAAACCTTGTAAAATGTTTGTGTGTTTTTGATTTGGTGGAATAAGACTTTAGGTCAATTTGGGTTTGTAAATGAATTCAGAATTCTTAAAACTCTTGGAGTTTGAAATTGATAAGAATTTAAAAAAAAAAAAAAAAGGAAATAAGAATATTTGAAACAAAAAACCTTGTAAAATGTGTGATTGTCGGTGATAAAAAATGAAATTTTTATAATTTTTTGCATACTTTTGAGGAGTTGTAAATGTGGCTGTTTTTGACAGCGAAATACTCGGTTTTTTCTTTTTGATTCTGGTGGAATAAGACTTTAGGTCAATTTGGGTTTGTAAATATCTTCAGAATTCTTCAAACTCTTGGAGTTTGAAATTGATAATTTGCTGAAAAGGAATTTTAAAAGTAATAAAAAACAAAACGGAAATAAGAATATTTGAAACAATAAACCTTGTAACATGTGTGATTGTCGGTGATAAAAAATGAAACTTTTATAATTTTTTGTATACTCTTGAGGAGTTGTAAATGTGGCTGTTTTTGACAGCAGAATACTCGTTTTTATTTTTTGATTTGGTGGAATAAGACTTTAGGTCAATTTGGGAGTCAAAATTTATTTTGAATTCTGAACTCTTGGGGGGGGGGTATTAAAACCAATCTTGTGTCTTTTCTGTATTGTTCACTCCACTCTCCAATTGAACCGATGAATTTCTTTACATAGAATATTTATAACAATTACATTTCCTACACTTGGAAAATACTTTAAGTATGGTAGCCCTTAGAGTAAAGGTGGTATTGTGGTCACTGATGAAAAAGTTTTCTAGATAAGAGTAGTATTCACAATTTTTCATCATTTCCTTTATCTCTTTTTGACCAAGGATTAAAACGCACACCCGCTCACCTAACTTTGAAATATCATTCGGCAGAAAAATACTACAACTTACAATAACATATTTGAACAAATTGGGCACGAGGCAAACAAAGTTAGGAGAAGGGGTGTCGTTTATAAAAATAGATGAGAAAAAAAGTTTCAAATTGCTAATATGCTGAATGAGAATAGAAGTAAAAAAAAAAATGAATATAAGAATGGTTGAAATAAATACGTCTTGTTTAATGTGATAGCGATGAATATCGCAATTATTGTTTTCAACACTGTTAATTTTCGATTATGGCAGAATAAGACTTTAGGTGAATTTGGCATTTAAAATGAATTTAGAATTCTGATAACTCTTGGAGAGTTTGAAATGGATAATATGCTGAAAAATAATTTTTAAAGTGAAAAAAAGAAAATTAACATAATGGTGGGAAAAAATAACTTTGTTAAATGTGGTGATCATGAATATTGGAAGTTTTTTTGTTTTCCACACTTTTCAGGGGTTGTACAGTTGTCTTCTTTTTTTCATGTTTCTTGTGGAATCAGAATTTAGGTCAATTTTGGAGTCAAAATTAATTTTGAATTTTGAACTCTTATTGAGTTTGAAATTGGTAATTTGCTGAAACAGAATCATAAAAGTAATAAAATAAAAAAAAAACATAAGAATGGTTGAAACAAAAAACCTTGTTAAATGTGTGATTGTCGGGGACAAAAACTGAAATGTTTATGTTTTTTTACACTCTTGAGTGGTAAATGTGGCTGTTTTTTGACAGCGGAATATTTGGTTTGTTTATTTTCGATTCTGGCGAAATCAGACTTTAGGTCAATTTGGGAGTCAAAATTTATTTTGAATTCTGAACTCTTGGGGAGTCTGAAATTGGTTATTCGCCGAAACAGAATATGCACTCGCATATTAAGCGTCAAACTCATTTTCTTAATGTGATGCCATAGATAGGATTTTTTCAGACAGGCATTGCTCTGATCAGCCCTTGTTCCTCGAGGTATAATAGGAAGGGTTTGTCTAAAATCCCCAGCAAAGACCACTGTGACTCCTCCCATGATTTTTGTGCTGTCTTTTAAATCCTGTAACGTACAATCTAACGCTTCCATTGCTCTTTTATGGCTCATTGTTGCTTCATCCCAGATTATTAATTTACAAAGTTGTAATAGTTTAGCCTTGGCTGAATTTTTTTTAATGTTACACATCGGTTTTTCCTGTCGTGGGAGGTCTAGTGGTAGAGAAAACATCGAGTGAGCAGTTCTACCACCATCAAGAAGTGTTGCTGCAATCCCACTTGATGCCACTGCAAGGGCAATATTCTTAGTGTGGCAGACTTTTGCAAGCAGTAGGTTTAAGAGGAAAGTTTTGCCTGTTCCACCCGGAGCATCAATAAAAAATGTTTCTCCTTTGTCATTAATAATGCTTTCCAAAATGCTGTGATAAATATTCCTCTGGTCATCCACAAGTCGCGGTTCGTTTTCCTTGATGAATTCATCACATGCATGAGAATCATAAGATGTTTCCTGATGTATTGTATAGTTTACATCCATTATTCCAGTAGGTTCTGGCATTCCACAATCACTTAACGTACGATTAAGAGCCTGGACTCGACAGGATAGGTCAGTTAGAGATTGGTTATAAATTTCGGGGGAAAATGTAATTATCCCAGAGAATATTTGGCTGATCAATCTCACAGGCTGTGAGCATAATCGCAAACAACTGTCTTAGCTGACTGGCTACTCGTGAAACTGATATGGCACGTGCTGCTGAAGATGATCTTCCATACGATGATGAGGATTTCCTGGGCATTGTTCTTTTTTATTAAAAGTTGAATCAAAAAAGTAAAAGCAAATAAAACAAAGGCAGTTAATTGAAAGAATTGTAAGTAAATGTTAAATGAAATAATAACTTGTAAAATATTCAAAATATGAGATTATTATACAATAAAAGGAAACAAAGAACCTGTAGGTGTAAATGACTCAACTGAGTCGATAAACTGTAACATAAAAACAATGTAAATTAATGAAACAAATGAAAGTAGATGTTAATAATAAGTAAAGATAGAATCTGAATACGTATTTCTTTGTTATTCACTTGTATCAACGATCACCGAGGTTTTCAACTGCAGTGGAAAAAAAGGAAAAGATAATTAAACAGAATTTTTTTTCTCTCGCAAAACATGTGTCAAATAATAATTATATATTTCAGTATCCCTTGTTTTTAAAATGGTAAATATCCATCAGAAAGAAATAGATATTGTAATGTCAACTGTAATAAAAATTTGCAACTATGTATTCGCACAAATTAGGTGCAGTTGTATTTGCTAGTTTATGGGGTCTTGGAAAATTAGGTACTGGAAAATTAAGCATGTGAAAATCGTGGACTTTATGCAAGGTAGGAAAATTAGAGACCTATGGAATAAATATCAATCAAAAATGCATTTCACCATCGTTCTTCATGCAGCCTTTGGTGGGGGGCACCTCCACCTCATTTTTACTTTATCATTAAAATGTCTTTCTTTTTTATCTGAATCAGTAAATCCGAAATCCTTCTAGAAGGAGGCAATTTTTACTTTTGTTGCAATCCAGAATACCACCGTTTCAGGAGCTAGATTTTCCCTACATTGAAACCGACATAGTTTATTATTATGACCTCGTGGGGAGGCAAGTAAAATCGGGCAAATTGTTCCCCTATTTTTTTATTTGCAATTTTCGGTGTTCTTTTTTTTTTATGAGAAGCTAAACTGCAGAAGAACCCTGAAATGGATTCGGTTTCATTTAAGTATAAGCATGCGAAAATAAATGTAACATTTTATTAAAGTATTGAAATGTTTGTTTATATGTTTTTCATACAAGTGCGAACACTTAAATAATGAATATATGTTTCTAGACATCTCAAAGAAGATGAAACAGCCAACCGCTAAATGTAAGACGGGCAGACGATAATAGAAGATGAAGAAATTCAAAGAAAATATATATATAGAAACCGGACAAACTTTAGATGAAGAATTGTAAATAAATATATTAAATTTTTGGGTGGGATGAACCATTGTCAGTCAAATGTGTACATGTAAGTGTTTTGATTTATTTGTGAAAAAAATGTTTTAAATGGGGTGGGTTGGTACAATTTTGTCAATAGAAAAAGACAGTACATATAAAAAAAATATTACATATTTACTATTTTGGTTGGTTTTATGAAACATAAAAGCACCCAAACAAATAAATAAATAATGTATTTTTATAATGAAATAACTGTTTGTTTTTATTTTGTAGTAAATAAATATTGAAAAGAATATTGGATTTAATTTCAAAATTTAATGTTTTTGGATAAGAAATTTGGTGCTTATCCATTTAGCAGATACTTTAAAAAAAAAAACAACAAAAAAACAAACAAAAAACAAACTGAAAAAATACCTATTGATGTACGTATTTTTCACAGGCTGTATATATCCTATACCAAAAAGCAAGTAAATAAATCAAGTAGATTTTTTAAATTAAAATTTTAAAACAAATATTTTCAGTTAAAAATTTCTCTATCCCCCACCCAGAAAAATAACTAAAACGTATTTCTTGTTTATTGTATAAACACTGGTATTTCCTATGTACACTATACTGCATGAGCACTGGTATTTCCTATGTACACTATACTGCATAAGCACGGGTATTTCCTATGTACACTATACTGCATGAGCACTGGTATTTCCTATGTACACTATACTGCATGAGCACTGGTATTTCCTATGTACACTATACTGCATAAGCACTGGTATTTCCTATGTACACTATACTGCATAAGCACGGGTATTTCCTATGTACACTATACTGCATAAGCACGGGTATTTCCTATGTACACTATACTGCATAAGCACGGGTATTTCCTATGTACACTATACTGCATAAGCACTGGTATTTCCTATGTACACTATACTGCATAAGCACTGGTATTTCCTATGTACACTATACTGCATAAGCACGGGTATTTCCTATGTACACTATACTGCATAAGCACGGGTATTTCCTATGTACACTATACTGCATGAGCACTGGTATTTCCTATGTACACTATACTGCATAAGCACTGGTATTTCCTATGTACACTATACTGCATGAGCACTGGTATTTCCTATGTACACTATACTGCATAAGCACTGGTATTTCCTATGTACACTATACTGCATGAGCACTGGTATTTCCTATGTACACTATACTGCATAAGCACTGGTATTTCCTATGTACACTATACTGCATAAGCACTGGTATTTCCTATGTACACTATACTGCATAAGCACGGGTATTTCCTATGTACACTATACTGCATAAGCACTGGTATTTCCTATGTACACTATACTGCATAAGCACTGGTATTTCCTATGTACACTATACTGCATAAGCACTGGTATTTCCTATGTACACTATACTGCATAAGCACTGGTATTTCCTATGTACACTATACTGCATAAGCACTGGTATTTCCTATGTACACTATACTGCATAAGCACTGGTATTTCCTATGTACACTATACTGCATAAGCACTGGTATTTCCTATGTACACTATACTGCATGAGCACTGGTATTTCCTATGTACACTATACTGCATAAGCACTGGTATTTCCTATGTACACTATACTGCATAAGCACTGGTATTTCCTATGTACACTATACTGCATAAGCACTGGTATTTCCGATGTACACTATACTGCATAAGCACTGGTATTTCCTATGTACACTATACTGCATAAGCACTGGTATTTCCTATGTACACTATACTGCATAAGCACGGGTATTTCCTATGTACACTATACTGCATAAGCACGGGTATTTCCTATGTACACTATACTGCATGAGCACTGGTATTTCCTATGTACACTATACTGCATAAGCACTGGTATTTCCTATGTACACTATACTGCATGAGCACTGGTATTTCCTATGTACACTATACTGCATAAGCACTGGTATTTCCTATGTACACTATACTGCATGAGCACTGATATTTCCTATGTACACTATACTGCATAAACACTGGTATTTCCTATGTACACTATACTGCATAAGCACTGGTATTTCCTATGTACACTATACTGCATGAGCACTGGTATTTCCTATGTACACTATACTGCATAAGCACTGGTATTTCCTATGTACACTATACTGCATGAGCACTGATATTTCCTATGTACACTATACTGCATAAACACTGGTATTTCCTATGTACACTATACTGCATAAGCACTGGTATTTCCTATGTACACTATACTGCATGAGCACTGGTATTTCCTATGTACACTATACTGCATAAGCACTGGTATTTCCTATGTACACTATACTGCATAAGCACTGGTATTTCCTATGTACACTATACTGCATGAGCACTGATATTTCCTATGTACACTATACTGCATAAACACTGGTATTTCCTATGTACACTATACTGCATAAGCACTGGTATTTCCTATGTACACTATACTGCATGAGCACTGGTATTTCCTATGTACACTATACTGCATAAGCACTGGTATTTCCTATGTACACTATACTGCATGAGCACTGATATTTCCTATGTACACTATACTGCATAAGCACTGGTATTTCCTATGTACACTATACTGCATAAGCACTGGTATTTCCTATGTACACTATACTGAATAAGCACTGGTATTTCCTATGTACACTATACTGCATAAGCACGGGTATTTCCTATGTACACTATACTGCATAAGCACGGGTATTTCCTATGTACACTATACTGCATAAGCACTGGTATTTCCTATGTACACTATACTGCATAAGCACTGGTATTTCCTATGTACACTATACTGCATAAGCACTGGTATTTCCTATGTACACTATACTGCATAAGCACTGGTATTTCCTATGTACACTATACTGCATGAGCACTGGTATTTCCTATGTACACTATACTGCATAAGCACTGGTATTTCCTATGTACACTATACTGCATGAGCACTGATATTTCCTATGTACACTATACTGCATAAACACTGGTATTTCCTATGTACACTATACTGCATAAGCACTGGTATATCCTATGTACACTATACTGCATGAGCACTGGTATTTCCTATGTACACTATACTGCATAAGCACTGGTATTTCCTATGTACACTATACTGCATAAGCACGGGTATTTCCTATGTACACTATACTGCATAAACACTGGTATTTCCTATGTACACTATACTGCATAAGCACTGGTATTTCCTATGTACACTATACTGCATAAGCACTGGTATTTCCTATGTACACTATACTGCATGAGCACTGGTATTTCCTATGTACACTATACTGCATAAGCACTGGTATTTCCTATGTACACTATACTGCATGAGCACTGATATTTCCTATGTACACTATACTGCATAAGCACTGGTATTTCCTATGTACACTATACTGAATAAGCACTGGTATTTCCTATGTACACTATACTGCATAAGCACGGGTATTTCCTATGTACACTATACTGCATAAGCACGGGTATTTCCTATGTACACTATACTGCATAAGCACTGGTATTTCCTATGTACACTATACTGCATAAGCACTGGTATTTCCTATGTACACTATACTGCATGAGCACTGGTATTTCCTATGTACACTATACTGCATAAGCACGGGTATTTCCTATGTACACTATACTGCATAAGCACGGGTATTTCCTATGTACACTATACTGCATGAGCACTGGTATTTCCTATGTACACTATACTGCATGAGCACTGGTATTTCCTATGTACACTATACTGCATAAGCACTGGTATTTCCTATGTACACTATACTGCATGAGCACTGGTATTTCCTATGTACACTATACTGCATAAGCACTGGTATTTCCTATGTACACTATACTGCATGAGCACTGATATTTCCTATGTACACTATACTGCATAAGCACTGGTATTTCCTATGTACACTATACTGCATAAGCACTGGTATTTCCTATGTACACTATACTGCATAAGCACTGGTATTTCCTATGTACACTATACTGCATAAGCACTGGTATTTCCTATGTACACTATACTGCATGAGCACTGATATTTCCTATGTACACTATACTGCATAAGCACTGATATTTCCTATGTACACTATACTGCATAAGCACTGGTATTTCCTATGTACACTATACTGCATAAGCACTGGTATTTCCTATGTACACTATACTGCATAAGCACGGGTATTTCCTATGTACACTATACTGCATGAGCACTGGTATTTCCTATGTACACTATACTGCATAAGCACTGGTATTTCCTATGTACACTATACTGCATGAGCACTGATATTTCCTATGTACACTATACTGCATAAGCACTGGTATTTCCTATGTACACTATACTGCATAAGCACTGGTATTTCCTATGTACACTATACTGCATGAGCACTGATATTTCCTATGTACACTATACTGCATAAGCACTGGTATTTCCTATGTACACTATACTGCATAAGCACTGGTATTTCCTATGTACCTTTATTGCATGAGCATCGATGTTACCTATATACACTATACTGCAGTACCAACTATAGTTTCTATGTACCCTTAACTGATAAGACGTTATTTGATATAAATAGCAATATTAGTGAAAACTATGGCGAAGCATAATTATTTCTTCGTCTATTATTTCTTCATGTAACTTTACTAATTGAAACGTTATTTTATATGAATAGAAATATTTAGCCAACCGGTAAATGTAAGACGGGCAGACGATACGTTTATTAAACAAATAAGATTAGCAAAGTTTTTTGTTTAAATAAAAATTAAGTTATAGAAATATTTGTAAAAATTATCTGTATTGTATATATACATTTTTAAAAAATCACCGTACATCAGCCATTTGGCCTCCCCATCCTTAATCAACAATTATCAAATTGTTGATTAAGGATGGGGAGGCCAAATGGCTGATGTACGGTGATTTTTTAAAATGTATATATTTTGTTTATTTATTAAAATATAAATGACGTTTCACGGAGGAAAACGAAACAAAAATGTTTTTTGTGTCAGTATTTACTTGCCTCCCCACGAGGGCAGATTGCATAATAAAGTCATATAGTGTTTTTTTTTACGATACGTTTAATCAACAAATAAGATTAGCGAAGTTGTTTGTTTAAATAAAAATTAAGTTATATCTGTATTGTTCATAATTGTTGATTATGGATGGGGAGCCAAATGTCTGATGTAAGGTGATTTTTTTACGATACGTTTAATAAACAGAAATGGTGGCGAAGCATAATTATTTCTTCGTGCAACTTCATGTAATTTAAACGGTATTTTATATTAATAAAAATATTAGTGAAAACTATGGCGAAGCATAATTATTTCTTCGTCTATTTGTTGATTATGGATGGGGAGGCCAAATGACTGTTGTACGGTGATTTTTAAAATGTATATATTTTGTGTATTTATTAAAATATATTGCGTTTCACGGTGGAAAACTAAACAAAAATGTTTTTGTGTCAGTATTTACTTGCCTCCCCACGAGGGCAGATTGCATAATAAAGTCATATAGTGTTTTGTTTTTTTACGATACGTTTAATAAACCAATAAGATTAGCGAAGTTTTTTGTTTAAATAAAAATTAAGTTGTTTATAATTGTTGATTACAGAAACAAATAAAAAAAAGTTTGTAAACTTTAAATTACTTTAGTTTGGACTTACGTTTGTCATAGGTTCCGCGTTCAAAATTGTCTTGTTGCGGAAGTGACATATATTTCACGCATGCGCAAATCGTTTTTGTACTCAGTCTGGATTTTGTAACACCCCCCCTCAACGTTTCGAGCCATTTCTATACGAAAATATGAACGTTTTCCCCCAATTCTCACACATAACACGTCCGGAGGCTGGCTGGTTAGACTAATGTCAACTGTGTGAGTGTTTGTTGGGTAGTATCGGAGGAGAAGACCAACATACATACATACATACATACATACATACATACATACATACATACATACATCCATACAGACAGGTGGCGTTTATATAATAGATTAATCAATATTTTATTAATTTCGAAAATGAAATAAGAGAAAACTTTAGCGATTTTTTTAAAATCCTATTTTATAAACTTGTAAACGTGACTATATTTTGAATGATTTATATATCTGCACCTAGCAACGCTGGGTAGATACATCTTGTTTGTTATTAATTCATATTTCATTTATTTGCAAAGATTTTCTGCACATATACAGTTTGCAAATATAATTATTTTGAAAAAATGTTCATATGAAGATGCTAGATTTAAATGTATATGCTTTCTTTAGTTTTGAGTTGTAGCCGACACACATACAAACAGACTAGTGTCCTTTTTCATATATAGATTATTTTAATTTTGTTATCGTGGTGTTTTTACGGAGATACTCGTGTGCGCATAAATAAATGTTCCATACATATGTATGTGACTCGTGAAACGATGATATTATCTCATCGGTTTTACGTAAGAAAAAATGCAAAAACCAATCTCTATACGGTTATTAATAGCTTCAATTGCTACACCAACGCAAACAAATAGAAACGATTGCCATTATAAATGAAATAGATTCACATAAAGATAACATCGCCATACTGTTATGGTTTTATTAGCATTAAAAAAGAACTGTTTTATCTGAAGCTTACTTGAACACAACTACAAAATACGACTCGAGCTGCTGCGTCTTTGTTGATACGAACTTGTTTGCCGATTCCCACTTAACCGATTATGAAATCGGCATGAACGCAAATATGGCGACTGGCTTAGATCAGATTAGAACGAAACAGAAACAAACTATCGTCAGATGTAAATATATCTAATCTATGCTCCAAAGTTTCGTTGTGATTTTCTGCCATTTTAACAGCTTGTTATCGCGTCCTGTTGCCGAATAAAGCATAACCTGATTGTTTCTGTTATTGTTTTGTTTTATTGCAAATCGAAAATTTACCTATACATATATATATACATTTCGATTCACCTTCACTTCATGCATGTGAATTTGACAAAAGAGTTACCCGCCAGAAGAAGAAAAAAAGAAATGTCAAAATTATAATGTTCGTATTTGAAAATGGCGTCCAATGTATATAACCGACATTGTGTTTATGACATATAGACGATTCGTAAATTTGTTAATTAATTTAAAGTTTATTTCTCACGATTAAGGAAAGTAAATCTTTATATTCAGGCAGAAGTGGGGGTACACATTAGGATGTTGTGCTTTATCCTTACAGCTTCGTCTCCCAACTTCCCACTTAATCTGTCGAATTTCGCTAATAAACAGTAACAAATATAGAATGGTCAATTGCTAAAAGATCAATCTTATAAACCTGACATTAAATTTATAACCTCTGCATGAAAAAGTGTGTAATATGAAAATAAAACTTATCTACTTAACGTTTAATCTGAATAATCTTTGAATTTCTTCTCAAATTAAAAAAGTCACGATGATGCCAGTCCGAAATTATCAAAATACAGCTACGATTTATTTTAAGCAAATCGTGTATTATGGTGAACAAACCCCAACTTTCCAGCAGATAAGTGATAAATGTTCAGGGGCACAATATGTGCCACGTAACAGCGACCTACCTGACTGCATGTGTTATTTCAGAGATTTCCTTATCTTAGACAAATTACACAACCTATTTTACTATTTAATCCAAAGCTGGACGAAGGGCAGATGAATTCATACGTTTTCCAAGCGTTTTAATTCATTAAGCAGAACTCGAACACGGCACACTGCGTCCCAAGTGCCATTAACATAATGAAATTGTTCATCTAATACATTCCAATTCCACCTATTTTAACGGTATTCATTCGATTATTTGTGCAAAGTGTAGATGGCGGACTATGGACAAATCGAGTTTCAATCTATCCGGATCTATTACTTCCACTTTACACACAGATACTGTTGGGAAAGGAGTGAGGGTGTCCCGAATATTCTCAGCTATCTGTAAAATAATAGTCAATCCTCAACAAACAGTCTATAATGAATCGTTTACAAGAGGTAATGTGCTTCTGTTTAATATCGACCGTCGTATAGAGTAGGGTGAAATAATCACTTGAACTAAGTATTACAAAAATAAACTATATATTTTATTGCATTCTTTTAATCTAACTTCGTTTACATGTGACGAGGCTAAGGCGGGACCAAGAAAGATGGGTCGGAACTATCTTTTGGTGTACGATTTGTTTTGTGGTTTGAGATAAAAGAGACCGATTTTCATTTCTTTTTGTTCACTTTAACATACTTGGGGGGCGACGACGTTTTTGTGTGACTGTCCCGTCGATTATTCTGGCCGAAAACAGGCAGACTTTCCTTTCTCCGGAAATCACGTGATTTCGCCAACTTCCGTTTACTCGCTGGGGTTCATTTTTTTAATCCTATTATGCCAATCATTCTATTCACCCAAGCCTGAGGATTTTATTATGTAGCACAATCACAGTAACAACAACAAATCCCAGCACGAATTCTGCTTGGACCCGCAGATATCAAGTCTTGCACGCTTCAGGGATGAACTAACCGTGGACACAGCCCACCGTGCACATCAGGGCAATGTCAAGACGAAGCAGCTAGTGAGTAAAAAGTGCTGGTTCCCTGGAATCGATAAACTAGTGTAGGAGACGGTGCGCAACTGCATCCTCTTCCAGGCTTCTATAACCCGACATCATCATCACACCGTGAGACCATACACACCACGCCACTCCCCACTGTCTCATGAACTGAAATCTCCCTGGACTTCGCTGGTCCTTTCCCATCTGGAGAGTACGTGCTAGTTGCCATCGACGACTATAGCAAGTACCCGGAGTTAGAAATACTCCCTCGATATAAGCAAGAGTAGTTATTCCTCGCCTCGATACAATCTTTGCCAGACAAGGCTACCCCAATATTGTGAAGTCCGACTATGGTTGTACTGCGTGGCCCTGTACTGCCTTAGGAAGTCGGACAGCTGGGTCTTCCAGTTTAGGCCCTCCGCGATGGTGGTGCGAATATACCTGTTTAGGGTTCTCATGAGCCGTTCAACCTCTCCATTTGCCTGGGGCCACAAAGGTGTGACTATATTCGCACCGCCATCGTGGAGGGCCTAAACTGGAAGACCCAGCTGTCCGACTTCCTAAGGCAGTACAGGGCCACGCAGTACAACCAAAACATCTTCATTTGAAACCCTCACTGGAAGGAAGATGAAAATCGGCATACCTGCTGTTGTTGTAAATTACATTTTAACAATCACGTCTAATCGGTTTTCTTCCAAAACCCAGACTGACGAAACTCGCTTCTCACGAAGAACGAGTGACGTTACGGATCCCTCTGTTTCCCACGCAAGGGACCGTGACGTCACAGAGTCTCTCGCAGGTGCACACTGACCCTTGATCTGGGGTCTCGTCACACGGTGAACTTGTCACGTCTGTGATTTCTGACTGTGATAACAGGCCCTATTCTGCACTCGACTGCTCCCGCGCTAATTCGCGCAAGTCAAACCAACGATTTCCAACAGATACGCCCATTCCATAGGGCCATTATCCAACACTGTTCCGAAAGACCCCATACCAGAGTCGATCCACACCCACATAGCAGAGTGATGTGCGAGGGAAGAGAAAAATGAAGACCTATGCCGACACAAAAAAGGGCAAAGCTCTCACCTCTGGCTAGATGACAAAGTACTCGTCAGGCAGAAACTTGTTAGCAAGCTATCCCCACCGTTCAGCCCCAAACAACTGACGATTTCAGTATAAAAGGTAGCATGTTGACAGAACAGAGAGGAGATTACCAAAATCATCCGAAACTCCTCTCTCTTAAAATGGATAGATCTGGACAGCTCTCCTGGAGAAGAGGATGTAGAATCAGAATCAGATTCTGAAGATGAATTCCGCCAACATCCACAACTGGAAGAATCATGCTCCAGGCGTGAGTGCCGCACACGTCTGGAACCAGAGAAACCAGCTGAAGCACCGACAACTCGGAAGCATAACCCACCAGTGGTAAGAGGCAATCCAATACGGAAGCGCCTCCCTCCCTCTAGATTAGAGGACTTTGTCAGATAGGAGAATATGTAAGTAAAGTTTTAATTCGGTATTTCAAAAAGAAAAAAAACTTCGATTTCTCCTTAACTGAGACACGAGGTCGAATTAATTTAATTAGGTGAAATGTACTTTAAGGGGTCCTATGGAAATCAGAGTGGATCCCTATACGCATGTTGTGCATATCGAAGTATAGGCTGATGGAATGTACCCCCATATACACTCACACATAATACGCAAGCACGCATGGACTATATATATATATATATATATATATATATATATATATATATATATATATATATATATATATATATATATATAGCATAATATAAAATGAAATAATAAAATAAGGTGCGAATCAAATTTTATTAGAATTCAAAATTCAGGCAAAGTATCTCAACGTCCTTAACTCATGAGTTTTCAAAGATAATTCTTCTCCTCAGAGGACCATTACCGCAGTGACGTTACTGCAGGTGATAAAATTACACTTTGAAAATATATAAAAATATATACAAAAATACATAAAAGTACATAACATATCAAGCCAAAAACATACTTATTTGTTATAAAATCCATCCAAGTCATACAAATTAAAACATATTCAGGAAAGATATCCAAGAGGTTGATTGAAGATTGATCCAGGTATTGAGTGACAATCCAAAAGCGAAAAAATTGAAAGAACTGAAAAACCGAAAAAGTTATCCAGTCGGGAAATGCGTCCGCAATCGATGCAGTTTACTGCATCGATTGTTACAGTGAAAAATGATTGTTACAGTGAAAAATGATTGTTACAGTGAAAAATGCATCCAATGTTTATGTTAATTAATACAATGATAAATCAACCAAATCAAATAAAAAGTTCAATAAACTCACTTTGTGTTGAAATCATAATGTTCAAAATTCAGGATTAAAAAAAACAACATTAAAAATTTTTTTTTTACCTGGATCAATCTTCAATCAACCTCTTGGATATATTAGTTTCCTCTTATATCTTTTGTTGGATTGACTTCATATATATATATATATATATATATATATATATATATATATATATATATATATATATATATATATATATAAACGAGGGTAGTGCAGTGTATGAGTGCAGTTCCAACGAGAGAAAAGTATAGTAAGGCTACCAACATTTGTAAAAAGTTTTTTTCAACATTTATTTATTATTTTGTTATTTTATCATTTTATAATTTTATATAACGCGTTTCAAGCGGTAGTCCGCTCTCGTCAGATATGTAAATCAATTTCAAGACATGTATTTCGATTTGAAAGGGTGTTGTTTCATTTGAGGAAATGTGTTATTTTTTGGCGTTTTTGCGCATGTGTGGGTTTGCGGGGTGGGGGGGGTACGTGTTTTGATATTTTTATATATTTTATTTTTATTTTTTATTTTGTTTTCCTTTCTTTCTGCTTCTCTTGGTCAAAGTCGTGTGTGTTTATTAAGTACGTGTTATTTTGACCTTTATTTTATCGGTCATCTCCATTTCTTGGAGTGCTTAGATTTTCTTTTGAAATCTATTATTTTTTATTGCCCTGTCACCAAATTGGGGTGTATTACGAGGCTAATATCAATGTTAAATATTACTTGGCATCAGTTAAGTGTAGATATTTTTCAGGTGCGGCAAGATGTAAGGTATGATTATAAATTTACTGTATTCATGGAAAGATTAAACATTTTCCCAATTAATTACATGAATATTTTGGGATATTCGTTTGGACACTTAGTGAAATTCGTGGTTTAAACCATGTAAAGTCTCTCTTTCTATTTTCTTTTTCATTTCACTATTTTCTAATTGCTTATTTAAAAATCTTAATTATTTTTTTGGATTTGTTATTTTATTTTGAATTAACGTAGTACGTTTTTTTAACTTTATGTTTAAAATTACCCTGGAATACTATAATATTTTAATTAGGTAATTTAATATTTTTAACATTATTAATATTCTATTTATTTATTTTGTTTTCCATAATCATGTAATGGAATAAAATGTTAGCAACACTTTCGGAGAATCATCCTGCTTAAATATAATTTTATCCTTATATCCGGCTCTACAATTTATCTACTTTAACCAGCTAACTACTCCTAACCATACAACAGTTTCATTTAAATCTAGGCTAGCTATTTGTACACCACTTTCTCAACAAAACTTTTGCACTGAACATCGATATTTAAAAAAAAAACAACATTCATTCTACTTAATAAACGCACCACAGTGTTTTTAAGTTGATCGATCTATTAAGTTAGGAGTGAATCCGAGACATAGAATTATATATATAAACATAATCACTTACCTAACCCTCGAGGAGAGGGATTTTCCTTGTTTAACCATGGGGTGGCAAGGAGAGTATCACCCCTGCTAATGTGCAAAAGGCTCATAACCAGATGAATGGACCTAACCGAATGTAAAAGTCAAATAAACTAAGAGCTGCACTTCCTTTTCATGAGTCGAGTACATATATATATATATATATATATATATATATATATATATATATATATATATATATATATATATATATATATATATTGATAATAATCCAGGTAAAAACATCCACAGGGTAGTAATCCAAAGAATGTCAACCGAGTTTATGAAAAGTGCTCAATATCAAATAGAGATTTATATATGATTATTTTTATTTACACAGACATGTACAAAATCTGCGACACTGGCATGTCGATGTTATCGATCAACAGTTATTATAAACTGAGATCTCATCAGGCAGAGTTAGAATCCGATCTTAACCTCAAATCATATTTGGAGAGAACCAAATATGATCTGAGGTTAAGATCGGATTCTAACTCTTCCTGATGAGGTCTCAGTTTATATATATATAATCGTAAGATTATTTAACAATTCAGGTGATAGTTACAACCGATGTACAATTTACTTCGTATTGGCCAGATGCATTCCGATTCGTAATTTGTGGAAAAACAAGTTTAATAGTTTTGCTACACGCATACAAAATGAACACGTTTTAACAAGAGAATTTTCTCACTAATAACAATTTTCCTATTTTCTTAAATTTGGATTTTCTCTTTTCGGTTTATTTAGTGTTTTCTTTCAGTCCCACACCAATGAAATAAAACTCTCGTCAAAATTGAAGAAATAATTTTATAAAAGTAAACTTTTTTAAACGTTTGAAAAGAAAGTTCTTTTGAATTGTTTGTGTAATTATTTGTGTTTTATTTGGAAAGATCTATATAAGGCATTTCATGTTTGTATGTACGTTATCACCTTTCATACAAAAAATAGGGATTACTCTGATGTCACTAAGAAAAAAAAAAACTAATTCCGATTTACCCATTTTTATCTACAATATACATGCATCGATAAATACATACGAATTGTTTCAAAATCGAATTGTGTCGTCCCGTTTACTAATAAGTGCAATTTTAAACAAACATATTTTTTTTTAAATGGCTTTCCTTTCATTGATTTAAAGAATATTTAGCTGAGAATTTTTTTTTTTTAAATAAAACAAATAAAGAAGAGACATATTCATTTAATTTATTTAACGAATATTTAGCTGATAATGACAATTATTTTTATGGAAGAAAAAAAGATTGTTTTTTATGACAGACATTTATTATTTCAAATGGAATATTATTAAGTAATTTACTCCTCTCCAGGAGTTAGGCACAAGGCCAGTTTTTATCCTACTCCCACAAGTAAGATGTGACCCAAGCTCGGGTAGGAAAGTGGGGGTTGAAAAGCCAGCGCCCGAGAGGTGAGCACTCTGATCATCAAAAATTGCCTGGGCAGCCCCGTCGGCATTCCCCGGTAGGGGCGCCTCAAGCAGTAAGCAATAAACTTACTCCTCCCCAAAGAGGAGAGGCAAAGCCTGGGAGGGTGGACCTCCTAGAACTGCACAGGACAATCCCATAGACCGGCGTAAATCAAGCCCCGAAGGCCAAGACAATACCAGTCTATAGGGTGCAGTATCCATCGGAACAGATACTACACTTTGATCTCGACCAAAAGGATTTTTGTTAATAGAAAATTAAACAGATTGATGTAGAAAGTATTCTGGAATTTCCACGTGTTCCGCTAGTTTGCATAAATGTCGATTGTTAGAAAATTTTAAAATTGCTAACAAGATGTCACAAATATGAATACACTTTTGTCAATAATATTTATTTATTGCTGATCCAAACATCAGTTATCGAATTAGATGGAAAGTAAGTACGTGGGAGTGGTCGCGTTGATACAACAGAGTGATAAACAAACGCCCGCCGGCCAGACCGCCGAGCTATAAACCCGACACCACCACCCAATGTGCTGAGTAACAAGTGACGACGGAGGGCATTTCTTGTTACCCAATTATTCACATCTACTCGACTTCCTTTCGTCGTCATACACGTTTTTTTTTAATATAAAAAGAGAACGCGTTGTTTGTTAACGCTCGGACCAGCAAATGAGTTCGACACCTCACGTATGTATTCATCGATTCATGTATATTGTAGATAAAAAAGAAAGGACATACTGCTACAGTGTACATTGTTTACCCCCTCAACTACAAAATCCAGGTGACAACAACAACAAAAACATAGAAGAACGACCCACCTACCTGTAAGAATGTGTACGTTCAAATCTTTAGCAAGGATACAACTGGTGTTGGGGTTAGTGAATATCTTCTTTTTCAGATAGCATGAGAATTTAATTATTAATTCTTTTTTTTTACAACGTGCATGTATGTTTATCAATAATTAATACTATTAATTTACAAGCAAAAATACACGCCATCCGTGCATTGTGTGTTCATGATTAGACACTGGTTTGCATATGTTTAAAATCCTAAATAATTTTTTACTTTGTTGTCTAAAGTAAATACTTCTGCGTTAGTTTCCCGTGTAACAATTAACTTTAACATAGTACATGTATATACATCTGTAGCTAGTAATGTAATTTTATAATATATGTTATTTATTATTTTGATGAGAAAGAGTTTATGCCATAGTCGATATCCCAAAATTTATTAACCATTTTTACACATATGAAAAGTGAAAGTTCCTCACTCTTTCATTCCAACAAGAAAATTGTACCATTTTTTGTTTACCTGTTAATGGCTATGAAAAGTCACGCTGGAAAAGAGCAAATGCAAATGGAAAAAAACGTGTTATCTTTCAAAATATTTGTCATAGAGAATTAAAGAATCGCCATAAATAATTTAATATGCAACAATTAGTAGAGAAAATGCGCCATGAGAAAACTTTATCTTTTGCTACAGTTTCTATTGATCGTTCTGAACTTTCACTCATTCAAATAAATGTGGGAAGACAAAAAAGAGAAAAGAAAAAAAGCTCTATAATTTTGATGAACTATTTTTAGAATCCATCGCCGATGACCAAGTGACAACAAGCCGTTTTTTTTTCTTTCTTCTTCATCCGTTCTAATTCCAGTTTCTCATTTTCCTGTTTTAATTTGCGTTCTTTATTTAATCTTTTCTGATATAACCATTTGGAAATGTAGCTCAACCGATCGAGTATTTTCTACTGAAATAAACAATTGAATTATTTATAAGACAAAAACATATAAATCGCCCTTGAATCGAGAGATGCTATTAATGTTTAATCCAAATAGGATAGAGTTCGTAGAGATGATGAGGAAGAAATCATAACAAACGGTTTCTTTTTTTTCTTTTTTCCTTTTCTTTTTTTCTTTTTTTCCTTTTCTTTTTTTCTTTTTTTCTTTTTTTCTTTTTTTTCTTTTTTTTCTTTTCTTTTTTTCTTTTTTTCTTTTTTTTTTTTAATATTTGTGTTGCCTTTTTGGACATCTCTTATTACAATCAAACATCCCGTCTGATTTTTTAATGGAAAAAAAAGGATCACCACACACAATCTCACGGAATATATAAATAAGAATTATACAAATCTAATTCTCTTGAATATTTCATCAGATGGACTCCAAAAAAGTCCGTGTAAATTCATTCCTTTTCACGTAACT
Source organism: Sepiola atlantica (assembly GCA_963556195.1). Classification (NCBI taxonomy): domain Eukaryota; kingdom Metazoa; phylum Mollusca; class Cephalopoda; order Sepiida; family Sepiolidae; genus Sepiola; species Sepiola atlantica. Next base: position 617,151 of record OY744517.1, on the reverse strand, counting down.
CAGTTCATTATTTAAATTGATGCTATTTTAATGCAATTTGTCCTAGATATAAATATTCATTTAATTAAGTTTTAAAAATCTTCTTGCCAATTGCGAAGGGGTGCAATTTGTTCTAGATATAAATATTCATTTAATTAAGTTTTTAAAATCTTCTTGCCAATTGCGAAGGGGTGCAATTTGTTCTAGATATAAATATTCATTTAATTAAGTTTTAAAAATCTTCTTGCCAATTGCGAAGGGTGCAATTTGTTCTAGATATAAATATTCATTTAATTAAGTTTTTAAAATCTTCTTGCCAATTGCGAAGGGGTGCAATTTGTTCTAGATATAAATATTCATTTAATTAAGTTTTTAAAATCTTCTTGCCAATTGCGAAGGGGTGCAATTTGTTCTAGATATAAATATTCATTTAATTAAGTTTTTAAAATCTTCTTGCCAATTGCGAAGGGGTGCAATTTGTTCTAGATATAAATATTCATTTAATTAAGTTTTTAAAATCTTCTTGCCAATTGCGAAGGGGTGAAAAAAATGCCTATTTATTGTTTGATTTTGATTTTCCCATTACATAAAGCAACTTTTGATGAATGACTTGCGCACAAACTAATATCGTATGCTCATTCGCTGTGTTTCTGAGGCACTTGTTGAAGATAAAACATTATAAAATGAAAGAATGACAAAGTCTATGCATACAAAGTAATTATATTTTAATAACTAATCAGTTATGATGAAAAATAAAAAATAAAAGTTAGATATAAATGAGAGTTCAGAGTGTCTGAGAACGTTCCAGGTGTTTTGTCTGTGAGGAGAAATTGAGTAAACATGTTCATTTCGGCTGGCACCGTGCGAGTTTGCGTGTTACAGTGTGTGTGAATGGAATAGGCATATACATTGCCAGTGAGAGAGTGTACGTACGAACTTGTGTGCGAGAAAGTTCGGTCAGCACTGTGCACATGCTGGCGCTGTGTTTAGTAGTTCGTGTGTATCTCTCATCATGTGTGAGCTACTTGCTGATGACTTTTTGCCCCATAAAGGCCTAGGCCATGCGCACGTGTGTTGTCTCTGGAAGAAGAACATGAAAGAGAATGAAAAACGCTGTGTTTGGGTTTTATAGTACGAGCTAAAATTCGGAGTGAATATGCTCGCGCCTGCTGATTTATGTTTGTCCAAATCGAGAGTCGATACTTAAAAACAATATTAACTGCCGCTGCTACTTCTGACAAACTCAGCATTTTGACGTTTATCTTTTTCATCCATGAACACGTAAATCGTGCTTTAAGATTGACGCAAAATATTTCCTTTAATAATTATTGTTTATTATCCTACTAGACAATGCAGCATGGCAATGCAACAAGATTACGACATTATAATATATAACATAGCGGAGGTACTACACCTATTCAATGGACTGGAATATTCCGTGGTTTTTTTTTGTGAATAACTTTTATATTTCCTGTTCAAATTTATTTCAAGTTTTCTCTTAACAGTATACCAATTTGATATATGCAAATAATATGCAGGGTACTCTCTGCTAATGTAAATATCATAAGAATTATCAATGCCAACCTATTCCTATAAAAAGTGTTCAGAATATTAACGCCTAGTCTGTTTTTTTTTAATTCCTTTTGGGCTTGTTTTCTGCATTCACTTATTATGTGATGCACAGTTCCGCCTCGTTGTCCACAGAGTCTACATTTTCTGTTTTCCTGAGTTTTCTTTATATAGTTCGCTCTGATCGCGTTGCAGCTGTCGGTGACGATTTTGTTTCTCTGATACAAGGCACTAATATTCTGAACACCGATGGCATTTACAAAATATTTTAAGTAGGATAGTCATTGGAATGGATGTGGTGATTACTGACGTAATAGTGATGGACAAATAGCGAAAGAATGAAAAAACGTATGGGTCGTAATTGCGTCTAGTTAAGAGTAGGATAGACAGTGAACATCGTACCCCACCTCTCATCCTTTTTATGAGAATTTTAAATTTTATAGAAAATAAATAAAGGTATCATAGATGGCAAGAGTTAAGGAATATGTCAGAGATACATAAATTATTATGGGTGGGAAGCTGACAAAACTAAAATAAGAAATAACTGAAGAAAATCATGCGAGGCATGATTCGAATGTAGGTGTAACGTTCCCTCAATTCCTTTTAATGTATCCGGGTTCCATGTCTGCCACCGATACCCGAAATATCTGCTTCTTGAAAAGATCAATTAATGTTGTTGTCTATCAAAATGTCCGAGATCATTTCTTGGGAACAATGGATTTTCCAGCATGGCCTTGCACAACCTCACACAGCGAAATCTACAAAAGAATGGTTCAGAGAAGATTGTTGTTCTTTATTGGTTTATAAATAGCTCAGATGAAAATCTAAAGGAGAATTCATGGGAATCCCCAAAAAGAAGTGATTAAGACAAAGCTATCCATCAAATCTTGAAGCGAGTCAATACTGAAGTGTGAACCATACTGGAGACTATTTGTCCTCATTTGCTCGGTTCATTGCAAGAACTAATTAAAGAAATAGTAATTGTAAGAGATACTACGACAAAGTATTAAGTGGAGTAATACAGTGTGTAACATTATCTCTCAATCCGTATTTCTATCTTTCTCTTGTGGTGAACCAAAATACGACCTGAAAAACGCTTAAAAGTAAATGGCGTTGATTTCAACCCCCTTTCTTTCTCGGCGTTGATTGATACCCTTTCTTTGTCTCTGACTACAGAAAAAGGAAATCTCGTGGAAAACACACTGGCTGAAAACTTCGGCCAATCAAGAAACGACACACCAGTGACCAACGCGAGATTTCAGACCCTATAAAAGGAGCGGCGAAGTCTGCCTCTCTCTTTTTCCCTTTCCGTTTCAGCCGACAGCACACACAAGGAGGTCGTTGTCCATACCCACTCATACACTCACCCCCACCCCGGCTCGACCGAAGATGGGGAAGGCAAAAGTGAAAAAGGATGTACAATTTCAATTTCCCCTCACGAACAAAGAACTATATTCAAACAAACACGCACACACATACATTGCCACAAATAGACATACGCAACTTTCCAACAATCGCACACACCCGCATTTCGTACAAAAATCTGTGGCCCACGATCATTACAAAACTTTTATGGTAACGAACTATCCAGATAAACAATCAATTCTTACTAGCACCATTAAACATGTTGTTGGATCGTAAAAATGTTTGTTAGTTAATTGATAAAGTTTCCCTTCGTTTGTCATGTAATAATAATAATAATGTTTTCTTTGTTTCCCTTGTTAGTTTCCAAAAAGTTAATCTTCGCTATTTTTGGTTCTAACAATCCCAATACTTCATATTCTCTTCGTAACGCAAATAGATTACACATGACTAAGTAAACCAAAAATATAAATTCTCCTTAAAATAATCTGTGACCCGAATTATCATCTCAATAAAATAGGGATTAAAAACCTTTAAGTAATCAAGGTCCTTCTATTATGCCATACTGGCATCCTCTCCCAACATCTCCTCTTAAGTCCATACCTTATTTCCCCATCCCTGTTTTCCACACCCCTCTCCCCCACCCTTCTTTCACCTCCGCCCAGCCCATTCCTTTCACTTTTTTAATGTATTGAAAATAATAATAATTCACCTCTCCTTTATATAATAAATAACATTGGAAATGGCTAAAAACCGATCCCCCTTTCCTAACGAAACTTGACCCAGTTAACCCCAAAGAATGAATATTTTTTTTTGGTTTTAGATATTATTCAACCAGTGCAACGCCGATCAATAATATACCAACTTTGTGGGTGTTTTTTTTATCGTTTTATACTTTTAGCTGAGGACACACACACAACTGCCCTTTATATAATAGAAGATAACAATTTTTTTCAATTTCGAAAATTTCCCATTTCAAAGAAAACCTGATTTGTCAGTAAATTCTATCAGATTATTTTCATATATCGAATAAATATACTCTTTCTGTTTTGAATCATGAAAGTAGAAAAACAGCATTTATAAGTTAAGTATTTCATTCAGTAGTCAGCGCTTATCAAGGGTCACTTGAGGATAACAATTAATGAGCTTGTCAGGCGAGACAACACCGTGAAGATTGGTAACGATGAGCAGAACTTGATTATTTAAGAGGACGGCTCAACAAGAATTTGTTAACATTTGATTTGAAAACGACTATGTCGTAGTCAGTTGGGAAGCAGCCGCATTGTATTGTGTTCCGTATAACTCTACAGTATTCATTTTTCTGGTGTGGCGAGTGGCGAGTGGCGAGTGGCGAGTGGCGAGTGGCGAGTGGCGAGTGGGTCGTATTTTACACAATGCACATTGTAATATCCGCTTAAAAAACAGTCATGATTTGAAGTCATAATTCTGACTGTCATTCTCGGAGTCGCTAGTTAGTTTTCACTGTAAACCGAATGGCTGTCTTTATTTTGTTTTATCTTCAAGAAAAAAATACACACACCACGAAAATAATTATAATTTAACTTTTTCCTTTAAAAAATACAATTTTTTTTAAATAAATGTATATACATATACTAATACCTACAATCCCAACGAATATATAATTCTCTTAGACTGGAAAATGGCAATTTCCACGTTCTTTTTTTAATATTATTTCCGAATTAATCCAGTTTATTCTTATATATAAAGTAAGATAAGATTTAATAATCTTCTTATTATGTTAGATAGTTCACAATATTGTTTCGTGTTCTGACCCAAAATATTTTCATTTTCATTCATTTTTGTACTTTTGGTATTCGATCCGATCAATAGTTTTCATTTTGATTAGTAGTGCCATAGAGATAGTCGGAGGAGATATCCATCTGTAAGTGTCAAATTCTTTAACCGCTACTCGAATTACCAGGTTCAAGTATTTCCTATGATAATGAATTTTCGCTTTACCGCTTGTAAACTATACGGATGCTAAAATACGTAATTATCATTCACATTTTCTTACATCAAGGCTTATTATTTAAGCAAACACCGAATATTTATTAGTCGAATTTGCTTAATTTACTAACATAATAAATACTAAATTCACACATCACAAACACGCTACGTATGGTCGCTTACAGTTTTGTATAACTACACCAAAACGTGATGATTCGAGTTTTTATTTCTTTCTGTTTTCATTAATATTTAAAAACTAAGGCTCGCTTTAAGTTAAACTACTGTTTATCCAGCGAGAGCGTAACGTTGATATTGATGTCGACGTAACCATTAGCATGTAGCATAATATGGGGTGCAGCGGTGGGAGTAGGAGTTTCTTGGGTTCCTCAAGTTCCCCGGGCAACGCCAGGATACGGATTCCGCTAATTCTTACTATTTTCTACAGTAATACTATTTTTCACTTGATTGCGTAGTTTCTGCTAAAAAATGTATTACTCTATTATATATTTATAATTGTTTGCTAGATTTATTTTTTGAGAAAGGGTGCGCAATCTTAACAAAGGTGTATTTCATATTTCTTTTTAACTGTGTTCCATATGTGTATGAAGTGGTTGACATTTTGATTTTAATTGTGAACTTTGTGCATTTGTAATTTTTTTTTGAATCGCTCACATTTCGTGATATCTACAAATTGGTCCAGTTTTGCACTTTTGCAGTTTTGCTAAGTTTTCTTTCGAGATAATAAGTTAAAACTGGTCTTTTCACTTGCAATAGATAATAAATTTGAATCTCAAAATCTCGGAAAATGTGTTTCAAAACACATATGATTGGGTAAAGCGAATATATGATTGGGTAATGCGAAAGCGACTATGTTTTAATAACACACAATAGTTGTATATTTTCCTACATCTGTAACAGTCTTATGAAAATGAATCAATCGAGGCCGGTAGATCAGATCTTTTTATTTATCGTGAACGCGTCAGTTCTACCTGGCGACAAAAAAAACCCCAAAAAACAAACAAACATGAAAGCAGGGAAATACGTGGCCATAACGAATTGGAAAAAAAAAGAAAAAGAAGAAAAAAAAGAAGAAATGTGTTCGGAGTACTGATAACATTAAGATAAAAAGTAACTTCGAGATTAAAACTGTAAACCCAAAGAATAATGGAGACGAACAACTCAGATAGTAACATTTACTCGAGTCATTTAAAATTCAAATCGTGGGGTAGTGGGGAGACTTACTGTCACCTGAACTTTCTCGAAAAACTTAAAAACATACATATGTGTAATATAATTAAAAATAGCAATACACAATGTCAACGTATTTCACATTAATCGTATACAATGAATAATCTCGTCATGGAATAACGAGAACAATGGCAGTGATTTACAGTCAAGCAAAATCGGAATTACTTTGTAGGGCAACTAGGAACAGTTCAAATGGCTTAGTTTTCACAATAGAAAACAATAGAATAACATCGGTTTTCTCCATCAGAAAACAACGGTTACAATGTGAGATGCTGACTTGAAACGTGCTCGTGCAGGGACAAATAACACCAAATACTCAGGTCGCCCAAATGTCCATAGACTCGTTTGGCAGATGGTAAATTAGTGTTGTATGCGATAGCAGGGGAGTTTAGAAGGACGTGTTTTCACAATTTTGCGTGAACATGTGTCCAAAGTGAGTGCCGCGTTTGCTCACAGTCGATCAAAAACAACAACGCCTCGACAATTCAAAGCATTTTTTGTAACGTTTTCAACGCAACAAAAATGAGTTTTGCGTCAATATGTAAGAACGGATGAAACATGGATCCGTCACTTTACTCCGGAATCAAATCGGCAGTCAGCTGAATGGACAACAGCAGGTGAAAGCCGTCCAAAGTGGTGGTGGATTTCTTCCAGACTTCTTGCCTCACAAACTTGAAGTTGTTGCAGTTTTTGGTCCACTTCCTTTCAAGCTTTTCTTGTAAGCCAGGCCAGTAAGCTTTCCCAAAGTTAAATCTTCTTCAGAATGGAACTGTGGCTAAGGTAATTGCATCATTTACCAATGAGGCGGTGTAGCGTTTTTGGCAGTGGTTTCAGCATCAGCTTCTTGCTCAATCCAGTTATGATATGACTGACAAAGAGAATATCGGGATTGTAATCTACTTTCCAGCGTCTGTTGTTGAGGGACTTTGCTTGTTTGATATCGTGGATCAGATCAAAATGGTTGCTTTCGGACCATGCTTCCACTGCGTTTCCATCTGCATTATTAGTTTGTTAATATTGTGTAGTATGGCTGTTAAATTCTCCAATTTGAATCTTTGGTTTTCTAGATGGTGATATTTCTGGCATCATAAGGGGTGTGGGGTGTAGATTGAGGTGATGATATTTACTCTGAGCTCAGCGGTTAGGACTTCAATGTTATTTTCATTGTTATTTGATTATTGTCTCATTTTTTTAATGTTTCCATGGTGTTTTCATGATTATTATGTGGTCTTTCTATGAGGGTGGCCATTCCTTCCACACGACGGTGGGGAAGTTTAGATCCACAGTGGGTTTCTTATAGGCAGAGAATATCACACTGATGCTCTCTGCATAGTTTTGCAACAAGATCTTTAGTTTGATAGTCCTTCAATGTTTATAGATATGATCGTTGATCTCTCTTCATGCTCATGCTGGAGTCTGAGTGAAACAAGTCTCCCCAGATTTACAGTGTTCTCCACCTATTTTCGATAGCCACCGCAAATAAACTTGCAATATCACAACAGCCGTTTACCATTGATTTCTCGCTGGTAAGGACCATTGGTCTTCTCTGGGATTTGGGCGACAATAAGCTTCCCCAAGGTCCCAGCAGTCTCTGCACTTCCAGTGGAGGTCTGGTTTGTGCTGTCCCTCCTCGGTCTTCTCATCCTCCTTGACCCTATCCAAATATTTTGTGTGGTATCAGCCTAGGCTGGTACAATTTTTTTTTTTTAATTTATTTATTTATTTATTATTTATTTATTTTTTTGTGGGAGCGGAGAGCTGATGGTGTTTCTTGCTATTTCTGTTCATTGGTTCATTTTTGTGTTGTGTCAGCTGAGGCCGGTGTAATTTATTGGGGGGGGGGGAGTAGTTGTGTATTTTCTGTTTCTTTGTTTGTGATGTGTTCTTTCTGTGGTTTTGTTTTCTTTCCTGTTGTAGATTCCATGTGACCCTTTGTAGCTTATGCGGGTTGGTTTCCGCATTCAATGATTTTTCTTAAGATTGTAGCTGTTTTCATCATTGCCGTCCTTTGTATAGTTCCAATGATCTTTTTGATTCCAATTTCTCCCAGTCTTTTTTCCAGGTTTTTTGGGATTGTTCCTAGTACTCCTACGATTATTGGTATCATACTGACTTTCTTCATGCTCCATATTCCTTTCAGTTCTCTGGCTAGTTCCGTGTATTTGCTTCGTTTTTCCGTTTCTTTGATTTTCACTCTGTGGTCTGCTGGAACGGCAAAGTCTACGATTTTACAAGATTTTTCCTTCTTGTTGATTATTATAACATCCGGTCTCCTTGCTTGTATGAGTTTGTCTGTTTGTCTATCCATATCCCAGAGGATTTTGTGTTTTTCGTTTTCCAGTACTGTTTCTGGTTTATGTTTGTACCATTTGTCTGCATATTCGAAATTCAATTGTTTGCACAGTTCCCGGTGTACTGCTTTCCCCTACACAGTCATGTCTGTTCTTGTATTCTTTTTGTGCTAGATTGCTACATTCACTTATTATATGATTTACTGTTTTGTCTCTTTGTCCACACAGTCTGCATTTACTGTTTTCCTGGGTTTATCTATTTTAGCTTTAATGTAGTTTGTCCTAATTGCATTGTTCTGTGTAGCCATCAGTAAAGATTCCGTTTCTCTGTTCAAGTGTCCTTTTCTTAGCCATGCCCAGATATTTTCATTTGTTTCTTCTTTTGTCAGTCTTCTGAAGCGTCCACGTAGTTGTTTTTCTTCCCACTTTTCTTTTCTTGTCGTTTTGTTTCTGGTTTCGGTGCTTCTCGAGTTGTTTGTTGGAACGGTGTCTCTTGCTGCAGTGATAAGGATTTCCGTGTGTTGAGTTATGTATTTATTCAGCTCTTTTTTTTAGTCTTCCACACAATCTTCTATATTTACCAGTCCTCTTCCCCCTTTCGTTTCTTTTCATGTAGAGTCTGTCTGTATCGTCTTTTGGATGTGGTGCATTGTGCATGGTCATTAATTTTCTAGTCCTCTGGTCAAGGTGCCTGAGTTCCTCTTTGGTCCAGATTCCTGCTATATAATTTCGTTTCTATGAGTTTTCTTGTTTTTCGTAAATATTCTTTTCCAATCTTCTCTTTCATTTCTGTAGATGTGATGGTGTCTGCTTCCAGAACTCCAAGATATTTGTAGCTATCCTGTTCGCCTAGCACCCTCATTTCCTCTTGGTTGGGGAGTTCCATGCCTTCTGTTGTCTCCAGTTTTCCTTTTTTTTATTTCTAGTAGTGTATTATTATTATTATTATTATTATTATTATTATTATTATTATTATTATTATTATTATTATTAATAATAATAATAATAATAATAATAATAATAATAATAATAATAATAATAATAATAACTGAAGGGAATATGGAGCATGAAGAAAGTCAGTATGATACCAATAATGATAGGAGCACTAGGAACAATCCCCCCAAAAATGGAAACAAGACTGGGAGAAATTGGAATCAAAGGGATCATTGAAACTATGCAAAGGACGGCAATGATGAAAACAGCTGCAATCTTAAGAAAAATCCTCAAATGCGGAAACCAACCCGCATAAGCTACAAAGGGTCACATGGAATCTACAACAGGAAGAAAACAAAACCACAGAAAGAACACCACATCACAAACAAAGGAACAGAAAATGCAAGAAACATCACTTTATAAGCTCCCCTACAATAAATTACACCGGCCTCAGCTGACACGACACAAAAATGAACCAATGAACAGAAACAGCAAGAAGCACAATAAGCTCCCCCGCTCTCCTCTCTCGCTCCCCCCAAAATAATATTTAATTAAAAAAAATGGTACCAGCCTAGGCTGACACTACACAAAATATTTGCATAGGGTCAAGGAGGATGAGAAAACCGAGGAGAGACAGCACCAAAATCATGTTCATTCACGTAGCATCACTATCATAAAAATAACTCATATTAATGCGCCCCTGTCGTATAAAAGAACCGAAATCATGTTCATTCATGTTGTTTCACTATCATAAAATATAACTCATATTAATGCGCCCCTGTCATATAAAAGAACCGAAATCATGTCCATTCATGTTGTTTCACTATCATAAAAAATAACTCATATTAATGCGCCACTGTAGTATTAAAGAAACCATATGGTTCCTTTCTGCTCCTGTTCATGTTCAAGAAGAAGAAGAAGAATCTTTATCTCCAAAACTTTGTAATATCCCCATAATCTTTGTTCAAACTCAACCATACTGTAATTACTGATGAATTCAATACGTTTTTATAAAATTTTGCCGCTCTACCCTGTAGAAGTGTCGATATCTTATAAATTCTTCATTAAATTTCATAAAATTAAAAAAAAATCTTTGTGTTTTGCCTTTTGCCGAAGATTAAGTGTAACCTACATCTGCCAGAGGAGCCATGCCATGTGGGACATTCTACTCCCCTCTCAGGAGGAAGCAGAACGACTCTCCATGAAAGAGATGAGGAGTGGCGGTGTTAAATTACAACCCGAATACCAGGGAAGGAGGAGAACCCGGGTCTGCATTTACAATGCCCCACCTAAGACATGTGTGGATTACCTGGGAGTATACTTCAGCCAGTTTGGGGATGTGGAGCAAGTCGACCCGGTAAGGTCGAGGAGCCGAGTCCACACGGCTAGTTACATGATTGCCATGAAGCTGATGCGGACAGACTTCTTCGCAATTCCACCGGTGCTGACACAGAGAGGCTGGAACATGCCGATCGTTGTAGAAGGCCGTCGCCTGCACTGTTGGTTTTGCCAGAAAATAGGCCACATGGCAAAGAACTGCCGCCAAAAAGCAGTTTGCAGAAAAACAACGCCACCGGCTGCTCCTGTACCGGTACTGAAAACAGCTGCAACCACTCTTCCAACTTCTGCTGCAGCACCAGCCCCAAGATCAAGATCAGAAAGAGCGAAAGAGGAATAGAGGACAGTGGTGGGAAAGGGAGGAAGAATGTAACCGCTTCCGCCACAATCTCACCACTCGTCCAACCGCACGAGCAGCTCCTGCAACAGGAACAGCAGCAACAGGAACAGCAGCAGAATCAACAAATTGCCCCCGGCAGGGGGTAAAAAGGAAACAAAAAAAATCCTTCGAAGAAGAGGAAGGAATCGGTGAGGAGGAGATGCACACAAATTTGCTCCCTCCCATCGGTTTAGAAAAAGAACAAAAAAAAGGAAAAAAGAGGATAAGAAGCATAAGGGGGGAAAAGATTGCCCAATCCCCCATTGGAGCAGACACCATCCGTGATATTTCTAAAACCTACACCCACACAGCCAACTCCCATCCCCAGAACAACAATTTAAAAAAAGCCACCTGCCCCATTTTGCAAGCACCAGCCCTCATACCAACACCTTAAACAGCCCCCACACCAACACTAGCAATAACACCTGCCCCCACACCGCATTCATCAAAACAGACACCTGTGCACACACCACCTAGCTCCGAATCCTCTCAGCGAAAACAAGTCGAACCGGGGACGAAAAGGAGCCAATCTTTCTCTCCGACTCGAAGGAAAATAAAGGAAAAACCCCTTCTCTTTAAATTGGGGAGGGGGGTTTGTAAAATTGACCTCCTATCTTTCGGCACGGAAGTATCCTTCCGGCAGAAGAGGAATTTAAAACGTCTGTTGGACTTCAGCCAGATAGGGAGTAAAGACAAAGAAAACCCCACCAATTTCCTGAAGGATCTCTTCATAACAACTTTTGTAAAGCTTCCAACTGGTCGCACGAAATGCTGGAGGTCAAATAAAACTCACCAAAGACAAAGACTCTGGACGAACTTTTACCAGAATGCAAGGGAAGGGTCCCAATTTTGGTTCATCCTTCTTTCTATAGGGCTTTAAAGCTAACTTTTCCCCTGGACATTGGCAACATTACGCACAGCAGCCAGGATACCAAAGAATTGGCCACATTGAGCATGGCACATAGCGTCGGCATCCTTTTGCCGGCAGACTTCAGAACCAGGTGTGACACTGCTTAAGGTAATTCCATGACTCTGCGCTTGGCTAGTTGGAATGTGAGCAGCTTGAGGTCTTCAAACTGGGCGGTTCGCATCCCTGGGAGTAGCTGCGATCCAGGAGATGCACTTGTTTCATCCGGGGATTGTCAGATGCTGACCAGAGAATTGCCGTGAATGATTTTGTGTTCGGGGTCGTTGTGGTTCATGCACCCAGCACTGCTCGAGAGAGGGTCTCCTTGTTTCGGGATCTGGACATGTTTGTTGCATGTCCAAAGCGTGTAGTTCTAATGGGAGATTGGAATGCCATCCTTGATCCCAAGATAGACATGGTCGGGAGGGGAGCTAGAGAGACGGAGAGATGTAAGACCAGCCTGGTAGACCTGATGGAAAAATGCTATTTGGTCGACAGGTTTCGTGTCAATCATCCGGGCGGGAGAATTGGACATGGAAAAATAGTGTGCTTTCCTACCTGAATACTTATTTGGATAGGATGTAAGTTAGAAGAGGCGATGTAGACTTTATATTGTGTCCTACGTTCAAATGGCTAGGTCAATCGGACCATAAACTAGTTATAGCCCAGCTCAAGTTAAAAAAACAGGCCTAAACTAGCCGGGTATTGGAAGTTGAATACCTCCTTGCAAGAGATACAAGACTAATGCTAATGCAGCTTATCCAGAAGGCTTTAGTGGGGGTGATTACCAGGAGTAAGTGGTCGGTTAGCTTAAAAACTAAGATCAGAAGCTTTTCCGTCAGATACGCCCAGCTTCTCACACTAGATAAGGCCAAGACAGAAAAGCACTTAGAAGAGAAACTAACCCGGGTTGTGGCTGAGGGGGATACTGTAAGCATAGAACTAGCTAAGCAGGACCTACGACACGAGGCTAGTGAGCGTTACAGAGGCCAAGTAGTCAGGGCGAGGCTATGGAAAGTTTCCAATGAAGCCGTGAACTGTGACGCAGATAAGCATAGGGAAGTTTCAAGGCGTGGCTCGAATAGGTACATCAGAAAAGTCAAGCACCCAGATGGACGTGCCTTGGAGTCGACTTGGGAGATCTGCGAGGGATTTCGAGAGCATTTCGAGGAGCGCTACACCCAACTGCCCAACCTCCTGGTTCAGGAGTTTGGCAACTATTTGGCTGACTCTCCCGCCTTGATGCGGCTAAAGCAGCTAGTTATGAAGGCAGGGTTACGGAGCATGAGGTATTAGCTGCGTTGAAGCAGGTCAGCTGTAACAAATCACTGGGACTTGATGGTCTGCCCTATGAGATGTATTTGGACTGTCGCACATGTTTGTGCCACTTCTGACGGATGTGTTCAACCACTTGTTTGACGAGGGTTCTATCCCAGGTCAAGTCACCAAGAAAGTGATCACATTGCTATAGAAGCGGGACAGGCATGGTGGAGAGTAACTAGATGATTACAGGCCCATTACTCTGCTAAACACAGAGTTACAAATTTTGGCCAAGAACTTATCGAACCGGTCGCAGGATGTCATCAGAGAATTGATCGAACTTGAGCAGAACTACGCTGTGAAGGTGAAATCGATTCAGAACAACTTGCACCTGATTCGTACGATCATAGAGGGAATAGAAAACGACACGGAAGCCGCACTGATCAACTTGGATCAGTCCAAAACTTTCGACAGGGTCGACCATTGCTTCTTGGCATCTGTTTTAGAGACCGCCGGTTTTAAACCGGACTTCCGCAAATGGATCTCCATTCTGTATTGCTCGCAGACGACAATAGTACAGGTAAACAGAAGGCATTCAAAGTCTTTCGCTATCTCCCGGTCAGTGTGCCAGGGTTGTCCACTGTCGCCCTTGCACTGGAGCTGCTACTTCGCAAGCTAAGGAGTGGGGATGCAAGTTCAATCCTACGTGGAATCGCTTTGCCTAGTGGAGCACGAGCCAGGGTCTCTGCGTTCGCTGATAACATCACCGTCTATGTGTCGTGCTTCCAAGACATCGAGAGGGTGACAGAGGCGCTTACACGTTACGAAACAATCAGAGGGGCCAAAATCCATTGTAGCAAGTCAACTGGCCTGTGGTTGGGTGTCTGAAGTGATGACACAATCCTTCCAGCTCCGTTCTGCTGGACAGATGGCCAGGTTTGAATCCTTGACGTGTAGTTCAGACCAGACCTCTAGCTCAATAGGAATTGATCGGAGGTACAGTCAAAGGTCGGAGCATTGGTTAACACTTGGCTTCGAAGTAAACTCTCCTTAAAAGGTAAAGCTGAAGCGTGCACCACTTACGTCTTCCCTCTCATCCTTTACTAATTGGCCATGCTTCAGGGGCCTGTGAACTGCCTCAAGGCCCTCCGGCACATTCTGTCCTCACTTCTCTGGGACAGGAAGAGGCACTGGGTTTGCAGCCAGGTCTGTATTCAACATTCGTGTGAGGGAGGCTTGGGGATGCCTGACTTGACGTGTCATCGAGATGCTGAGAGACTGGCTTTCCTGAGTCGAACATTAACAGAGGAATCTGCGTGGAACCGCGTGGTCGATAATGCTTTCTCTGACCTTATCCTCGACCATTCGGTTGAGGGCAGTCGTAGGCCGAGGGGTGAATCGCAGTTTTTCAGAGAGTGTCGAGCCCCGCTCAAAAAGCTTCTTCAGTCTAGTGACCTTTCGCAGCTTTCTAGAAAAGAACTCCATAGAGGATTAGTGAGGGAGGGCAGCTGACGATCCGTTAGTAAAGCGGTACGGGTGGACAGAGGAGGAGGAGGTCGGCTTCGAAGGGAGTTGGGCACCAGGAACGAGTCATGTTAACAACCCTGACCTGGAATGTGCTACCTCTTAATGCCATACTGCACAGTTCCAGAATTGAGGGCTCGCCCAAGTGTCCCCTTTGCGACAGGCTCTTAAGGAAATGTCTGATCACGCTTTCTTCCTGTGCCATAAGCTCCAGCAGTACTAGGTATACGTCAACGAAGTGACGGCTCGTATCGATCCCGAGCAACTGCTGCTGCTGCACTTAGCCTACATAATAGACAACGTCTGGCAGCCGTGGGGTGGGGAGAGACGAATGGTGTTTCTCGCGACCCTGGCTGTAGCGCGAATGGTGATGTGGATGTCGCGTCTGAGAGATAACCAGGGGGTTGAATCATTTGCTGATCAGGATCTGATCGCATTCTTCAAGCGCCAGCTGAAGGTCAAGATCAGATGTGATAGGAAAAGATTACATTCCTCGGTTTTTGAAAAAAGGTGGATACAAGTAACGAGCTTGTGTGTATGAAAAGGAGTCAAGTATGAGTAAGTGTTCCCGGCCTGAGCATGGCGTGCACGGTTCCTTGTCCAGTCGGACCCCAGCCCTTCGAGTAAGTTTAGCCTAGTCGAATGAATGAGTTACCACACCCTCTTTGTAATAGAAACCCTCCAAGATGCCCACTTCCCACTTTTAATTCTTTGTCCTCAACCTCACCCAACTTGCACTTATCTTGGAAGGACACCATCCACTCTCCAAACTCCATCCCCAACTTTCTTTTTTCTCCCACTTAGATCCCACCCCCATTTAGAGATGAACTTGCTTGTTTTCGGTTCGGAACAAACCGGAAAACAGTCGGCAGTCTAATATTTTTTTTTTGCTTTACTCCCCTCCCCCATTATACACCAATGAATTTCTGTACATATAACCGTATTTATTTATTTATGAAAGAACTATGGAAAAAATTTTAAGATTGCAAACTTATTTGATAATAGTTCAAGTAGGACGACCACTAGAGCAAATGTGGTATTGTGGTGGCTGAGATTTATTCTAGTTAAGAGTAGGATAGACATTTTTATTACTTTAGACAGAGGATGACTACCGACACCCATACCCCACAATTTTGATGGCCTTGTGCCTAATTTGTTTTGAATATAAAGCTTCTATATTTTTTGCAAATCAATAATTCAAAGTGTAGTATCTGTTCTTGGTAATTTCTTCTCGGCATTTTTCCTGAGATAAAAGTGTAGTATCGGTCTCGATTCTACACACTGTAATCAAAAATCAGAATATCATTCAATATGTTTTCTTCCTTTAGACTAAAGTGTAGTATCTGTTCGTTGCAGACTTTTACCTGAGGCGCCCCTACCAGTGTATACCGACACTTTCTTGTGTTTTGCCTGAGGGGCCACCACGGGCGAATGCCGACATACTCCCCCTCAGGTTTTGCGTGAGGCGTCCCTACCGCATGGACGTAGCTTGATGGACGGACCACTATCTTATCTTTTGAGATCCCTCCCCTCAGAGTTATCCTGAGGCAATCCTACCGGCGAATGAAGACACTCTCCCCTCATGTTTGGCCTGAGGCACATTTACCGGTGTATTCTGACAGGAAGGAAAGAAACGAAAGGAAGAGAGAAGAGCTATAGCTCGAGATTGAGCAACTCTTGCCTCACTACACGAATTACGACACTTGGTTAGGAAGGAAGGAAGGAATATTAGCATCTATTAATTTTGAATTCCCCCTCCTCCCTGCATATGTCATTTCCGGTTGAATTTTAAGAATGACTTGAAAAAATGAGTCAGCCAAATCAATGTATTATTACATTGATTTTCAAATCACTACATAATAACGTTGAATTCACGAAAACCGGCCCAGTTGACCCTCATAGAATGAATTTTTTTTCTGACTTTTCGATATTATACGTCCGAGTTGACGCTGTTTCAGAAAATATCAACTTGATGGCCTTGTGGACATACAAATACACACACACAGACAACTGTCCTTTATATAATAGATAAAGTGAAGTCAGAATTTCATTTACTTCTTTGATCAGGATTTGAATAGGGGAAGGGCTCTGATTAACATATGCATAAATGTGGTTGAAATAAAAAATTGTTCATTCTCTACATCGGCTGTATAATAAATTAATAATGAATAGATACTTTCCGTTTTAATGTATTATAGTTGTTTCATGAAGAATTAATTATTTATTTGCAAAAATATGAAGTAAAACAGAACAAATCAATAATAAAAACAACAGTTATCGTATTTGGAATGGAAATGTTATTTAAAGGCAAGTGTTTATTTAATAAATTAAATCTCTAGAAATACTCTTAGAAGAACTAATATATGTATGAAAATATTTTATAGCGAATACTTTCCAGTAATACATGAATTACATATGAATGTTCTCGGTAAAATCTGATTAGCTAACATAACTTCACTCTTTGATATTTGCGATAGATGTAATTAGTCTTCAAAAAGAAAGTTTAACATTTTTGAGAGATTAAAGATTGTATTAAGTCGATTTGTTCGCTGATTCAAGTAATAATCGAACTAATAGACTCTTTAAGTTTCTTTTAATTTTGTTGACGAAGAATTATGTAAGAAGCATCAGAAATCGTTCAACGTAAGAACGTGTGACCGTCTGTTGCAGGTGGATAAAAATATAGTGTTGGTCTTTTTGCTTCCTAACGAGAGTTAATGACCAACTGACCTGTCCATAATTTTCTCGTTTAACTTTCTGGACTGTCCGAGCAACAACAACAAACACAACAACAACAATAACAATAACAATAACAGCAACAGAGAAACGCTGTCTAAATTATTCGATATTAGATTGACTTAAATGCTTGGTATTGATTGGATCAGAGTGCACGATCTTGATCGGCTACCTATGTCGAAGTCAATATCGTTAGTCAATCGGAATCGATCTCCGCAAAAACCTGGCACCTGTTCCCTAAATCTATATAAACAACTGCACTGGCGCTTTCCACACACAGAGCCAGCAAGAAGGTCAAGTTGTCTCTCTTAAAACTCTCACACTTCTTTTTTGGAACGCTGCTGTAGTCTTGGCACATGGACTTAGTTTCTAAAGATGGCGACATCTATGCAGATAGATCACTTCTAATTATAAGGACACCTGGATTTACTTACTTCCAAATGATACAATGCTTACAAACTAACTCAACACTCCTACCTACGTACGTACGATCATCTGAAATATCCGACTAGTACACGGGCACAGGCTATCTCCTCTCGGTGTGATGGACCCGTAGACCTTGTCATGTCATCAATCTAAGAGAAGGAAAAATCTGATAAAAACCGTGCCACTGATCACTCGCATCTTGGCAGCAAACCGTGGGGGCCTCCTAGTCTTGATCGACAACCTTCCTAGAGCTGAAGTCTCGAATAAAATATTCGGTTTTCAAACCTGAAGTTGCTTAAGGAGTAGATGGGCACTTCTTCTCTGTCTAGTAGCTAGGTGCAGAGGTACTAGCGCTAGGACGCCTCAAAGACATCCAGTGCTTGACTTTTTCCCCTCTCTATTTGGGCAACTTGGGGAAAGTTTTTTCGTCACTAAGTCTCACACGACTAGTCTGGGTCACTCTTGATCCGACAGGTTGAGGGTACAGGTTAGACAGCTTGTCTGGCTGCTGTTTCCGACTGTCAGTACAGGAGCCCTAACTCTTATGTAGCTCTAAGAACGGCTGCTGCATCAGCAGTTGTATAATATCCTGGGTAACTGTACGTGCCATGTCGTGCATTGAAAGGGACCCTACAGTTATCCCTGGTGGGCTTTCCCGAGGCCACAACCCCCATGGACCAGATCACGACTAATGGAGCCTATTAGCACCAAACAAGCCCACACTTTGTCCTTCTCACTCTATCTCCAAACAAACATGGCATTACAAAGTATAAAAATAAAACCTAAACCAGACACCCACCAAATAACATCTTCGCCTTTGACCTTGAGGCTAGCATTCACAAATATCCGGGGGACTTAGAACCAACATCAATGATGTAGAAACCTTTCTCCTGACAATCTCGCCGGATATCCTAGCACTAAGTGAAACAAACCTTCAATCCTCAATCTTCTCTCACAAGACTGATTACCTCCCACTCTACCGTAAAGAGTCTGACAAACATATGCACAGGCTAGGAGTTTATGTTCGAAACACCCTCCCCTTGACTAGAGAATATACGCTAGAATCAGATGGTCAAGACTACATGTGCTTTAGATTGACCCTGCAGCACAGTGTTAGTTACCTATATTTCTTATACCATTCTCCTTTGACTTAGGACTGTACCCTCCTTAACTCTGTCTCTGAAAGCATAGATAGAGCACTCTCACTCGACTCGAATGCCCAAATTCATGTATTTGGGGATTTTAATGCACACTACTGTGACTGGTTGGGATTCTCCAGAGTTACTGATGCATATAATTTCTCCTTAGCTCACTCTCTCTCGCAGACTGTCAAATTCCCGACCCGCTTCCCTGATCTTGTGAACCAGCAAGCCTCATTTCTTGACCTGTTCTTGACCTCACTGCCCAAGGCTTGTTTGTGTGCAAAAGCCCATAGCCCGCTTGGGAATGCTGATAACATTGTGGTAATGCCTATAGCCCACTCAGAAACTCTGATCACGTTGTGGTAATGATACTTATCACCCTAAAAACTCGTCCAAAAACTGATGAGCTGTTACTCAAAACGACGAGATACTATGAGCAGGCTGATTTTGAATCCATCAGAGATCACATCAGCAACGCGCCTATGGAGTGGAACCTTCTCACTCTTTGCTGATCAGATGAGTTAAGAGACTAGGTCAAAGCTGGCATAGAAGCAAATGTCCCCATGCGAAAATTCTTCGGAAAACCCCACTCTCCTCAATGGATCACCTCGAAATGTGCAGCTGCTATTGCTAAGAGGCAGTCAACATTTCGTCAATTTAGCCGCCATAAGTCAACTGTGAATAGAAAGAAATTTATAGAGTCAAGAAATAATTGTAAAGTAGTGATAGCTGAAGAAAAGAAAATGTATACAGAGATAGTAAACGCATTCAGTCGCAGAAACTAGGTTCTCATGATTTCTGGAAAATCTACAATAGTGTAGTGAACAATGGGCAATCAGTAATTCCCCCGCATCAAATCACAATGATGTTGCTTGCACAGCAACTAATAAGGCCTCAAACTCCACTTTGGACTCAGCAAACCACCCCCTCCCTAAATTCCCATTGTGTACCGAAGCTACACTTGAAAACCTGGTCATCACCCCATCTTATCTCAGGGACATCATAAAAAAATCTTGACACCTCCAAAGCCTGTGGGCCATATTTTATACAAGTAATCGTAATAAAGAAATGCTCTGCTGAACTGGCCCCTGTCCTCTCCAAACTCTACAGCAAATGCCTCACTGAATCTTGCTTCTCTTATAGCTGGAAAATTGCCTCTGTGGTACCGGTCTTCAAGAATTCTGGAGATATAACTGATCCTCAGAATTATCGTCCCATCAGTCTATTCTCGATCTTGCTAACATCTTTGAATCCTTAATCAGTCTAGTGATTGTCTGGCACCTCGTTAATGCTAAACTTCTTTCTGACTATCAGTATGGATTCAGGCAAGCACGATCTACTGCGGATATACTAACGGTCATCTCTGAACGCATATGAACGTTAAGCAAGGGCGGTAACGCTTGATATATCCAAAGCCTTTGACAAGGTCTGGCATAAAGAGCTTCTCTTAAAAATTCACTCATATGGACGAATATTTAATATAATTAAATCCTTCCTAACCAAAAGAAAGATCCAGATTTCCAGATTGTCCTCGATGGCCGTTCATCTAAGCAATATAACATAAATGCTGGCGTAACCCAGGAATCCATCCTTGGACCTCTATTATTCCTGATTTTCATAAATGACCTCCCTGATGACATTGAGACTGAGATAGGTATATTTGCTGACAACATCATACTCTACTCTCGTCATGTGGGCAAAACGGACATATCCGAGGCAATGGCTAAATCCTTAGAAAGTGACCTCCAGTCTGTAGTGGAATGGGGTCATAAATGGATGGTAACATTTAATGCTGTTAAGACAAAGCTCCTTTCTTTCAATAACTCAAGAAACCTCTTCAACCACCGATTGCCATGGCAAATAACACCCTACCTGAGAGTCCAACGTTCAAACTTCTCGACCTAACATTCACAGGTAACATGAATTGGAACAAATACATTGAAGACATTGTCAAGACTGCTGCAAAGAAGGTGGGCTCCCTCTACCGTGCTAGTAAACTTCTCACACTTGACATTATCCTGTATCTCTACAAAGCCACCATCCGCCCATGCATGGAGTATTGTTGTCACATCTGGGCTGGTGCATCATCCACTAGTCTGTCCCTCTTAGACAAGGTCTAAAAAAGAGTCGCCAACTTAATAAGTCTCTCACTATCCAAGCTCTGGCAGTGTTACATCCTTGTGTCTGTTTTACAAGTACTTCAATGGATTGTGCTCCGATGAACTAGCTGCCCTAGTGCCCCCTCGACGTAAATACACTACACGAACCTGACAATCAGCTACATCCCATCCACTCACTGTGGAGATTCCGAGATGCCAGATAATCTTCTACTCCAAAAGCTTCTTTGTTCGTGCTGCCAGCCTCTGGAACTCTCTCCCTGCTCCTTGTTTCCCAGACTATACTGACATGCAAAAATTTATAACTAATGTAAACAAACATCTCGCTGTGCAGCTCACAACTTAGGATGACCCCCGAAACTTACACCCTAAATCTCAGTAGCGCCTTACGTCTACAGTGGTGTCCTGTCTTGTTAAAAAAATAGAACATTTTCCTCGTCTTGACTTTTGTGATTTTTAACATAACACGTTCTCTGCCAAGACACATGTACATTTAACCTCTTAATTCTCTTGTTGAACGAAGGCATAAAATAAAGTTGATAAAGTTTGATGTTAGCAAAGAGTTTGTCATTAATTTACCTTTTGGCCAAATATCTTTATTCGACATTGTCTTCAACTCAGTGTATGACCATCTTTTTATCTCCACATCACCTCAACTCATATTGAAAGTAGAGAAACTATAGTTTTCTAATATTCTGAACATGTCTATCCGATTGACGTACTAAGCTTAACTAATTTGCATATTGCTTTACAAAAGGACATCTCATTAATTTACCATTCGTTTTTATTATTCTCTAATTCAATTATTGTTTTCATTTTATTAATACACATAGTTCTATTGACGCATATTTTAATATCGTGGATAGAAAATTAGAATTTAGGGTGAAAGGAGACTTTCAGTTAAACACCCCCCCGCCTACAACACGGCGAAATTAATGAGTATCCCCATCTCACTGCATTAATTTTATTATGAAATTTATTTCGGTTCATTCGTACACAAGTCAACCATTTTATTCTTTTGTTAAATTGTAAATTATAAACAAAGTCCTCTCCCCCCCCAAAAAAAAATGAGACACACACCACTGCCAAGCACCCAAGTCAGTTAGTACACCTAAATAACTTTTATTCCAAATATTGTTTTAGATCATAGACATAAGATTAGCATTTTAGTCAATTTTATTTCTGGGTTTCTTAAATTGTCCGAGCAACACATGATGATCGCATAAAACTGTGAAACTGCAGTGAAGCTTTGGCCTATGAGATTTTAGTTTGTTCTTATAGATTTATTATGTGGGAGAAGGGAAAGGAAAGAGAGTGAGAGACGGACGGGACGAATTATCGAAGGTAATTCGTAGAAATGATATAAACAAAATAAACAAAGTAAACTCTCAATTTACAAAAGGAACAATATTTATTAAGTTTTAAGGAAACTTTTTCATTGAAAATGATAGTTCTTTTATGAATGTCTTTTGGTGAACAAAAGGGGAATGAATTTGAGATATCGAGGAAGACTGAATCGATAACTCAAGAGCTGTGAAAAATCCACTGGTCTGAAAAATCGAGAAAACTTCTCACTCAAATATATGAAATAAATTTTACTGAGTCAATGACTGGAGAAAATTAATCAAAGTATAAAGTTCAATGAGAAGTTTTTAAATAGTTATTTTCATAAATTTACTTTTAAAGGAGCAGACGATAAAAGGGAAATGCAAAAGTTTGTTTTTGTTTCTGTGTCTGTGTGTTCGCCTACCTTGGCTGATTTGCTGACTGCTATATTGAGAGTGTTGTGTAGTCTTGTTTGAGTCGAGTAGAGTTGCAGACAGCAGACTTATTTTCAAACACTATCTCTGAATTTTTAATCAACTAGCCTTTTTGGAAAATACACATCTCTTTTAAAGGTTTTCATCGGCTCCCACAGACACAGAATTCCGGACCAACTTGGAAAATCATCTGATTGGTCCAAAATAAATTTATTGAATTTTACAATTTTATTTTGTAAAAACGCGCGTCCAGCCGCATGCGCAGAAATGCTTCGGGGCACTTGAACCTTCGGCAGCGAAAGAGTGAACATCGTAGCTCACCATATAACTTTCCGCCCAGTAAACGGAGTTTTAAAGTTCATCCTTCACGATAAAGTTGTTTTGTTTTCATTTGTGAAGAAAATGTTGGTATTATATATACATGTAATTGTAGGTTGGGGAATTGTGTTTTTGTTTTGATGTTTTTTTTTTTTTTTTTTTTTGTGATGAAGAGGGTAAAACAAAATTTACATACTGGCGAAAAGATAAAATATGTGTTGAAGGTGTAAAAATCTTTTTTTTTTCTTTTTCTTTTTTTAATAATAAAAATATGTATTGTCCTTCTTCCACTTTATGGTTCTTCCGGTCTTTGATTTAATTTGTTGTGTCTTTTCAATTCCTCTATCAGTGGAAGATACAAAACTGTCAGATTTTGGAATGGGTCGAACAAAATCTTTTGATGTTTCTGAAGTATATGCAGGTTTCAATCTATCAATGGAAACGTTACTGTGTACATCATCAGACATTTTAATAGTGAAATATTTGCCATGACGATGTATTACTTGGAATGGACCTGTATATGGAGCTTCCATAGATTTGCGAATTCTGTCTGTTCTCAACCAGACGCTGTCAGACTTTTGAAGATCTTTAGGAATGTACACAGCAGGTAAAGAATGGAGGTGTCCACTGGATAATCTGTCTGTGTCAAATTTCCGCATCTCTTCAGCTAGGGCTTTTATGTGAGCATTCGTTATGTCAATGTTTGTATCTTCGTACGCATCGATTAACAATCGAGGTACTTGTGCATTAGCACCTGTAACTGCAGTAAATGGCGAGTAACTGGAATCATTGGGTGTAATCCTGATACCTAGAAGAACTATAGGAAGAGCAGACAACCAAGATTCCAGTTACTCGCCATTTACTGCAGTTACAGGTGCTAATGCACAAGTACCTCATTATTGTATTCCATTAAAGTTCTCATCTACCTCTTAAACGTTGAGTTAATAAAGAAGTTAGCAACATTAATTTTCCTCTCCCTAATCGACCAGCTAACTATGTTATAGTATATCTTTCTTGCGGTCTTTTAGTCTTACCGGATTCGAAGTTCTCAGAAATCAAAGGGCCCCTTTCTGGGGCTAACACTTGATCTCTATATGAGATACATCCGTGTGTTCGATTAAAGTTCTCTTTATCTCTCAAGCGTTAGTAAATAATAAGTGAAGAACATTAATTTTCCGCTCCCCAGTTGGCCACTTAACTATGGCACAGTGTATCTTCCTTTTGGTTTCTTGGTCTTACCGGATTCCAGGACAAGAATTCATCTGGTCTGGTGGATGTCGAGGACGTATCCCCGTTAAGTGCTGTTACTTGAGATAACATCACTAGGAGAAGATGCGCCATTCCTCACAAAAGCCAGTGTATAGCCATATCGAGGGGATCTTATTTGGGCTTCGAATACTATGTTATTTTGAATATTTGGTCAGGGTTTACTTGTAGGAGGAAGTCTCCTCATGTCAGGTTGTCCTGACAAACCCTTGTACAGAGAGACCGAAGGCAGATGAGGAGTGAATTTAATAGGTAATTCATGCGTGTGCGTGTGTGTTGCATAACAAAAGCAACTAGTTGAATGAAGAGAATGATTGACAGATTAGAGGTCAACGATTGGTCTTAGTGAAAGGACAAGAAGTTCTTTCTCTTTCTGGCCAGACACGAAAAAATTGGTGTCGCCCCCCAAAAAACAGGGAGGGTAGGGGTGGGCGCAAGATGTAAATGGTCTTACTCTCTCCTTCTCTGTCTCCTTCTCTCTCTCCTTCTCTCTCTCTTTCTCTTTCTCTCTCTCCTTCTCTCTCTCTCTCTCTCTCTCTCTCTCTCTCTCTCTCTCTCTCTCTCTCTCTGGTGAAATTGCTCCCATTTAAAGTCTCTCTCTGGTCTCCTATAATAATCCACCTCTGTCTGGACTAATAAATCTTCCACTTAAAACATTCTCTGCCTTCATGTGAAATCAATGTTGTGACGACCTTGGTTATTGACAGGATGTATGAGGTCATGCACACCTCACGACGACACGACATCATAACATGTATAAGAGAGGTTAGACACAAGGTCAAAGTATTTTTATTTACCTCCTCTCCAAGAGGTTAGACACAAGGTCAGGTGTGGAAAGCCAGCACATTAGGATTAGCACGCTCTGGATTACAAAAAACGCCCGAGCAGCCCGTCGGCATTTCACGGTAGGGGCGCTTCAGGCGATTAACAATAAACTAATCCCTTCTCAAAGAAATAGTAAAGCCTGGGAGGGTGGACCTCTTGAGACTGAACAGAGCCATACCTCCGCCCGACAGCAACAAAGACACTGTCGAACGGATGTCGAGGACGTATCCCCAACTGGTAAGAACATACCTACTCAACGCTGCAAGGAGAGTATTAAGGTGTTGAGGTATTGAGGTGTTTACGTGTTGAGGTATTGAGGTGTTTACGTGTTGAGGTATTGAGGTGTTTACGTGTTGAGGTATTGAGATGTTTACGTGTTGAGGTATTTAGGTGTTTACGTGTTGAGGTATTGAGGTGTTTACGTGTTGAGGTATTGGGGTGTTTACGTGTTGAGGTATTAGGGTGTTTATGTGTTGAGGTATTGGGGTGTTTACGTGTTGAGGTATTGGGGTGTTTACGTGTTGAGGTATTGAGATGTTTACGTGTTGAGGTATTGAGGTGTTTACGTGTTGAGGTATTGAGATGTTTACGTGTTGAGGTATTTAGGTGTTTACGTGTTGAGGTATTGGGGTGTTTACGTGTTGAGGTATTGGGGTGTTGAGGTTCGAGGATGTTGAGGTGTTGAGGTATGAAGGTGTTGAGGTGTTGAAGTGTTTTCAACACATGCTTATCCAGATGCTGCTATTTTCATATAGGAAAACACATAAAAACAAAAATGAATAGATATATAAGAAAAAGTCGTTGACGTATTTTAGTTTATAAAGATTGGCCTTCCTAAATTTAATATAAGAAAATTTAGTCAGTTCGAAGTTTGACATCTATAGCTTTGATTCTCACAAATCCATATTTGATTCTGACTAGCTAATTCTTCTTTTTTATCCATCCATCATGTTCTTTAAAATTAAAATAAAACTGTTTTTCGATTGAGTTTCTTCCAAAAAATATTTTATCCGACTAGGAATATTTTTCAGATATATATCATCTTTGTCATCAGCTGCAAATTTTAATTAAATAGAAGCCATATTTGTAATCAGAAGCAAATGTATTTAGTAAATCAATAAGCTAATACAGTATTTCATGTATTACTGATAAATAACAGATAATTTTTTAATTAATATAGAAAACAAATGAAAATAATTAGGAAATCTCTAGAATCTGCACATCACGTGACATCTAAAGTCTTCATTAAACGGTGCATAAAATGCATTTTTGTCCATATTTCACCCGTTCCATATTTCACCCGTTCCATACTTGTCAGCTCTTGGTAAAAGATTTACTATCAGAGTATAGCGAAGCATTACACCTATTTTTATTTTTTATATTTCAACAAATAAATCTATTGCTTATATCGTTTTGTATAATTAGGGCTAAACACAATGCATTTCAGCTTATTTTTTCTTTCAGTTTCCTTTCCAATCATCTGAAGTTAGTTAATCTCTCACTTTTTTTAAACAGTTTAATTTTAGGTGTAAATGACGTTTTTAAAAGATAATTTATTTTTGATAGCTCAGTTGCGAATGAGTTTTACTATTACAGAGTCAATAACGGCTTCTTTGACAATTGTTTGTGGGGTGCAAATAATGTTGATTTTTTAAATAATTTAATTTCAATAACTCAGTCGTGCTTGACTTTTACTACTAAACTAACAACAACAGATTAAATGAAGGTTTCTTTGACAGATTTTTGTGTAAATAAAGTTTTAAAAATAAATCAATTTCAATAACTCAGTCGCGAATGACTTCTATGACTAGACTAACAAAAAAATATTGTAAACATAATATTTTGAACTATTTTCCTCTAAAGCTTTCAGTCGAACGACGCCAGGTAAATACGACTGCCTTTTGGTCGAGATCAAAGTGTAGTATCTGTTCCGATGGATACTGCACGCCTGTCCTGTGCAGTTCTAGGAGGTCCACCCTCCCAGGCTTAGCCTCCCCTCTTTGGGGAGGAGTAAGTTAATTGCTTACTGCTTGAGGCGCCCCTACCGGGGAATGCCGACGGGGCTGCCCAGGCAATTTTTGATGGTCAGAGTGCTCACCTCTCGGGCGCTGGCTTTTCAACCCCCACTTTCCGACCCGACCTTGGGTCACATCTTACTTGTGGGAGTAGGATAAAACTGGCCTTGTGCCTAACTCCTGGAGAGGAGTAAATAATATATCTCTTCCGTACAAAATCATATATATTTTAGCTGACAAATTATTGACGTGTCATTTTTGGATACTTAACTTTATCAGCGTGTTTTTTTATTGCTGATTAAATTCAAATTGATAAAGATCAAAGTCCTCTTCAAATTTGTGACGAATAGATTTTGTATACACGGAATTAGGACAACATGGTGTTTAGTAGTAGATATAATTCAAATACATTTAAGTATCCAAAAAGGACTCTAAACTTTATCAGCAAAAATAGATTGGAGTTTAGACATCTATAAAACACTTATCTTTATTTTTTATATTTCAACAAAAAAATATTATCGCAATCTTTATTGCCACTGTTAGTTAGTGGATTTAATGTAAGTTAGTTGATTTAATGTACGTTAGTTGATTTAATTTAAGTTAGTTGATTTAATTTAAGTTAGTTGATTTAATTTAAGTTAGTTGATTTAATGTAAGTTAGTTGATTAAATTTAAGTTAGTTGATTTAATGTATGTTAGTTGATTTAATTTAAGTTAGTTGATTTAATTTAAGTTAGTTGATTTAATGTAAGTTAGTTGACTTAATGTAAGTTAGTTGATTTAATGTAAGTTAGTTGATTTAATTTAAGTTAGTTGATTTAATGTAAGTTAGTTGATTTAATTTAGGTTAGTTGATTTAATTTAAGTTAGTTGATTTAATTTAAGTTAGTTGATTTAATTTAAGTTAGTTGATTTAATGTAAGTTAGTTGATTAAATTTAAGTTAGTTGATTTAATGTATGTTAGTTGATTTAATGTAAGTTAGTTGACTTAATTTAAGTTAGTTGATTTAATGTAAGTTAGTTGATTTAATTTAAGTTAGTTGATTTAATGTAAGTTAGTTGATTTAATTTAAGTTAGTTGATTTAATGTAAGTTAGTTGACTTAATGTAAGTTAGTTGATTTAATTTAAGTTAGTTGATTTAATTTAAGTTAGTTGATTTAATTAAAGTTAGTTGATTTAATGTAAGTTAGTTGATTTAATTTAAGTTAGTTGATTTAATTTAAGTTAGTTGATTTAATGTAAGTTAGTTGACTTAATGTAAGTTAGTTGATTTAATTTAAGTTAGTTGATTTAATGTAAGTTAGTTGATTTAATTTAAGTTAGTTGATTTAATGTAAGTTAGTTGATTTAATTTAAGTTAGTTGATTTAATGTAAGTTAGTTGATTTAATGTAAGTTAGTTGATTTAATTTAAGTTAGTTGATTTAATGTAAGTTAGTTGATTTAATTTAAGTTAGTTGATTTAATGTAAGTTAGTTGACTTAATGTATGTTAGTTGATTTAATTTAAGTTAGTTGATTTAATGTAAGTTAGTTGACTTAATGTAAGTTAGTTGATTTAATGTAAGTTAGTTGATTTAATTTAAGTTAGTTGATTTAATGTAAGTTAGTTGATTTAATTTAGGTTAGTTGATTTAATTTAAGTTAGTTGATTTAATTTAAGTTAGTTGATTTAATTTAAGTTAGTTGATTTAATTTAAGTTAGTTGATTTAATGTAAGTTAGTTGATTTAATTTAAGTTAGTTGATTTAATTTAAGTTAGTTGATTTAATGTAAGTTAGTTGATTTAATGTAAGTTAGTTGATTTAATTTAAGTTAGTTGATTTAATTTAAGTTAGTTGATTTAATGTAAGTTAGTTGACTTAATGTAAGTTAGTTGATTTAATGTAAGTTAGTTGATTTAATTTAAGTTAGTTGATTTAATGTAAGTTAGTTGATTTAATTTAAGTTAGTTGATTTAATGTAAGTTAGTTGATTTAATTTAAGTTAGTTGATTTAATGTAAGTTAGTTGACTTAATGTAAGTTAGTTGATTTAATGTAAGTTAGTTGATTTAATTTAAGTTAGTTGATTTAATGTAAGTTAGTTGATTTAATTTAAGTTAGTTGATTTAATTTAAGTTAGTTGATTTAATGTAAGTTAGTTGATTTAATGTAAGTTAGTTGACTTAATGTAAGTTAGTTGATTTAATTTAAGTTAGTTGATTTAATTTAAGTTAGTTGATTTAATGTAAGTTAGTTGACTTAATGTAAGTTAGTTGATTTAATTTAAGTTAGTTGATTTAATTTAAGTTAGTTGATTTAATGTAAGTTAGTTGACTTAATGTAAGTTAGTTGATTTAATTTAAGTTAGTTGATTTAATTTAAGTTAGTTGATTTAATGTAAGTTAGTTGACTTAATGTAAGTTAGTTGATTTAATTTAAGTTAGTTGATTTAATGTAAGTTAGTTGACTTAATGTAAGTTAGTTGATTTAATTTAAGTTAGTTGATTTAATTTAAGTTAGTTGATTTAATGTAAGTTAGTTGACTTAATGTAAGTTAGTTGATTTAATGTAAGTTAGTTGATTTAATGTAAGTTAGTTGATTTAATTTAAGTTAGTTGATTTAATTTAAGTTAGTTGATTTAATTTAAGTTAGTTGATTTAATTTAAGTTAGTTGATTTAATGTAAGTTAGTTGAGTTAATGTAAGTTAGTTGATTTAATTAAAGTTAGTTGATTTAATGTAAGTTAGTTGATTTAATGTAAGTTAGTTGATTTAATGTAAGTTAGTTGATTTAATGTAAGTTAGTTGATTTAATTTAAGTTAGTTGACTTAATGTAAGTTAGTTGATTTAATGTAAGTTAGTTGATTTAATTTAAGTTAGTTGATTTAATGTAAGTTAGTTGACTTAATGTAAGTTAGTTGATTTAATGTAAGTTAGTTGATTTAATGTAAGTTAGTTGATTTAATTTAAGTTAGTTGATTTAATGTAAGTTAGTTGATTTAATTTAAGTTAGTTGATTTAATTTAAGTTAGTTGATTTAATTTAAGTTAGTTGATTTAATTTAAGTTAGTTGATTTAATGTAAGTTAGTTGATTTAATGTAAGTTAGTTGATTTAATGTAAGTTAGTTGAGTTAATGTAAGTTTGTTGATTTAATTAAAGTTAGTTGATTTAATGTAAGTTAGTTGATTTAATGTAAGTTAGTTGATTTAATGTAAGTTAGTTGATTTAATGTAAGTTAGTTGATTTAATGTAAGTTAGTTGACTTAATGTAAGTTAGTTGATTTAATGTAAGTTAGTTGATTTAATGTAAGTTAGTTGGTTTAATTTAAGTTAGTTGATTTAATTTAAGTTAGTTTATTTAATGTAAGTTAGTTGACTTAATGTAAGTTAGTTTATTTAATGTAAGTAAAGTGAAGTGTCCAAAAAACTCAGCTAGATTAGAATTTCGTCCGAAAAGATACACATCGATACAATAGATTGGAGTTGCGTGTTTTCGTAGTTAATTTAATTGAAATAAAATTGAGTGTCGGCAAAGGACTATGAAATTCATCAGCCAAAATCAATGTTTGTATCTCTATACAGATATTTCTGCAATCAATTGGAATAGCGTGTTTTCTTAGTTGATTTAATTCAAACAAAGTTTAGTGCCAAGTTTAGAGTTTGGGGCATTAATTAAATCAACTATGAAAAACTATGCTACACTTGTTACTGATAGGGATCGGATGGAAAGCAGATTTTAAGATCAAAGGTAGTGATCTTAGACCATTTTAGTATATTTTATTTGGGTATAGAGTAAGCTTCTAGTTTCGTGAATCTGTTGATGGTGTTGCTGTAATCGATTACCATACTCTTTCTTTGGGGGGGGGGGGTTCATTTGATGTTACTAGAACTTGAGGTAACCAAAGTGACACTAAGGTGCTATTATATATTACTTCAACATTTTAGCAGGCTCTACTATTATGAAATTACTATCAGCGATAATGTGATGGTGTAACTTGATGCTGATGAGAGTTGTTTTCGTAGAGATGTGGCAAAATAGTAGAGAAGGGGAAACGTCGATGGATGGAAAATGATTATTTTTTGGTAACTGTTCTATAATATATTCATCCCCAGTTAATCAAATGTCATAGTTGTTTTGTTGTATTCGCATAGCACGTCTTCTCCTATTATCATGTCGACAAATACATTCCTAATTATCATGTTAGAATGTGTCCAATTGTTTAAGGGATATAGACTATCACTTCTCCTAAAATCTCTGCATCCAGGTTAAGGCCGACCAGCGCTATTGTTTTTCGTTTTGGAATAATCTTAAGGTTCAATCTTTTTGCAGTATTAGTATTATTAAAAGTCCCTACACTACCAGATTTCAATCATGGCATCGAAACTACACCACTTTATCCTACACTTTGTCAATGTAATATCTTTTTTTCATGGGAGGCAAGGGACTTCAGGGTCCTCATTTATCACTGCTGTTCCAAACACTTTTTGCAGTTTCAGTCACGAGTACAACAGATGCGACACTTATGAGATGAATTCCCACACAAGAAACAAATTTCCTTGTGCCTTGTATGATTTGTATAGAAGCCAGACTTGCATTTTCTTCTGAAGATTATTGGCACGGAAATCATATTCTCCTGGTTGCAGCATGCAGATTGTATTTCATCTTGTTCAGGGGATCTTACCATCTCATACGCTTCCCAAAAAGTTAGGAAGGCTTTCTCGAGAAATCGTTGTCGACTCGACGGGAAGCGATATTACTGATAAGAGATATCACTGCATATATTGGATTTATTTGTTTTTTCGCACTCACAGCTTTAGCAGTATTTTCCGATTGTGACTTTTGGGCTGGTTGTTGTTTCGTTGTTATCAATTGATGTCAGTTGTATACTATATTCGTAGGATTGGTGCATGCAGCATCGAGGGCTTTTATGGTAGGGCCATAGTCGTCTGCGTCACTAAGTTCGAACACTTCCGCCGATATGCTATCAACGCAAAGAAGTCTGGTTGGGTGTTTCCTGTCTCTTCGGTGTCGTTAAAAGTACGGAAATAATTTGTGAACGTAAGTTTCCAATGCTTATATTGTTTTGCGTTAAGAGCTGTAAGTTCAATGTCAAATTTTTCTGGGCGAAGCAGTCTGTCCATTTTTTTTATTATTGTTCTTGTTATTAAAATAGTACTCAGGT